>CM023624.1:10937629-11082629 GCA_013358685.1 Antennarius maculatus
TCTGACAATCACCAGCCACCAGATAAGAGGCATGAGGAGAGCCCATGATAATTATGGCACACATGGCTTAGCAAACTTTCCTCCGTTCCACGCGTTCATTTCAATGTGCCCTTGAATACAGTACACTGTCAACACACATCCATCGCAGTCGGCTTGCTCCAACTTAGCACCACGGCCCCATCAAGCCCTTCCAAACAGGCTGGTGACAGTGATGTGAGGCTGTCGTGCTGGATCAAGGTAATTCAGTCTGAGCCTCCGCCCCATCCCCCACCTCCCTACCCTCTAACCCCTCCACCACTGCCACCCCTGTTGTCAGTCGAGCGCGCCGTGACCCTCAGGCCTTCAGATTCAGCTCCCCAGACCTGTTTATTTTTATCGCAACAATGAAAATTAGCATGATGCTGAATGCACACCGCACGCCTCCAAGGCTGTTGGAGTGCATGTGCATATGTATGTGTATGTGATCAGACTGTGTGTGTATGTGTGTGTGTGGGATGGAGTGACAGTGTCACCTTCTTATCATGGAGCTGGTGTTGTGTAGACAGGGAGATTTAACTGGGAGATTGAGGGGGCTTGATGGTAACTACTATGTGCTCTGACAGGTATCACCAATACAAGGATTATCAAGACAAAGACTCCACAAACCTGTCAGAATAAGCCGAGTATCTCATGGCGGTTTGCTGAAGAAATGTCAAAATTACTGATTATACAGTTTCTTTGTGCCTTATCTCACTTGGTTTTAACGTCAAACTGATTTCTTTCAGCGTCAGATATGCATCATGGACACAGTTTGTTTTGGTGTGAGCGTTTGAGAAAGTTACCGTTTGTATCCACAGTTTACTTTTCAATTCTGATGGATGTTTCTGCACTAAGAGTTAATTTATAAATAGGTTGACTATCAAATAACTTTGGTGAAATAATTCAAGGGCATTTTTGTTTTCACTGCTTTTTTATATGGTATCTATAACAAATTGCCAAACTTTTCATCAAACAAATATAATGAAACATAAAGTGGATGTTATGCTGTGTTTTACAATTCTCTAAAATACTATTAAATTCAATTGCTTCAGTGAGCTGTGAGATAAGTTTTTTCTGGCTTATTACACGCAGCTTATGTTTTTATAGTATACACATTTTGTTTTATTCTTAATTTCCCCACAGTTGCTGAAATCTAAATGTTAGATAATTTTTTTTCTTTCAGATATGATAAGGTGAGACTTAAGGGATCATACACAGATGTTTGCATATGAGGAAAAATAACACATACTTTTCACATGCACATGACCTTTACCATCACTGCTGGGAAGTTGAGTGATGCAGTTTTATTTTGTTTCAGTAGGGCCTGAGAAATGTCTCACCAGTCAGTCTGGATGGGTGGACAGAGCTGAAACAGATGTTCAAAAACTGTCCCTGTACGGACGCGCAGGAGCTCATAGATGCCTTCTCTATTCTCTATTTATATAAACACACACACACACACACACACACACACACACACACACACACACACCAGTGGAAGCAGTGATGAAGGTGAAGATAAGCTTTATTAATTGGGAGGGTGGCGGCAGTAGGAGGCTTCATAGAGACTTAGCGGCAGTGGTTCTTTGTGACAGAGCATGCCTCTGCTCAAATGATACATCAACACGGCTGAATGACATTTATCGACTGCCCCCACTGGTTTCGATTTGGCGAAGTGGTATTTTGACACAGCTGAAAAATGGCCACCCTGTATCAAACTTGGCATCTGGCAGTAAACTTTTCTTTTTCTTTTGCTATCTTCTGTGTAATGTTAAAGAGTATTGTGGTGGTTCAGGATGTCAGAGAGGCAAAGGTCAGTGCAACACACTGTCTTTCTAATGAAACACACATGTGCCTATTGCTCATAAGACATGGGAACACAAGCTCAAACAAGCTCTCTGGCCTGTTTTTCCTTCCTTTACAGTAACCTGTGAAACAACTTGACATTAATGCTACAATCACGTGGGACCTCACACAACCTGGTAAATCTCAATAGGAACAGTTAGGGCTTATTTATGTCAAGCTGATGCTGCATTCTATTCTAAAAAGACACAGATAAAAGAAATGTAGTAGTAGTATTTGAAAAACGTTTAAAAAAAAACAATAAATAAATTTTTCCTCTAACAGATTTTTCTGGATTAGTAACACAAATATCTTTATATTATATGATCAGATAATTTTGAATTATGTTGGCCATAATATATCAGGACTTTTAATATGCCTGAGCAGGATGCTGGTAGACCTCATTTTGGGTTTTATTCTTCACCTCACAGAAATTTGGAATTGAAATTGCCATTGAGTTGTTGATTCATGGTAAATCAAATAGGTAAGTGCACATCCTCCCAAAGTATTTTCTAACAGAAGCAAATCAACTTTCTCTTTCTAAATCAGTACTGTGACTGTTTGGGGTAGTTAAACACATTATCTCAAGATCCTTTAAAATGATGGTTATTATATACAATAATTATTTCAGTTCTTTTCTAGACACCCTGAATAAAAGACATAACATTTTAATAACATTTTTCTAATTTATGTTCATTCCCTTAATTTCAGCTGAGCGTGAAAGTCTATGATGCTGTCATTTACATACATACATTCATTTTCATGTACCGCCGCTGTATCCGCCATAGTGGGTCACGGGGATCTGGAGCCTATCCCAGCTGGCATAGGGCGTGAGGCTGGGGACACCCTGGGCACGACGCCAGTGCACCGCGGAGCCACATACAAAGACATACAAACACGCACACACACTCACTCCTATGGGCAATTTGGGACGGGCCAATGAAGCGCATGTTTTTGGAGGTGGGAGGAAGCTGGAGAACCCAAAGAGAGCCCACGCAGACATGGGGAGAGCATGTGAGCTCCACACAGAGCGGGACTCGAACCCGGAACTCGGTGTTGTGAGGCGACAGTGCTAACCACTGCGCCACTGTGCCGCCCCGCTGTCATTTAAAGTCAGGCTATTTCTTTACACTTTCCAGTGGGCGGTGGTCGAGGTTACTATTCCAGTCAGGTGGAGTACAACAAGATGAACAGGTGAAGATAAAGTTGCTCCTTATGTTACGTTTCATTTCTTCTTTGTCTGCCCCCCATCTCCTCTCCCTCTCACGATGCTATATTAAAATATGGGATAGCAGAGACAACGTCTATGTTAAAGCCCTTTTTCAATTTTTTTTTTTTTTGTTGTTGTTGTTGTCAGCAAATCAGACATAATTCAGACCATATAATGACAGGTCAGCTGTTACTTTACTCACGTGAATTCTATTGCCCTCCACACAAATTATACATTAGTAAGCACTGATATACTTTTATGGAATTTATATTCTCCTCAACCTCTTATTACATTTTTCACTGTTACTAATTCTCTATTTGCTTTAGTTACAAGGAGAATATGTGTCTTTGTGTCAATCAGTGCGAAGAAGAAGATAGAAGAATGGAGAACAGAGGACAGACAGTAGGATGAACTAGACGGTAAAGTCAGTATTTCTATGGAAAAGTCTTACAATATGTCTCCGTGTCAGTTTGGGATATCTAAAAACTCTAGAGAGCACTGGAATATCTTGAATTCAACCAAAAATCTGCCTTTATCAATAAAAACACTTATTTGTGGATAATCATTTATAAAAAAGTAAACTGTAACATAGTGTGATCTGGGCTAAGATGATTATCTTGTATTATAAAAGATTTTTTTTTCTCTTTGTTTTAAAATGCATGCATCTTATCTTCTATGATATGATTGATCAGTCGTCAGTGTCAACCCTATCAATCATTGCATTGTAGAAAACTTTTCCCTCTAAACATATGTTCGACAGACACAATCCAGCTGTGTGGTTTCATTGTGATTCCAGAATCCCTGAGAGCACTCATTCAAAACTGCAGGGAGAAAGACAGATATGGCTGAGCAGCAAAGAGCCATTCAAATATGATTATAACTGAATTAATAGACATTGACGTTTGTGTTTGTTCCAATGTGGTGAACAGCCCAGCATTTCCTGCCAATGGGCCCATGGATGACACTAATACCTTGTAATCAAAGGAAATGTGTATAGCTCCACAACCATTACATTCAGATTTTGTCTCTCTCATTTTCTTACTTCACTCTTGTTTGTTTCGGTGTAATGCAGATCAGTTCTGGGTTTATTTTCTACCCTCAAAGCTGAATCTTTTATTTGATTTGCGGTAGAAAAAAAAAATCACCATCCTGGTGAAATTACATCCACATGGCAGAGGCTCCAAGCTCATACTGTTGCTGGCATTGACAGCAGCCGTGCCATGATGAAAAAAGACAACGGAGGAGTTGTTTTCGAAAATATTAAGCTTCTTTCTTGCATGTTAAATTATTATAAGATTCATCATGTTTCAAATGTAGACACAAAACAGGGAGTTATTTGTACTTCTTTTTGTTACCCTGAAGTAGTGAAGTAATGTAAAAATATGAAATAATACCTAAGTTTTGCAATTTCATTTATTTCTAAAAAATAGCATTAAAATTAGCATATCTGCTAAACCACAGGAATAAATCTAGATAGAATTATTTTGTTTGTTCATCCTGAATTCATGCAGAAAGACTATACCCTACTGCTTAGAACACTGCCATTGCAAAGATGTAAGGCACTCCCTCTTAATGATTCATTGTGTCCTCTTCACCTCAGGATGTGGTTGTCATGGCATGAGGAGATCTAGATGCACTCATATCTATCACTGAGACTTTTCTTCCTTTTTTTCTCTAATGCTTGTGAAGACAGTTCACCCTCAGGAAAGAGGCAGCTATGTTTTCACCTCTTCCAAAAGTGGAGGGGGGAAATTAACCAGTTGAAAGGTTATGTGGTAAGTCAACATTAGCTCTTTGGCTTATCTCAGTGATTGAGACCCGTAATTATATGAGACAACCCCTTAAGTCTTATCGGTGGATTGCTCGTCTCTCTTTATCCTTTAACTTGAACAAAATAAACTTCTAATTTAACTGGCATCTCATAAATGTGTGACTCTTGGTAATTGCTAATTTGCTGTTAGGACAGTCACGTATAAAAATGCTGCCTTTGCATTTCGGGTCAGCAGAGTGAACTGGCCGGTTCTACTTCTTTGCTTGATTTTTTTTTTTTTTTTAACTGGAACACTTGTATTCCCAGTACCTGCAACCATTTAGCATTAAATCTCACAGAGAAGACCTCAGGGTCGTCTTACAAAAATCATATCTGTATAGGCACCTATAGTAAAAGGTTAAAACTCATAACCTTAATGGGGCCAGAAATAACTAGGGCCTATGTAATTGAAATTTTAGTGGATTCACCTCACGACATTACTAGGTAACTATTCAGCCGGTGCAGACCTCTTAATCCTTGAGAAAACAATCTTGGGACAAACAGAGTCTGCATTATTGCTAATATTTGCTATTTATCTTAGTTCTAGGACATTGTGCCCCCCACTGATACTGATCCACAATAACTCAAGGTCTTTTCTGTTAATATTTACATTGCCATGGAAGAAAGAGGCTGCTGTCCATCTGGATTTAATACAGACAGAATGTTCTTATAGGACACACAATAGGATGACAGAAAACCACTCCTGCCATACCATAATAAACATTTGTTTGTTACACTTTTCCACATGATGAAGGGACATTGGATATTCTCTCAGCTCTGTGTTTACAACAGAGACAAAGATGGCATCTCCTGCGTGCTGTTTTTCTCCTGTAATTTACAAAAAGGCATAATCAAATTGATATGTGTAAGCGTGTGTGTGTGTGTGTGTGTGTGTGTGTGTGTGTGTGTGTGTGTGTGTGTGTGTTATGTGCACGCATCTATTTACTCTGCTGCTATGCTGCCTTGATGTCCAACACTGAAACCAAATACCTTGTCTTAATATTGGATCACAGATCATTAACTGATCATGTAATGGATGAAAAGCAGGTTGACGCCCTGCACATGTTACGATATATTAGTCATCCTAGTGTAAATACTTGAATGAGGACTGTCAAACAAAACGTGACAAGATGAAATTACTAATTATATAATTATCGTGTTGTATGTAATAATCAAATTGGCAGGTTAGTAATTATGGAACACATCTTATTGCAATGTTACACAACTTTTTGCTGTGTTTTTCAGGTTATTGTGTGAAAGCTTACTTAAATTCAGATTTTTCACGAAAACATTGTGCAGCCAATATACAACCAGTCAATGTCTGATGAAGAGTTCTCTAGTACTCCATCACCTTCTTGCTGTTGAGCATAGCTCATTAAATCTCACTTTTCCATGCCACTTGTCCCAGTAAATAAAGTTGTTGCTGCTCTCGTGATCCATTCTCTCTCTTTTTTATCCCCGTCTTTCTCACTCACCATGCACTCTTCTGAGGTAATTGAAAATGTGATCCATGAAGTCACAAGTGCAATTTAACTCAAAGCCTACCCATGTTAGCGCTTCCATTCGTAACAGGTCAAAGAATGAAATTAATTTTTAAAAAGGCGACCCATGAAATTGTACTATGATAGATGAGGTGTAAAAGCAATATTTTAATACATTTATGGCAATATATTTTCCGTCCCGCTTATGTGGAAACACCACTTGCTGCTGAAAGATAGAGTGCTATTTGAGTTCATTTGGGAAATGAGGGTATGTATAGTATCAGGAGTGCACATTTTAAGGAAAAGGATGTGAAAGAACACTCATCAGTTAAGTGTTTAAGCTCACTATCAACTCTAACAGTTGAATAGAGTGTGAAATCATGAGCTGTCTTGGGACAAAGTAACAGTAATGTACAAAAAGTACTGAAATCATTAAATAAATGCAAGGCCTACCCGTATGATGAAAGAATTTTACCTATTCTATGTGATTATGCTAATGTTTATGAAAGACGGATCATTTGAACACCCTAAAGGCAAATGTCAGAAAGTCCCTGCCACAGGGAGAAAGCATCGGTCACTTGTGTCTCTTAGAATGAGAAAATTACATATGTTACAGTAGTAGGTCACTTCAGATCATCTGCCTAAAGCTTTCAAAAGCCTTGTCTATTCTTAGAAGCTTTTTGCATAAATGACCTTGCTGTTACAGTAAAGTCCCACACAAACATTGACCTCCACACCTCAAAAAGGAGGCCAGGCCAGCATGGAACATTGTGGAGGAAGACCGAGGTGCTGCAGGAGCAACTGCTTTCGCTTCGGTCTGAGTCCTCTGACCCATTTTCCCACCTCTTCCACCTCCTGCAATTCCCCCCTCCACCATCTCTTCTCCCACTTTCTCACTCAAGATTAATGGTGTGAACCCAGACCTGCTGGCAAACTGGATGTAAGGAAGATGTCTGAGGTAAGACCTGACAGAAGTTTGGAGTGCAGGACAGGGGGGGCTGTGTGGCTGTGTATGACCACTCTGTGCTCAAATAAATACGGCAGTTCCATGGAGACTGTCCTCACGGTGAAGATCTTGTTGCAGAAATTGGACCTCATATTTCACTCTCTCTGAGCTGAGAGTTTTCTGTCTTTCACTCTCACTATCTCTCTGTCTTAGTGCCTTGAGGGGGAAAAGACGAATTCTCAAGGCCTGAAAGTATGTGAGAAGACTTGGTTAGACAGAAGTTCAAGATGTCGTAGGGGAGAAGTTGTGTTTCGACACGAAGCCTTGTTTGTGCTCATCAGCAAACCTGTCAGGAGGCCGTTTGATGTTGTATTTGGGTGATGCCCTCGAGCACTGTTTGTGTTAGCTTCCATATGGATTAGCTTCATATAACTTGGCCTTGACTAAGATTATCCATCAATAGGAGACACAGCAATGCTTGATGTCAAACTCATCCACAATCTCTTTTATTGCCATTTTTTTTTCTATGCACAAGGAAGAAGGTGCCCTCAGTCAGATTGGAATTAATGACAAAGTCCACGAGAAATTTTTCAATGTAATTACTCCAGGGGGAAAAAGTTTTCTATGGAGCAGAATGTTTCTCAAATCATCGCCATACCTCCACCTGCATAATTGATAGAGTCCCTATGATTAAGCTAATGAGGCTCAGAGCTTAAGCCCTATCCAACAGCCCCTAATTACAAATATATAATATCCCCCCTCCGCTTCAATTAGCATTAGAACAGAAGGTTAAGAATCATTCAATATTCATGTGGACGGTGAACTTCAAGGTTAAGGAGACTGGTCATTTAACCTCAGCTTTAAGATAAAAGTCATTTTCTTTAATTGTCTTTGATGAGAGCCACTAATGATATGGCTGTGGGAGGTGCTTCATCAAACCTTAGTCAGGTAAAAGTGAAATATTATTGCCTTGCTACCTTGTCCTGTCGTTTGAGTTCAGGGGATGCTTTTTCTTGTTTAATTGGTTCAAAACTATCTTAAAATTTCAGAAATTCTAAAACAGAATTCTTGTTTTTCAGATGTTTAAACAGCTTACAGGTGTTACATTTTTTGCTCACATACCTTTGTTATTTATCACTTAACATATTTTCTTTCAGAATACCTGAGCCAAACAGGTGTGTGACGTAAGGTAGTTGAGCTGTCAGGCTTGTGGAAAGGTGAAGTCTGATTGACAATCCTGCAGGCGATTGGTATAAGGGTGCTTCATGTGAAAGTGCTCTATATGCTTGGACCTCTCATTCTAGAGATGAAGGCTCAGTATAGGATCAAATGACAGGATGTGCATGTATGGCCCTTGTTTTTTTGCAATGTATACTACCTTAAATTCTTCATGCATACTTTGTAAGTTGCTTTGAAGGATGAGAACAAATTTACCTTGGTAAAAATATTCTAAGGGTATGAAGTGTATGAAAAGAGTGATGGATTTTAAGATTAACTGCAGCAATCGTGTTCATATTTACCATCCATAAGGCGTTATTCAGAGTGGAAGAGAAGCTTTAACTTTGGTCTTGCTTGAGTCCACCTCCTCCTGAATATATCTGACCATTGACTGGGGCTTTAACAAGGGACTGTATTGGCCTTATGTCAGCAATGGAGACCACAGAGCGGGGTCCGGGACTCAAACTGGGCTTGAAGCCCATAGCCTGGAGGCTGTAGGCCCTGGACTGCACCCACTGGCCTAGACCAGCAAAGCCCAGCACAACCTCGACCACCCCATCCCATCTCTGAGCCCCCTCCTCCCTGTGGCCTCCCTGCACCTTCACCAGCTGCGCTTTTCTGGCTCCAGCTGCTAGGTGGATATGTGTGTATGCCTGCCCTATCCATACCCTCTCTTTCCCCTCTATCTTTTGGTTTTTCCTATTCTGGTTTTCCCTCATGTTCTTATTTTCTCAATTCTGATTTTTTCTCTCACTGTGTGTTTGTCTCATTCTGTTTTTTGTTTTTTTTTATCCTCTGCCTCTCATCCTTCCCTCCCTTGCCAGACACAGGGGTTGTAATAGTGCCCAGCAATTACTGAGTTGGCATGTGCTGCATTGTTTACTCACAGTCCTATTCCTACTGGACTTTATTAAAACACCATCTGCCATCAGCTCGGGAATGGTAGAAGAGGTAGTGAAGGAGGAGATGGAAGAGGAAGGCAACGGGAGAAAAACGATAGATTTGGCTATGGAATTGAGGGAGAATGGCTGGGATCACGTGGAGAGTGCGAGCTGCCACTGTGGTCTCTTGTCGGAGGGACATCGACATAACATGAAACAGTGGAAACTAAATGAGATTGTCAGTTGAAACAAAGGGTCTGGTAATGAGAACAAAAGTCGAAGTTCCAGGAGAAACGGATCCAGGTGCAGGTTTTACGTCATCAGAATCGCATAAAAGGTGAAAAAAAAAAAAAAAAACAGAACATGAATACATTATTTTATCATATTAATACATTTTGGGGACTATTTGGTATTTTCAAACCATGCTGGACAATAGGAAAATGAAATCAGATGCAGTCCTTCACACAGAATGACTCAGGTGCCAAACAGAATGTGGGATATGAATAGTGTTTCTCTCTCTCTCTCTCTCTCTCTCTCTCACACACACACACACAGACACACACACACACACACACACACACACACACACACACACACACACACACACAAACACACACATGGCCATGTAACATTTTTATGGGACACACATATTTGGATGAGAGTTTAAATTTATTGGCTGGTCTTTGAGAGGAGTCGGCTTGGACCTGCTGCAAGTTGGATCAATTAGTCAATTGCTGGAGAGGCTTGTTGTGAACATTCCTGACATATTGTAAATGTGTGTGTCTTTGTGCTCTTTGGTATTCCTGTCTTGCAATGTGTGTTTTCATACACAAATTTGTGTTGACAAATTGATATGTAAATAGATAAGATGCATTTGTTATGCTTTATCGATTTGAATCTAATCTTATCAACTTCTGTCAACTTCAGAATGGACACAAATGGATACTTGGGACCCATAAAAAACAAAAATGTAGAGGTTTGTGTGGGAGGTTATTCTTTTCCACATGTTAATATTTGAACGAGTAGAGAAAAGTAAAATGTTCAGCATCAAGTAACTGTGACAAAAGCTGTAACTTCTTATGAATGAGACTCATTTAATATATATATAATATATATATTAATATATATTAATATATATTAATATATATGTATCAAGAACTGTATCTATCATTAGCTGGTACTTAAACTAATGGCATGCTGCCCATTTAACAGCTAAAGCTGATTCTTCATGCTTTTCATGCAGGACAAACTGAAGTGGATTGCAATAGATGTTTTTGTGCTCAGGAAATGTCTGTTGGGATCACTGTGGTAAAAGACACATACGCTGTCACAAAGACACATAACACAATACACAATTATAAGGTCTCTGGAGGCTCTGTGGTCAGTCTCCTTTAAAGCACTTCCTTATTGTAATTAGATTCGTAATCTGTAGACCGTAGAGACTAACAGGGAAGATGATGTGAGGAAGAAGCTTTGTCGCAGCTGGACCGTACAACGAACACAGGGTCTCATTTGTACGATATGTGCTGTAAATATGGCCCATGCTTCTGCTGATGTTTGCAACCAAGAGAATCTGGACTGCACATGAAACACTGAAAAGTAATGAGAGAGAAAAAAAAATCACATCCGATGTACAAACAAACCAGCTTCTTTGGAAATATGGTAGGGTGAGTCAAGATATAGCACATATTGTTGCATTCTGGTCACTGAGCATGCCTTTCTTACTTTATATATGGTAAGACATGTTAAAAATCTAACAATAAATTTGTGACATAAAGGAATTTTTTTTTTTCAAAATTACAAAATTCAACATGAAAACTAATGAATTTCAAATATTTAATATATTCTGTAAAATTAATTGTTACAGCATTTTCTAAACTGTGTAAGGAATTGTAGAATTATAACTTGCATCAGGTGTTGCTAATAGAATTTCAGTGAAATGCACAAATATTTCTAACAGTAACAAAAAAATCTGATTAAATTATTCACATTTCAATAGTAATATAATTGTCAGACAAAAATTTGCATATGATATGTGTCCATTTGGCATTTTATTTACAGCATAATATAAAATTGCTGTAGGGGATTGACCAGAGTCATGTTCTGTATATATAGATATATTCAGTTGCAAATGAGATAAAATAGATACAGAAGACACACGCAATGGTAATATTTGAGATATAGGGTGCAAACATCACAGTCGCACAAGTTCTTCATAAATCAGAGATATTGTGGATTGACAGTGTAATTATGTCAGAGGGTATCACGCATCGGCAGCCGTGTCGTGCCCCCTGGACGGCACATGCACCACTCTGCTGACAGAAAGCAGATCAGTGTCTGAGGTGAATCCTTTCCAGCTGGAAAATTACAGTTGTCAGAATACTAAAAGCAGCAAACACACATAAACACAGATAAAGTCATAGCATTTGGGTAAAGCAGCAAGCAAATTTGAACAAGTGTTTTACGTTGGTTCACAAGTAAAGTTTGAGGAAGCTGTTCATTTAGATTTAAAGTAAAAGGTATCACATTTTTACAGAGTTTGATCGTAAAAATAGAACAGAATGTGTGTGTGTGTGTGTGTGTGTGTGTGTGTGTGTGTGTGTGTGTGTGTGTGTGTGTGTGCGTGTGCGTGCGTGCGTGCGTGCGTGTGTGTGTGTGTGTGAGAGTTACCATACAAGCAGATCCTCTGTGGCAGCCTTCAGCTGGTGATGATGTGGGGGTAGGAGGTCAAAGATGACTCCCCATCTTTAAGCCTGCACAGACGCCAATACCTCGATGCAAAACACAAAGATCAAATGAAAGATTGCTGTCATTTCAACACAACACAAGATAAGATGCTGTCTCAGATGGGACAGTAAACCCAAATATTTACTGACTGATAAGAAATTGGTAATAATGGTGGTTTTTGATTGAACATTATTTCTTGTGAAGTCTTGATCATCACACATATGCTACACTTTTTTTCAAGTAAAGTACAGTTTTCATGCAGTATTCAGTAAATTCAATTATTCACAGTGTCTGGAACTCATTCATGGACTCTAGGTTCCTTTCACTCTGCACAAACTTAGAAAATTAAATAACAATAAGATTTGAATCTAATATAGAATCGTTTTTCCAAACAATTTTAGAATTTATTCTGTTCCCTATGTGGAGAATGAGCACCCATGCCAAGCCAGCAGTAACGTCATCAGAATGCCCATAGGCGTTGTATGTGTGTGTACAGTAGAGTGTAGTTATCTTTAATGGGAGTGAAATCATTGTCTCTAAAAACAACACATGCTGTTTTATAAGTCACATCAGGGCTGCGTTCAAAGCGAGCCCCCACCACAACAACAGGATAGGCAATGCACCACTTCCTCCTCTGGTTTATTTTACTTCCTCAATCAACAAAATTTTATTTACCAGAGGTTGTAATGGATATTGTGTACAATGTGTGGAGATGAACCAACAGGGTTGATTGTGTGAGCACCATGAGGTCATCCATCAGCAACATCACTGACAGGTTTACAAATTTTTTTTTAAGTTTTAATAAATTTTGATTGAAGAATCTTCCCCTATATATTTTTACACTTTACGTGCAACATCAGGCACATCTAATTTGATATTACATGGACTGATGCAGCTGCCGTGAAAACGTAAATGGAATTCTGTTACCATTTCTCTCTTGGGACGTCTTGTAAATCCACCAAAGAAACCATTTGCTGTAAATGTAAAAGTTTATATGCATTCAAGTTGTGTTCTGTCACAAGTCCATCCCGGGCTTGTCGCACCATGTCAGCATTTCTCTATCCTTAAGGAAATGGAGCAAGGCCACTTGTTATATTTTTATTTAACGTCGTTAAGGGTTGGAGGCAATTTTAGGTGAGAAACTGTACTTTAAGTCCAGGCATTAAAAACAAATACAAGAATTCAATCATTACCCAGCACACTACATTAACCAGTGCGACAGGGAGTTAAAAGTAAAAGGGTTGGGGTGTCTAGCACAATGTCAGCATGTCTCTATCACCCTGGTGATGGAAAGGCCAGCTGAGGATGGACTCTTGTGGCCTGGGACATGTTCCTCCACCCTGACGCTCCCTTCTCTCCCCTCCCTCCATCCGTATGCCCTGCCTCCTACAAGCACCTTTTGTGTGGGCTAAATGGAGCTGGATGCACCCCTTTAACTTTGATTTCCATTTTCCATTGTCCGCATATTGACGGGGAGGGTGACTCCATCTGTGCCTGCCTTGCGTGGTGCCACCCTTTCAATAGGCATATGCTCCACATGTATGAGCCCTAAACTACCAAAAGAATGGGTGGAAAAAAATAATGATATACAAGATGGGCCCCTCACTTCATAGTGCAAGAGAGGCTGAGGAGGGCAAAGGGAAAATACTCATTCATCAATTTATTGTATGGCTCTTAAAACTCTACAGCCTTTTTATGTATATTCAAGCGTGCAGAAGAGATTACACAAAAGCCCCCACTGAACTGATGGTGTTTTAAAATGCAGTCAAGCTGCTCCGCTCGCCTCCTGAACTGTGTTCAAAATGTGCATGTGTGTTTTACACGAAGGGAGACGCAACTTGTCCCACCACCGGACACAATGAAAGCCCTGCAGAACAATTGATAACTGTTAACTGAGGTGGCGCACGGGTCAGTTTTGACTTGGAAATGTGCAATATGCTGTGAAAACAGCCCCTTGTGTTCGACCACCCCACCCCCCCCTCCTTGATCTTATCTCCACATGTGATAACAATACTTAAGGTCTCATACAGTAAGTCACATTAAGTCATTTCCCTCTCCAAACAAACTGAAGCAGAAAGGCAAAGAAAAAATAGAAAGCAAAATTTGGTATAATTTTAGCCATCATTTTCTCTGGTGATTTTTATCTGCAAGCTTAATTTTGACTTTCAGCTTTTTTCTTTTTTCTTTATGTCAGGATTACATTTGTCTTGAAACCCAATTTAGTGGAGAAAACAGCCCGAGACGTGGTGGGAGGAGGCGAAGCTCATTGCCTTTCATTCCACTTCATTCATTTGCTTATTCATTCATTGCTCCTTTCTCCCTGTCCATCAACCTTATCCTAATCTCTCTCTTTATCCCTCTCCTCCAACTCCTTCCTTGACACCCATGATGGTGACTGCCCCCACAATCTACCCGGCTCCATCGAGCCCCACCTCCTGGCACTCCTCTTGTTCGCTTATAAGGCTCTATCGATTACAAGCCTGTCATACAAAACGACCTAATGGAGGGTCAGCTTTAATGTGAGGGGTGGGGGGCCCTAGACTTGGTAGGAGCCGGGACTCATTTTAAATACCCCTTCTCGTTCCTTGTCCTCCTCCTTCGCCCTCGCTCCCTCCTGCTGGGCTCCACCTTGTCCCTTTTAGCCCCTTCCCGCTGGAGAGCGGGGGCCATGAACAATCTACAGCAGAGCCATCCCTGCCCCCGCCTTCCTCTACTCCCTTTACAAGGTCCACTGCCGGCTGCAGCGGCTGCCCATGTGCGAGGGTATTTAGTGGGGGCCTGAAAGCTGAAAGAAGCCTGGATCTAATGTGTGTGTGTGTGTGGGTGGGGGGGGGGTGAGAGAACAGAAGGAGCCCTCTCAGGAGGGGTGCTGAGGCCCTGGCTCGTTTTATAGACTCCCCTGAAAGAACATGATTACAGATCATTATCCAATTGAAGCAGATTGATGGGCTGGGGTCAAAGTAATATAGCTCATAGTGGCTCAGCGAAAGGGGAGGGGTGATACGAGAGGACGCAGGGCAATGCAGAAGTGCGGGGTGAAGTGGGGGGTTGTCAGGGTGAAGATGGTATAATGACCGGATTGTCACCACCAAATGGAGTATAGGAGGGGAGGGGGAGGAGAGACGAAGCGGGAGAAGGGGGAAGACAACCCAAACTTGTAAAGTGAAAGACTGGGGCTTTTCTTTTCAGGAAGGAGTTGAAGTACAAGTGCCGACGGAGAGGAGAGATGCTAGATTGGCCTTGTCACTCCAGAGGGCAGATAAAGAGATCTTTATGTAGACGGGAGGCAGGAGAATTTGTCTACGGTGATTTGGCTTTGTGTCCGCTCCTACATAATGCACTTCATTGTCTTCGGTTTAACTGAAAGAAATTAGAGTTGTTGCAAAATTAGACAGCAGTTGGATTTTAGGGTGGTATATTTAAATACCTTGAAGGAAATCTATTAATTTAATCAGAAGATTTTTATCTGTGTTTACATAATCACAGTTTCAACTCATTTTTAGGAGTTCAAGGACAAAATCTTTTCTCTGAGATTTTTTTTTTTTTTTCAAAAGTTATTTAAGGCATAGCAAAGACCGGGTTAAGATCATATTTTTTTACATTCAGAGAGTCAATTACTGCCGTTAGCTAATGCCCTGACCTCTACTCTTACAATCTTTCGATAGCTTACCAGAATGTGTACCATTTGCTTCAAAATGCTAACTTATATAATAACATGCATTAGAATGCATGATGTTCCTGACCTTTCCAATGCACTGTAAAGGTAGATCTCAGATTATTATCACCTTTCAACAGCCAAGAGCATGGATCTGTTTCTCTTAGTTTTCCAACGTACGTGATGTTAGCAAGTCTGTATTGCTGTCTGCAAAACCTTACATGACCTCATGTGCAATTTGAAATGAATTAAACAATAGCAGTAACAGCACAGTAACTGTAACAGAATGTATTTTGCACGTTGGATGCAACAGTGCTAGTCATAGGTTGGATAGTTTATTGCCAAAGGCAGATAAATTTTGATATTCAGTAAAATTGAATTTGAGATATGATCACTTGTTTTGTCAACAGGGCCGGCTTTAGTTATGGATAAGTATATTGTATAGTAACAACTCAGCACAACCCACACACAGCTACTCATGCACAAGAGAATCACGCCAGCATGCCATTAGTTGGTAGGTCATAGCAATTTATGTTACATTTAGGAGTCTGATGCATTCATTGATGGTTTATTAGCAGGAACTTGGATCTGTAGGTCTGCCAGTAGACTGGAGTCTTGTGACAGGGATCGTCTTCATCCACAATAGAAGGCTTATGGGTAATGACTGTGGCAGTGAATGGCCTTTTGATATTAGATGTGACAAAGTGCCGCTAAAATTTCCTTGCTTTCAAGATTTGCAGATGTCCAAAAAAAAAAAAAAATCCTTGAAAGCAGCACGAGCTTGATGTTTTAGATCAAGCTTGACATTTCATTTGTTCACTTGGGATATTTTGAACAAAATAGATCATAAATGATGCAGAAGAACTGGATTTTAATCGGACTTGACCGTTACACATGATGTCTGTGTTGGCTCAGCACACAGGAACTAACTCCCTGTAATTAAATGTGCAAGAGCATAAAGAAAAAGAAATCTTAAAAGTTCACAGCATTGCTCTGTGCGGCCTTTGAGTAATTATTGGATTAATGAAGAATGCACTTATCATCTGCAGATGTGCCGCATAAAATCGGGTACATACTATACATGCAGGGAGCGCTGGATGCAGGTTCTGCTCATTTTAAGATGATGCCAGTTTGGAGGACAGGGCTGTGGGTCAAGGCAATTACGGGAACAACACACAACAGCTTCAGTGCACACGTTACTCATACTTGCTCATGCACAGACAGCATACTGTTCTTTTGTTTATGGTCCGATAATCTCAACCATATTTTTATTAGCTGTCTTCTGAGTTATTAGCTGTGATTTATGAGGACTTTTTCCAAATACTTGTCAGCTAAGAACAAAAACTCTGTCTGAGACAGACAGAAATACTGGCAGACAGAATCTTTGCCTGTTTTAGGCAGCTGAAAGCCAGGCTTCCTCTGCCTTCTACCAGTCTGGGAACTGGCACTGATCAGACTGACCCTTTTGATTACATCCTCAGACGTTGCGTATGTTCTTTGCATGTGCGGGTGTATTCTCTGTCACGTGGGTGTGCTATTGTTTTGCCTGTGCAATTCCATAAATAACCTGATGTATTGAATGTGTGTTTTGGTGAGTTAAAGTGAAGAGAGTCGGTGATTTTGTGTTTGCATATGACTCAGCCCAGCCCTGGAAACCAGCCACTCCAGGTGGATCTTATTGATACTTCATTTTGGAGCAGGAGGCAAAAACATTTGTGGACAACAACAGAGAAAACTATCTCCATGTAGGTCTCTAGTGACTTAATGTCTCAACAAAGGGAAGATTTTCCATTGTATCTCTTTCATTTTGGCAAACATTTTGTCTGAGTATTTGTTTGGCTTCACATGGCACATCTTGGTATGAAATCCTTTATTTATGTTTAGGTGTGCACTAAATGATTGCACTAGCTCTTTTGTTATAAAAGAGCCACCAAACATCTGACAGTTCTGTGTATTAAAAGCTTCATGTCAGCTGAGGAGAGGTGATGAAGGTCAAAAAGGTCAGAATCATTCAAAAACAGAGCCTGAAACATCAAAAGCATCAGTTCTATGTAATGTATAAGGGTTTCAATTCCAAATTCAAACAAACTTATTTGAAAAGCACCTCAATCTTTGGCTGAATGAAATAAAAAAAAAAAAAAAAAAAACTCAGACCATAAAGTTTGTCAGTTTGGTAAGTCAATTAATCCATTGCATAAACGGGTTGTCTTTGAAAACACCACACACTGTAGCTACAGCTCCACGACCAGCATGCTAAACCCAGTTACAGGCAAGAGAGGAAGCCCTGACTCCCTCTGTGTTACACTTAGTCAGATAATTGGAAATGCGAGGGCATTAACTCCAACGGGATTAAGAAGGGGAATTAAATATGTTAATCCCCAAAATAGGTAAATAGCCTCAGTGATACAATAACCAATTTCTAGGGTTTTCCTCCCCCGAGGACATGTCTGCCTTTGAACGCAACACGCTCACACACAACCAACCACACATTCAGCGCACTCTCACGAGCAAAGGCACAACTGCTTTAGTGCATGCCTGCACATAAACATGAATGCACACGTTTGCATGAGAGTGGCGGCGAGAGTCTCCAGTGTTCCAGTAAGTTCTCCAAGGTCGTGACTGTGGTGTCGTGTGGCCCTGTAGCTGACTCCTGAACCTGTTCTCCAAGGTCTGTCTCTTTGTTCTAGAGATCATTACCTCCGCTCTGCTCCGCTCCCCTCCCGAGACGCTTTGTAGCCATGTGTTCATCTGCCTTGTAATTATAGCACGGTCCTGGATGTCACGGTTTAGGGACTCTGCATGGGTGTGAGCGAATGTGTGCGTCAGGGGAACGAGGGAGTACGCGAGATGTATGGCTTATAGTGCATGAGTGTGCGGGAAGTGTGCACATCCGTAGCTGTGCCTGGACATCGCGTCGTGTTTGTGAGAACAAAGTGTGTCTGTTTATGCTTTAAAATTTCAGTCGCCAAAAAGGGGCACTGTAAATTGAATATTGCACTTTTTCTTTAAACTATTCACGCAAGAAGCATTGCCTTTGGAGATGGGTTAGAGCTGGATTTTGATGAACAACTGTAGTTCTGTCAGGGACATGAAACAAATTAATAAAAGATAGTATATTCAAAACACTGACACATAAAAAGCACCAGGGTAGCGGTTGTGGGCAAAAATCAAGTTAAAGTTCCCAACTGAGTTCAAAGTACATTTTTATACATAATTAGTGGAGTACAATTTTTGTTGGAAGTGAAGCATAGCAACAAAAAAAAAACCTCAAGGTCAATTGCTGATCGCCTCTGAGAAACATTATTTGTATGTCTCTGTGTGTCCAAAGATGAATGTCTCAGGGGAAGAGAAAATAAGAAGGAGAAAAGAAAACATTAAAAGAGAGAAGTCAATCATTCAAGAATGCAAGACCGTAATGCACCACAGTCAAATTCAATAAAGTCATTATTCCTGGCTTAGCCATAGCAATAGTATTTTTCCTGGATATCCTATACCGCTTATCCCAATTCCTTTCTCTCAGACGGTCTTTCTCTTCTTCTCACCATCCCTCTTTCCTCAGCTCTGGCTACAGGGCATGTTGGATGGCATCAATACGCTCATTTTGCAACATGAAACCCTCTATTTACTCCAAAGATTCATCTGCGATGGATGTCATTCTGCAACAGCTACCTCTACAATAGGAAGATAGTAGCTCCATCATGCCAAGCCTCTGCATATTACCACTGACATATTCTATTAGGCCGATTGCACATAATGATGCCAAATAAGCAGCCAATGAAGAGCTGGGGAGTTATCGCCGTCCCCAATGGAAAAGAGAAATGGGGTGAGAAAAAAAAATGCTCAGCAAAGTTTCTTATCTCAATTGAAGGAGGAACCACACACACACAGTCCGAGCTGCACTTATCAGTCATTAGGCATTTAAATGCTTGCCCAGAGAGAAATTAGATTTCTGAGGAGTTAAGAAGATAACCATTGGCACAGTGTTAAAAATGTTGCAGTACTTTAAACACACTTGAGTGGAGAAAATACACCCACAAAGGAGTGAGTAAAATTACTGAGCTGTGTGTTGTAATTAACACAAGATGAGTCGCTCCTGCAAACATAGAAAAATGGCATGTTATTACTAATTGTGGACTCTGACAACCTGAAGTTACTTAAATTTACTACCACAAAACAGGAAGGTTAGGTTTTAGATTGTGTGTGTATAGTGTGTACTTGTTTTATAATAAAAGGGAATGTCAAAGAAATGCAACAGATTATAATGAAATTGGGTGGATTTTGATGTTACATTCAAATAAGGAAATTTTTCAAAAGGATTAACGTAAACTGTGATTTTTTTTACAAAAAATACTTTTTTACAACTGAGCCATGAACAAATTAAGAAAAAAAATTCTGTGGTATCATGTGGTCCGCCACATGTAAAATTAAATTTCCCAAATGCTCTCAGTTGTTGAAAATAACAAAATTGAGCAGCTTGATTGAGACATGTGTTCTCAGCTCAGTAATTTTATTTGTATTCAGTGCTGGCTCCAGAACACCACGAGTCCTGGGACACTTCTAGAATTCATCAGATTATATAGCAGAATTTCACTGTAACCTTATTCTCCATGTTAAAATAGGATTGTAATAATTTCTTTCTGTCTCACTGCTAAATGTGTAAACTTTATACCACGGAAACCACAGTGGATAGCACAAGGGACCCTTACACTTGGAGGTAGCAGGGATGAAATAAAGTTTGTGGTGTCTTCTGTGATCTGGATAAATACATTTATAGCAATGTTCACAATTTTATTTCTTTTTATAAAACAGCTGAGCAGGACTTGACCAATATGTAGAGCGTGTCAGCGTCCTCAGGAGAAGTGTGTGTTTGTTGAACATCTTCTGTGATGACTACGACTCTGAAACACCGGGCCCAAACGTACACCAGCTCGACAAACACTCCAGGCGCTACATTGTAGCCAGTGGAACAAATTGCAGTGCATTTAGCAAACTTTTATTAGGTTCGAAAACAAGATCCCATGCCATAGATGTGGGCGAGGTGTATTAATTTAGGGAAATGAGCAAAGGGTAAATAAAGGCTGTCTGGTTACAGTCCTAACAGGAAATACTATGCAGGGGACCGGTGAAGCAGGGGAGGGGGTTAAGATGGAGGGTGAGAGGGAGGGAGGAAACAATTATGACCTCATTTAATAGTTTCTTTCTCTCTGTTTCTCTCTCTCTCTCTCTCTCTCTCTCTCTCTCTCTCTCTCTCTCTCTCTCTCTCTCTCTCTCTCTCTCTCTCTCTTTCTCTCTCTCGGCTCCCAGGCAGAGACTGGAGAGGAATGCCCAGTTTGAAAACCGCAAGTCACCTCTGAACATGGGAGCATTTGGCCTAAGTGTTTCCTGTTGCAATAAAAATGTATGTCAAGTATGTGAACCGAGGTTCCTCTGTTCTTAAAGACTGTTAAGCACACACATGTGCCATACACTCACACTCACAAACACACACTCACACACATACTCTACTGAGTGTTTTTTGGACTTAGCCTGTTGAGAGCTAAATCGCTACAACCAAAACGCACTGGCGAAATTAAACTGAGCAGAGACAGTGAGGCTAAATGTGTGTGTGTGTGTGTGTGTGTGTGTGTGTGTGTGTGTGTGTGTGTGTGTGTGTGTGTGTGTGTGTGTGTGTGTGTGTGTGTGTGTGTTTTGGAGTGGCATTGTGAAATGGGTGGGGAGTTAACGTACGATACAAAGCCCATGCCATTGTGGTGTCGGGCTCACGATAAGAGTTTGGGAAGTCGTTGCATGGTGATAGCCACAGGCACAAATATGCAAGGGGGGGGCTCCAAGTGCTAATTTTATTCATTCAACCTCCCTCTCTGGATAATTGTTTCTGTCAACCAGAGACGGCTTGATAAAAGATTTCATGCCACTGAAAACGGTTATACGGCTACTTTGGAAGGTGATCGCCAGAGACGATTGTATTTATCATCTGCTTTAAAATCCACAGTGAGGTGGAAATTGATTCTTTGTCCAGCATTGCTGTCACATGGAGCACGGTGTGAAGACTTCTGCACCCCATCAGACGTTTGACTCATAGTGCTACAAATAAAAACTGACTCACCTTTTACATACATGCAGTCATGTGGAATAATAATAATAATAATAATAATAATAATAATAATAATAATAATAATAATAATAATAATAATAATAATGATTATATTACTTTGAAAAGAATATGTAATTGATGATAAATTGTAATTGATGATGTGTTTGAAGTTAATGATTGTTACTGGATGACACATTTCTGCAAACACACTTACAGCCTAATGTACTATGACAGGTATGAAAACATGCTATAGGACAATATCTGTAATCAAAAGACTGCGGGCATTGTGGCGTTCATTCAAAAGAACAAAAAAAAGTTGGTTTAATTATCTGTGGTCTTGCTTGTGAAACATTATTTTAAAATAAAATTATTTGTTTTAATTACTTAATTAGGACCCCTTCCTATAATTTCAGCAAAATGGGGTTAATTATGTCAATTTTTTTTATTTACATTTCTTTTTTAAATTTTCTGCGTAAACTTTTAACCTTTGACTAAAACGCATCTCAAAATTTAAATCGATTTGCATTCAGACACACCAAGATTGAAAGTGCTGGTTTTTAATTGTCAACGACAACTGGTAGAAACCACAACATTCATCACCTCGCTGAACAAAAAAAAAAAAAAAAGAAAGAAAAAAGGTGGGGGAGAGCTTTATTGTTATTTGAAGTTTCATCCAAAATGTCACTCACAAGGTTTTAACTTCCACACCACACCTGAACCTCAGTAACTTATTCATATCCATTTGGGGAGGGGCCTGGAAGGCCTCGTCCCTCACAGTTCAAAAACATGTTGCTCTGCCTCTTCTGGTAGAAGCCCGTTTTTATTGTAACATTTGTGGAAGATCCTTTTTTCTCCCTCATCAAAAGAAGGAAAATAAGTCGAGGCAAAGTCACATTTCACCCTTCTTTTATTAACATTCTAATAATACCCTGTATTTGTTCATGTCTTTATCTTTTTCAATACGTACCGCGTGTGTGTGTGTGTGTGTGTGTGTGTGTGTGTGTGTGTGTGTGTGTGTGTGTGTGTGTGTGTGTGTGTGTGTGTGTGTGTGTGTGTGCGTTTACGCATGTAGAGGACTATAGCAATGCAGCAGCACTTTGCATCTGTTTTATAAGCTTCAATGGGCAAACCGTATGGATAGAAGGATCCCAGCCTTTTTCATACATTCCTATACCTTGACAAGTAAAGAGTGTTTAGCTGTGCTTCAAGGTCATATGAATGGGAAGAAGCAAGTGAAATGATACATATAAGAAAGATGAGAAGATTAAAAAAAATATCTGCCTGTGGTTCTAGAGATAGCATTTGAAGAAGGACGATGGGGAATGGTGAAAGGGATTGGAAATACAGTTTCTGTGTGAACGTGTGATGTGTGTGTGCAGAAATATCTTGTTTAAACCTCTCTATGCTGCAGCTCAGACACCTTTGCCCCGCAGAGGCCTGTAGAGGTGGTGGTGTCTGTGGAGAAAAGAGAGGAGGCGTTTGAGGGCAGTTCCCTTCGCTGGCTGGAATGAATGGTATGGAGTGATAGTGACCGTTCATGCATGCTCCTTTACCTCACTCTGCCCCGCTCGCGCTCTCTCTCTCTCTCTCTCACGATAGCTGTTTCTCTTTTGAGAGTTTTCGGTGTAGTAAAGAAGAGGGAGAAAAGAACAAGGAACAGGAAAAGACGCAAATAGGAGGAAAAAAAAGGAAAATAAGAGGAATTAGTGTTGGGAAATGGTGTAAAAGAAGAAGAGAAAAGCAATGAAATTAATGAAAGAGTGGGAGAGTGAAAGTAAGAGAGAGAGAGAGATGCAGGACTGTAGTCACTGGGCCACTGGAGTTAGAGCAGCACAGCGTGAAATAAGGGAGAGGAGCAGCTGAACCAGAAAGAACCCAGACTGCTCATTACAAAGGCCTAGGCCTGACTTCTACCCTCCACGCGCGCGCGCACACACACACGTACATACA
The DNA here is from genome assembly GCA_013358685.1 of Antennarius maculatus. NCBI lineage: Eukaryota > Metazoa > Chordata > Actinopteri > Lophiiformes > Antennariidae > Antennarius > Antennarius maculatus. Next base: position 10,961,462 of record CM023624.1, read on the forward strand.
CACAATAAATTTATTAACTAAAGTATTAAAGTACTGTTGGTACTGTAAGTACTCCATCAACAAAATAAATACACCCATTCAACCAAATATCATGTTTTATTCTTCAGCTGCTGAATGTAGAGAATGTATGCAAAGATGTAAAAAAAAAAATTTGCAGCAGCAGTCAATGCCAGCTAAACTGGCCAGGAGCTGAATATCCATTTTTTATTTTTTGGTTGTTGTTGTTATTGTTTTATAGTTTGTTTTGTTTGCAGACATTGAGTGTAATTGTCAAACTTCCACAGGCTTCAGGACGGCGTCCCTCTCTTATCGTGTGACCCTCCTGTCGCTTTGTGACAGCTGACGAAACATTCGGTTCAACTTGTTTATTTAGATTTCATTTCCTCTCATAGCTTTGAAGCAGCTGCCTCTCAATAAATGGCTCGCAAACATTTCATCAAGGGCACAAATAAGTGTCACCAGACTGGATGATGTTCAGTCATAAGAAGAGACTATGAATCTAATATTGAACCGCATCACTATTTAGGAGATGAGTGTGTCAGGAAGGTGATATTTTGCTGTAAAAAGAAATTATAATAAAAAGTGTTGTTCTGTGCTGTGAAAATAAATTTTGCAAGAATGAGCTTTACTGAATAAATATAAATTAGAAATGGTTGATTGATGCTTTCTAAATTCATGATTGACATCTTTATAGCGATCCTTGTCGGTGAACGTAGCACACGGGAAGAGAATCCATCTGTTTTAACAAATAAATGGACTGATACAGTATATTACTTTGTCAACATTACAAGTCATTCTTTTATCCTTTAAACACACACTGGAACTGTGGGCCAGTAGCGGTATTCAATCCAGCAGGGAGATGTAAATATTAAAAAGAGACATATTGAGATGTAACACAGAATGGGATGACAATATGCTCCTTAGATATTCCTTTACAAGTTCTCATAAGACCTTTTTTTCAATTCAAACATAAGAAGCTGCAAACCAGTGCTACAGCGGCTCCTGATAATCCCTCACCTCCCCTCACACAGCCACATATTCTGTGAAATACTGCCATCTCTTGGTCCTTTAAATAAGGAAGCCTCAGTTGCTCAGATGTCAGTTTTCAATCTTGTGTCACATGCCACTGGAGATCAGGTGTCTGCTGTGTCGACAGAAAAGTATACTCTGAAACCTGTTTAATCAATCCTAATTATATAAACATTGAGATCAAACTATAACTTATTAGACTGAACCTTTCAGTCTAATAGGTTATATATGATTTGTTATGTATTATAATAAAACACTTTTAAGACACAAATGTGTGTAAAAATGGTATAACTTTTGATGATTTTACAAATTACATGTGCTGTGAAATTCAGTTTTTATAGAAAGTCCATAAAATCTTTTGTGTGAAGATTACAAGATCTTGAATTCTGACAAGATTATGAAATTTAAGTTATTTTATGTCATTAAACTAAACCAGTTTGTCTCAGATTAACTCTTGAAAATCAGTCCTAAAATTGTTTGTGCCTTGAATTGACATTTCCCATTTATGCTGCTAAACATCACGCACAGTACTACTGTCCTTTGAACACCATTAAAAAATTTTTGCTTAATATCAAACCTCAAGTGAAAGAGACAGACAAGCATCTCAGTAAAACAGCGACACAAATTATTCCTTAAGAGGTTGCTGGTGACGAACACGTACAGTTGTTGCACACGCAGCAAACCAAGGTAACCAGTCATGATGTGGAGGTGCGGTTCAGCGTGTTGCAAAAATGATTCAGCAGGTTTCTGGACTGATTCTGTTGAAGGTAAAAAAAATAAAAAGAAACAAAAAAAAAAAGAAAAAAAGTTGTTTTAAAAAGCTGCATTTGTGTAGAAGTTGAGATGTGCAGATGAAAGTGACATCTTTTGAAAGTGGAGCAGGAGTGTGTTTGTCTCGCTGTTTCACAGTGTAGAAGAGCTGTAATTCAATACTCCCCAGTCAGTGCTTTGCAAGGTTTCTACAGAGGACTGCTGTGTTTCACAGAATGTATTTCCAGCATGGAACAGGTTGTTCATCACAAGGTCTGTTGATCTTAAACACATACACACTGAGCTGGGAACTTTGAAGTGTGAAAATAAACATTTTCACCTAACCACTAATCTTCTCTCTCCCTCTCTCTCTCTCTCTCTCTCTCCCTTTCTCTCGCTCCCCCTCAACCTCCTTCCCTCACGTTAATCCCAGGAATTTTAAAAGAGAGCTTCATTTACAACTTTCATTTCAATTTGTCCTGTTTGTCCATATGTTATTGTAGCGGAAACAGTGCCAGGGCCTCTGGTTAGGGAAAATGTCAGATTCTTTGATTTGATTTTATAGGAGGGGCTCTGTGGACCTGGCGCTCTCTGACTACTGTTTGCATTTAAACATCCATCTGAACCAGATTCCCCTGGGGATTCATTTGTTTCACAGAGGGTCAATTACCTCTTTCCTCACCACCCTGACAAAAAAAAAAAAAAAAAAGGTTCTACTTTTTTTTTTTCTGTTTTCAAGCTGCAATTAAACAAATTTTCCTGTTTAGGTTGGGTGTAGGATGAGGGTGTCTGGCCGGGGTCATCATTTTAATTGGGCACTATTTAGGACCAATAACAAACTGATTATTTGCTAAATGGCTCTAGCAAACTGAGAGGCTTGATGTCGGATGTGTTGCGCGTTCTCACCCTAAAGTGTTCTGTTGAAAATGACAATGACTGAAAAGTGAGGTCACAAATCCATTGAATGACTTTCCTTCTCCCTCCTAACCTCTCTCCTCCTCCCTCTCTACCCCCAGTGAGTGTCACTGCTGAGCACTAAGTAAATACGTGCTCTTTATGTTCCTCATTGCCTTTCAATATTTGGCAGCATAGCAGCGGGGGATCAAAATGTGTATGTCTACTAAATGTCAGTGGTTAAAAGGGGTTGAGTTTAAAGCAGCACACACCATGAAGTACCTGCTTTAAAGGCGTACAGTGGGGGAAAGGCACATCTTGGTTTGATCCAAAATGGAAAAGGCTCTGAGCGCCACGCCGCTATCAACATTAGGAAATGCCATACACATACACACACACACACACACACATACACACACACATATATACAAACACCTAAGTTTATTTTTAATTTAGCCTCATTCAACAGATGGTGATAAAATGCATCATTTTGGCATTCTAATCATATTAGAAAACCTTTTGGAGTGTTTAGGGAGATTGTGCATCATAATCTGTTTATTATCCTTTTTTTCTAAAACACTTTCATCTATCTTGTACCAGATTAGACTTAGGAAGGCAACCCACAGAGACACCTGTGTCTTTTTAAAAGACTGTCATGGCCTAATGTATTAAAAATGCAATAATTGATAATAACGCCGTAAAATGGAATTTAGATTTCATGTCGGCAAAATAAGGGGTTGACTGTACAAATAAGACCACTTTCCGGAAAAGCATCACTCAGTTCCTTAATAAAAACCGTTGCCAGGGAGGGGAAGTGGGTCTGGCTGGTTTGGGGTTGTGTGTGACATCAAATAAGGTTTGGATTTTATGTGAAATGGTCTGGATGAGCGTGACCAGCCATGGGAAGTATCTTTGGCCTCCAGGGCCTTGACAAAAAAAAAAAAAAAAGACAGGAAGCCCTGAAGAGTCACTGCAGGCCAACTCCTCCTCCTCCTTGTCCTCCTCCACACCACTTGGCCTTTGTCTTGCATGTGTGTGTCTGCATGTACACCCCTCTGCGTGTATGCATGTGTGTGAGCGTGTGCATGACCATGTGTGTGTGTCTGCGTGTGTGTGTGTGAGTTTGCATCTGCATCCTGTCCTTGTGGCCTGTCCCTGGCTGCACCATTGGAGGCAGCTGATGCTATCTCATGGCGGTATTGTGGCAGCCCCTGCTGCGAATAATCAAAGGCAGCTGTTTGGAAAATACCAGAGATGCCTAATAGGAAGCAATGATAGCCTGGATTCAGTCTCCACCCAACAAGTCTGCCACGTCTGAATGTTATGCACCAGATCAATTATAAGTAACAGCATGTGTGATATTATTATTATTATTACAGCATTATGATATATTTTCTGTCGTCCTTGTGTTACAAGGATGCAACAAAGAACATTTCTTTGTTTTTCTTTTTTTGAGGTCTGAAAACATTTTTAGCAAGTACAGCTAATAATTCATGCAGTATGGGTGTATATGTGGGGGGAAAAGAGAGGAAAAGACCTATTATTTCTATTATTTGGATTACACACCAAGCCGACTTTTGGGGTTTGATTGTGTTTTGTTTGAACAAGTCAGTTAATGAACGCCAATCGTGATTTGCTAGTAGTTCTCGATGTATATCTGCCATTCTCCAGGTCCCAGCAGAACTTGCCAAAACATTGGGCAAGGCAAAAACAAATCTGTCTGTCAGTACGGGGTTAGGAGTCCTAATTAGGGGTCTTGACTCTCTGTCCACGGCTCCAAGTCAAGCATCAGCTCTCCCTGATTGGTACAAATCTCGTTTTTCTGAGCCTCAAAGGTTCGCAGAGAAGGTCAGTGGCTTGCCATCATGGTGATTTGCTTGTAGCTTTAAAAGGCCATTGATTACGTAATTAGAAAGGGAAAATGTTGCGCCACTGTGGACCAGGAGGGTTTTTTGATATGTGGTGGGAACTTTTGTGAAGAGTCAACATAGTGTAGTTTCCTGTCTGGAAATAATTTGCTATAAATATTAAGAACATGAATGTTTGATGTAACAAAAATACATAAAAGGTTGTATTTCAGCATAAAAATATGAAGAAAAAGGGCTATAATTTAAAATTATGTAATTTGTTTCTTTAGCACAACAAAATATTGTGCTGTGTTGTTGTATTGAATTAACATAATACTAATACTAATTAATAAGAATAATAATTGAAATAATATGTTAAAATCACTTTCACTCATTTACACATTTAAAACTACAGTATATCAGATCGCTATTTGGTGTGATTTCACATAACATTCACAGCATATTAAATATAATGTCATTTAAAAATAAATATAATTCTTGATTATTGAAATTACACAGTAACAAAAGAGCACAGTAACTAGCCAGTCAGGGCAGTTGCAAAACCAGCAGCTCATCTGTTCTGCAAGATAAAACTCTTTTCTGTTTGTCGAGTTTGGTGGCTTTGAATGTGGGTAGCAGGCTTAACGAAACTCCATATTTTAATGGGACAACTGGTATGCTAAAAGAATTGTGTTAGTTAAACTGGACAATTTATTGTCAGATTCATGGTCTTGATATTGAACTACAGGGTCCCTCATCAATTCAAGTTTCATCCTCAAAATTGCAGTTTTCCACAGTCTCTGGGAAGTTGTTGATTGTAACTCTCTAAAGCAATGGTTTTACATCTCTTACAAAGCTAAAAACAAAGAGTACAAATGCTACTCAACATAATGTCACAGAAAAGATTGAAAATAACTGATACACTTGACAGAAAAGTAACATTATTAAATACAATCACTGGTAAAATGAGATTAATCAGATTCCTGATTCCTGATTAATCCAATAATTTATTTTTTAAATTATTGGATCTGCTTTACCTTCTTATTTTGATTTTCAGAATAATGAACATTTAAACTACTGTTAAATTTAATTTGACAGATGAATAGATTTATGTACTCTATTTCCCTCCATTGAAAAGTATTATCGAGTGTTTAGTACTTTGAGTCTACAAATAAGTCTGAGTGGTTTTTTAGATAACCGCAGAATTTATCAAAACACAGAACACAAGCAGGATATTAAGAAGATACTGTATTTAAGTTATTATTGAAATGAACGTTGATCATTAAAAACAAGACAGTAATTGTGTGACTTTGTTTGACAGTATGCAGAGAAGGTGTGGTCAGATCCATTCAAGCAATACTCCAAACTCAAACATGCAAAGAGGGTAATTATCAGAGCCTGCAGGACTACTACAATTAAAAACAAATGGATTAGGTAAGTCATTTTTTTTCATTCTTTTTTACCCTCACAGTCACAATATTAAGATTTAAATTTTTTAAAATCAGTTGAGAATGGTGCCATTGGAAATCCAGTATGTCACTTTTACAATAGCAACATGGTTTTGACTGTAATACACATAGATAAAAGCATCAGAAGCAAAACTTCAGAATCTTTAGCAGACACTTACTTGAGGTTTGTGATGTTGTTACATTAGAACACTTTGCTGAGGTGGACCTGACCCCATTCAATATTTTTAAGTTGAAAAGTAGAAATTGGCCTTAAATGAGATGTATCACATTGGTTTCAAAGCCAGCTGCTCTGCAAGTATCTCCTGTGTCTGTCAGGTTGGGGTTAGTCTTTGCTGTCTATATGGGTTATGGATGGTGTGGTTCGTGAACATTCGCTGGGAGCAGAGGCCACATGCACAAAAACAAAATAAACTGCAGGGGAAGGAAGTGGTTAACATTAACAAGGATCCAATAAGAAGATTAAATGTAAAACGCTGGTCCTGGTTATTGATGTGTTCCTAACTGTGTGTGCATGTGTGTGAATGTGTGTGTGTGTGTGTGTGTGTGTGTGTGTGTGTGTGTGTGTGTGTGTGTGTGTGTGTGTGTGTGTGTGTGTGTGTGTGTGTGTGTGTGTGTGTGTGTGTAGACATAATTGCTCCCAGGTCTGAGCCATAACTCTACGGGTTGATTAGCAAATGTCTCTACTGTAAATAGTTGCCACTGATCATGCAAAGCCATGTCTATTAGCATAAATGGGAGAGTAGAAATTAGCACAAGAAAGAAAAAGGTCTCATGTTTTCTTTTTTTGTGCAATGGAGATTTACAGTAATGTGATGTTTGTATCACATTTGAAATGGTCGTCAAGAATATGTCCTCCCTCCATCATGTTATTATTCTTATGTTGCACTTGACTTGATGGAAAGGAAAGATTAGTGCAGGTCTTGATGGTTCATTTCCTTATCCACCCGTAACAGGACTGTCTCCTGCTGCTGTACTGTAACTTAAACTGTAGGTGCAGTCTATTCTTTTATAGTGGGCCTGACTGAACACTAAAGCAATGTAAACTCAACTTCAGTGAATAGCAGTGCATATAACAAAGACTGCAGCTGAATACACCCCTGTTGGTTCAATCCCTTTTGGATGTAACTTTTAAACCCTTCTGTGGATAAATCATACACAATCAGCGTCATGACAGTTACTGTACGGTATTTCCTTAGTGGACACGATTGTTGATTCTTTGTTGTGTGAACAAAGAAAGGCTTGTTCCATTTCCTAAAATTAGTTAAAAGAAAAAAGAAAAACACTAAAGACCTCTCTATAGAGATCTGAAGAAAATATTAACTTGGTTAGCGCGTACATACAATGGGCACAAGGAGCGTATGCTGACATGCAGCATTGAATGCAGATATCTGTGTTGATATATCTCTTTCCAGTCTTCAGGTCATGCAGGTTTATGAACCAAATTAGTCAATGTTCATTTTCTTAGTTTAGTTTGTTCGTTTAGTGTTTTAAATTGAAATAATGGCTTTCGAGAAACCATGTTTACTAAGTTTGATTTCATTATACTTCAATTTAATCTCATGGATTCATGAGAACAGCTGATGCAACCAAATATAATTTGCAAGGTCAAACAACTGACTGTTAATTTGTGCACTTTGACTGATCTTTATCCGCCTGAAAACTAGTAGTAATTAAAGAACATTAAAGCACATAATGGTTTTATTTTTCTTGATGTTTTATTAAAAAAAAAAATTATTATTGGATTAACTCTAATTCAATTCATGAAATGAAGCTGCCAGTCTGGAATAGTCTATGCTATTATCTGTGACCACCATTTTTAGATCCAGGTTACACCTGAATTTGATTTTTGCAAGCATTTCAAAAAGCATGTAACCCTCTCTTTACAGGTTTCTTCTAAATGAAGAATTAGCTAATCAGCAATTCCACTGCAAAATGAATACTTCTTGGCAAGCTTATTTAGACTGCAGCTGACATTAACAGATATCAATTAAGAATGTAATATTTTAGTAAATAAATGTATCATTGTGATTCATTTGATCGCACCATAAAAGCTGTATTCATATTCTTGAGCCTAGGTGTTTTTTGTGTGCCTGGATGTTCCCAGAATCCTAAAGTGGTGAGTGAACTGTGTGCAGATGCCGGCTTTTCATGTTATTGTGTGATACCAGCTGTTTTGCTAATGTTCAATGCAGAAACACAACAATGCCTTGAATTTGAGATACTCTGTCAACTGGGTTTATTAAGGTTTATCAGTTTCACCCAAAAATACACCTACAGTCACAAGACTGCAGGCTTTAATGCTTCTATTGCTGCGTCTTAGAAATAAATTGTCTCTCCTCCAGTGTAAACAAAATGCTTTTCAGTTCTCATAAACAACCAGATAGCTTGCTATTCCATCGCTTTTAACATGCTGCCACTTTCAATGCTGTGTTAGGGTGACAGAAGCCCAAGGCAAAGTTAGAAAGCACTAAATATATGCCATTATGGTTAATAGATTGAACAAAATCCAAGACACTCGGAGATTATCTATTGAGACGCTGTCAAACAAGGACAAAGCATGCCATCACTGATCCCATACACTCTGCATTACTGTAAACCCATACACCTTGGGATGGAGGAATAAAGAACAACATAGGGAAGCAGGGAAAATGAGGATAAAAATAAATATGGGATAAAGATAACCCAAGGGCTAGGCGAGTTGATTTAAGCAAGTGTTTATTCAACTCAGCATATGTTCCCTGTATACTGTAAATCCCATGTCCAAAGTGTAACACAGGCTGCATGTAGGGTATGGATAGTGTCGGAATGTTAATGGCGACACCACATCAGTGGGTGGGGTATGGTGTAAAATGTATGGAGACCATAGTGGAGTAGTGGAAACATGAATAAACATGGACACCACACAGCCAACACTAGAGGTTCAATGCAGCTGGCTTTAATCTTTCCAGTCACCATTGGGTGGATGACATGTGATTATTAATGTGACACATATGAAGCAGCTACTCAGATTCCATTTCTTTTTTTGTATATACAGTAGTCCCTTGACATACGAGTTTAATTTTTATTTATTTGTTTGTTTGTTTCATATTTATTTATTTATTTTTATTTATTTTATTTTTTTCGGACATGCTAATATAAAAGACTTCACACCTTCATCACATTTACAACATCAACAACAACATCCGAAAAATAAAGGGTTGACGGGTGGAAGCCAAAAGGCTTGTGTAATTCCCATCCCCCAGAATAAACAACCATCTCTTTGATTGCAATATGTTGTCAACCAATTCAGACATTAAATGTCTTCAACCAGTTCATACTTTGAATTTAGACAGACATTCATACCCTTATCCACTTCCAGATATTAGCCTTTGTCCCAGATATAACCTAGAGCATAACCATGTTTACATTCTTCCTAGGAGCAGCAAGGTTTGTTAACATCAGAGATGGTCAAAACAAGAAGTTGACCTTGCCAGTGTCCTCCAAAAGAATATAATAATCATATTAACCTCCCTCAGCAGACAGACAGTGTTTACCCAAGAATTAACCAGCTTGTCACAGACTCTTTAAGTTTCACATTCCATTATATTGTCAACAGATATCAACATGCTCTTTATTAAAGTCTCAAACTTAATGTTAACCCTCCAAGCAGAAATCCATGCTTCTTTGTTCATTAATCCATGTTTCTGACATTGATGATGTTGAATGGTTTTTCAACTGTTCAATGGAATCCTTGATGTGTCCCAAAATTGGTGTAGAGCACCCACTATTGAAGTAATTTGGTTGTACTGATCTTTGGTATAATAACAATTTTTGTCCGTCTTTATTTCTCGTATTTCCCCAAATCCTCTGCACTCCTGATCATCATTGTTTTGATCTGCTCCAGAGAAAGCCCTTTTGTTTTGATCAAGATCCTGCAGTTGTTCATCCAGTTGTTGTTTATCAGCCCATTCTTTAGTTGTCACGCTTTTTTTTAGCAATGTCAGCAGTCTTCTTAGTTAGATTCTCATTAATGTCAACATTTTTTCAGCTTGAAGCCTTGTTTCAGAAGAGCAATTTTGTGTTTACGATTCTGGAATTTTATCAGCACTGCAGGTGGTCTCCTACCTCCAGATGGCAGTGAATAACATGTCTCAATCTGCTCCGGATCGATAGTTATCTCCAGATCCCTCAGTTGAGAAATTACTTGTTGCTCTAGAGTCTCGATGTCAGCGCTGTGCTCAGTTTCCTCTCCCCTTGCCACAGCATGTGCGTAATTCCTCGGCTTGAGTTTGATGCCAGTGATGATCACATCATACATACGAATGCTTTGTTCCAAATCATCCGTTCTTTGTTGTCCCTGTTCTAAGACAACAGTTCTTTGGTCTTTTTCATCTATGTCTTTCCCCATTTTCTTAATTTTGTCCTTAATTTCTTCCATGGCTTCTAACACTGGTTTTAGCTTTTCTTTCAATTTTTTATCAAAGTCACTCCTTAACCTATCAAAGTCGCTCTTTAACTGGCGCTTTACCTCTTTCATAGAAGAGACCATTTGGTCTAGAGTATCCGTCATATTTTTGTTTCCATCCTCCTCCGATTTTCCTCTTCTTATCGTATTTTGCAGAGAGTCAGTATTTGTTCCAATACTGAGCTGGTAAGTCAATGTGCTCAGTGAATTCAATTTTTTTACAACCAATATACATGCATACTTTACCTGTGCATAATTAATTGTATATAAGTTGAATAAATAACGATAAAATCTGCAATACACTGGCGATATGTCCGGAGCGTCCCATTGCCTTTCACATGTAGACTTCTGGGATGGGCTCCAGCAACCCCTGTGATGCACGCAGTAGAAGAAATGGAAGAAAATGGATGGATGGTTGATCAAGTGTAAAGAAACACAGAAGTCACACACATCTTAACTCACATGGGAAAGAACAAGATGAGGTCTGATTTTTTACCCGTCCTCCAACTAGCAGTGATGTCCTGAAACACGACTCGTAACTTGGATTTTCACTCGTACGGATGAAAAAATATGGACAGAGCAATGGCTTGTATCTCAAGAATCTCATATGTTTAGTCGCTCATTTCTCAAGGTACTACTGTGTATGTGTGTGATTGTGCATGCGTGTGTGCATGTGTGTCTGTGTCTTTATCACTAACACATTTGTAGGTAATAAGTCAACCAAAATAAATGCTGTACACAATTTGTTAATTTATAAACCCAACACAAATGGTTGGTGTTCTGCTAGTCGCCAAGCTAACATGTTTAACCTTAAGCGCAAAATTGGCCATCTTTGCTCCCAACTCAGCAGCACAGTGTCAAGCTGGGTAGTAATGAAGACAGGGAAATCAATTGATTGATGAATGAAAGATTGGTCTATGGACAGAAAGCTAATTAGAGCTGCTAGGCCAGGATGAAGAGCGAGCCCAGATGAATGGATCCCAGCACCATAAGCAGGATATACTTCATTTGACATCTGGAGGTGCGTAATTGAAATAAAGATTTTATTGATATGTTGAATGTTGACTTATTTGTGAGATGTGTGACATATCTGGGCAACATACATTCACCCACTCAGCTTTTTTTGTTGTTAATTAGCAGAAGTTTTAGGATTATATTACTGCCAGTGTCCTTTGATGATCATGCCAGCAGAGACTCAAAGCTTCTTATGCTAATGGACCCTTTTGCTACCGCAGTTCACAGTTGGGTGCTATGTATTGTAAACGGCATGTGCTTGGAGGAAGATGTGCACTTGTCTACTCTATTCATTGTGTGACAAATCCAAGCGACATGTAACATATATAATGGAATTACATGAACACATTCAACACGGGGCTGCATGTTCTGCAGAACATGTTGCTATGTATGCATTGTACTGTACACGTAAATATGCACCTCTCCTCACGTGTGCATCGTAAACACTTAATACATTAGTGTTGATTATCACACCCACATGCTGAATGATGTCTTCATGCATTCCATTGAAAATATATGATTAACTATATTATGACTGATCTGCAACGAGGCCTCCTTAGCATGAGTAATTGATTTGTGAGAATTATGGCTATACACTGTCTTTTGCCTATTCATTAATCATACGAGCGTTGTTGGAGTAAAACAATGCAGTGAGGAATGATATTGATGAAGTCGCGTCTGCACACAGTTGTCTGGGGAAATGGAAATATAAAGCTTAACAGAGCAGATGTCTCGTAATACCCAAATTAAGTGCTTGGAATAATCGCCTTCGTGTGAATAATCTCAAACAGCAGCAGTCGAGTATGTGCTCTTCTGATGATGAGGAAACATGGGAATTCACTTGTTTGGTCACCTCATCAGCTAGTTTTCCATAATACACTCTGATAAGGCCCTGTAATCCTCATCTACCTATGCTGTAGAGTGATGTGATGCACATTAGTCAATTAATAGCGTGTTAAATGACAGAGGTTCCAGTCAATTGAGTTTCTCTTGGGAACAGGGTTCCCATTGTCCTCCACGTCAAAACACAGAGATGGAGACGAAAACACTGCACACATGAGTTATGGTATTTTCCACATAATCCAGATGTGCCACATAATCCAGATGTTCGAGATAATGTTTCCTTGTGGGAACTAATGATATAGTAGTCTGGTTTGTGATACTGTCCCTTCGCTCTTTATAATTACATTACAGTGAAACTTTGACCAAGTTTATGAATACCAACCCATTCAACTGCACATGAGTAACATTAACTAAATTAAAGCTCATATAGGAGTATGTATTGTATTACTTATATTTAAATACCCCCCAACTTCATCCACCCCCACTGCCTCAGTCAAAAGCAGTCTGGCCAACATATCAAAAGGAGATCTGTAGACTGAGTGTTCCTGCTGGAGAAAGAGAAGCAAATGTCCCCTCCGTATTAGGCCAACCAACCAGACATTTTAATGCCCTTACTTCATGACAAGGGCATTAAAATGAAGTAAATCAACCATAATAAAGCAGGCTCTGGCAATTTAAACCCGATTAGTACAGTAGGCAGAGAGAGATAGCCCCTGTATGACGTGACAATAGTGCACCAATGTCTGCCATTAAATGCATTTCAGCAAGGTCTTTCCTCGGACTGGGTGGGGATCAATGCATGAATATATATTTGGACATGTGAACACAAGCATACATCAATACACTGATTATTATAGTGAGTTAAAGCCTTTACCAAATACATTAAAAGATGTATCAGTATTGTTCCTTTTACCATTTGATAATCCTGAATGGCCAGTAATGTTGATGGTCACTCTTTCAGTCAGCCATCAATACCATTGTCCACGAGTTGTCGTCAGCCAGGCCCCATCAATGTTGCATAGGTTCCTTTCTCATTACCTTTACTGTTAGACTAGACACTGGGTGATAGATCGTGGCCCCAACCGGACCTCATTTGTGTGATGTATCACTCGTGTTCCCCTGTGAAGTGTGTAGGTGATTATACAACGACACAAAGACAAATACAAACACTCACACAGGGTGAAAGACGGCAAATCGGTCCACTGCAATTTATGTGTCCTTGATATGAGGAACTGCTGTGAATGTTCTTTCTAGGACACGTGCCTGGGAGTATTATGTACTCCATATTTGAATGAATGAGACATTATAACCACTGTGATGTCATTTTACGTATGATATTAATTTGGAAATAATATTTGTATAGAATCTAGCTTGAATTGCCTTTGAACTGCCCTAACCTGAAGCAGATGAGATGAGCAGACTCGTTCGGATGCTATCCCAGCATCAGAAAGGAGTTGAAGTTAACAACTGCTGCACCATGCAGCCTCTTCACTGAGGTACATTCATGCAGGATAGGGTACATGCATGTGCTTCTATGACCGTGGTATTTAACAGATCAGTTTATTCATGTCTTTATTAGATTAAAAAAAAGGCAGTTTCAGGTGTTTATTCCCTACTCAACACCTACACACACACTGTAGTCAGTAAATGTACATTCATGTGTTTTGGAGGAGTCATTTTGGAAGAAGGTGATAGTATACTTTTACAATCACTCACTGGCAGCTTGAAACTGCCAATGTGAAGAAAAAATGCCAAGCAGAATGAAGTGTGTGTGTGTGTGTGTGTGTGTGTGTGTGTGTGTGTGTGTGTGTGTGTGTGTGTGTGTGTGTGTGTGTGTGTGTGTGTGTGTGTAATAATTGGAAAATACTAGTAATGATAACTATAATGTTAATAATATTATTAGATAATAAGTAATGATAACTTTATATTAAATAATATATTAAAACACAGTTCTAACCTGGCTCTTTGTAATAAATGTTATTTTTCTCTCGACATGGCAGAATATGCTGTTGCAAAATAAATGAAGGTGCTCTAGTGAGGTGTAAGAGCTTATTTGAAATTTCTTGAGGAGTACTCCTTCACCTGTCACTGGTTATTGATATATTCATTAGAGGCTCCTATTCTCTTTGTATGGTATCAGTTTCTCTTGACAGTAGCACTGTTGACAACATCAGTCAATGAATCACTTTACAATTATGATTGTTGATGGTCCATGACACAAACTTGGAGAGGATGTCATTATATGAACATTAAAGTGATACACAGGGATGCTGGGATGGAGGACCATAGTGCTGCAACCCTCCCCCCAATACTGTGATGTCATCCTGTAAAACGTGCCCTATGTTGTACGGTTTCATCCCTTAGGATAATATAATAACTTCTTTATCAATGGACACACTACATGTCCCACCATGGCTGGGCCATAGTGGGACAGATTACAAATAACGATGACGAATCATTAAATACTATGAAATTTAAGGCAAACTGTCTAATACCACAGGTTTGTTTGTTGCTTATCTTCATATTAACCTGATGCTTGAATTATTTCTAAAACTCTGGTAAATAATATTTGTGTTGCATGGTGTTGGCGGTCCAATGAGGGGTGACAGTCTTACCATTACATACAGTGAGGAGGGGGGGAGGGGACTACACAACATGCAAGGACAAGGCCACATATTCACATCCTGCTGTAGAAATGTATGAATTACCAATAATTATAATTCTGAAAATATTTTTACGCACATCTTAATTTGCCACCTGTCACATGCTGCAGTGATGTGTCAGAGCATACCCACAATGCACTGGAATATTGCAAGTGTGGTATATCTACAGAATAAGATTGTTTAAATTAACTCTTGTCTATTTTTGCTTCAGTTAGTCCTTCTCCAGTTTGCTATAATCAAGCAACATGCCTTGTCTTCCAACAATCAGTAAGACCAGTGAGAAAGACAGACTGGAGAGGTTTTTCCATTTAAGCTGAGCCCCTCATTCAAAATGCAGCATTGCCTGTAGTTGCAGTACATTCTGGTGTGCGTTAAAGTTACTATCAGTGAGCAAATTGGTTTCTGCTCTTCTTCTGTGAGCTACATAAACCACAAAATGGTGGGTGAGTCCAGAAAGATGCTGTCTGACTCTGAGGGACCAGTATTTAGTGCCAACATTTGGCTGGTCATTACCACTGCTGGTTTCTGGTTTCAAGTTTTCCATAATAAAGGCATGAGTTAAGCAGGCTTATTCTGACCAAGTGTTCGATGTGCTGACCTAAAATCAGGATGAAAAGTCTTGTTCAGAGGGGAAATCTGTATTCATGTAAACATAATCAGTGTTGTCGAAATATTCACAGGATGAAAAGCAGAGTTCTTGTGGTCGACATTTGATCGTACTGTGGGGTCTGTATATTTTGACCTGCTATTGCTGCAAGTAAACCCCTTTGAGAGATAGACTCTGATCTCCTTTTCACATTGCTTTCCCTCTCTCAATGGTCTAACTGAAGCAACACACACACAGACACACACAGAAACACATGTGGCGCCCCTTGTTGCCATAGCAGGCTAACGGGTTGTGATAGTGGCAGATTTGATTGCCTGCCTGGCGCTGAAGAGAAGAAGAGGAGACAGGACTTAATGAAACTCCATCCATCTTAATGAAACACAATTATTTTCCACTTATTAATCATTGAAAAATCAATATGTCTCTTCTCGGCCCACTGTCGGTTGGATTTGTCATTTGAAGCTGAGCTGTTATGTATCACCCTCTGATGCCAGGACAGTCATGAGTTCAGTCACCTGTGTCCTTTGGAGAGAAGGGGACAGAGAGGAAAGATCATGAGATATGGATAGGTACCGAGGTACAAATCAGATGAGATGTGGAAAAGAATTTTAAGGAGGGAAAGCAAACAGAAGAGAACAAGAGAGGAGAGAAGGAATAAATAAATGAAACAGAGTGAAAAGAGAGGGATGAAGGCCTGCCCTCTCTGTCTCTTCCCTGCTCCCTGAGACAAATGGGAGCTCATTAGTGGCTGTTGGTGATTGTGCGTTTCTTCACAGATCAATTTACTAAACACATTGTTTAATGGCTCATTATTAAAGTCTGAGGCCTCGAATTGACTGGAAGACAGACTGCAAGAGTGAAAAAAAATAGGTTTTTCTGATTAAATATGATTTTTC
This sequence comes from Antennarius maculatus, assembly GCA_013358685.1. Taxonomy (NCBI): domain Eukaryota; kingdom Metazoa; phylum Chordata; class Actinopteri; order Lophiiformes; family Antennariidae; genus Antennarius; species Antennarius maculatus. The sequence continues at coordinate 10,977,918 of CM023624.1, forward strand.
TTATTAAAATGCAATTGATTTATAAGAAAATGTGTTTTTGTTTATTACCAACCTGCTGTTCTGAGTTTATTTGCCAGAATGCTACACGGATTTTACAATCCAAACTGAGCTGTGTACTGGAATAGAATGACAACAATATAACTTCTTTATTGTATACTAATCTTTATTGTATCTACTCTTACAGTACCATATGAAATAAGTATATACAGTTAAAATGCAACAGACAATACATTCAGAAACAAAATATCTTTAAGAAAATATGAAAAATCCTTCTTCCAGTGTCATTCATAACAATTTAAGATGACTAAGCTTGTCTATATTCATGCTCGTCTTGGTTCAATATTGAAAAATTCAAAACAACCTTTAATAAAACATAAAATAAATTCACCGCAACATGTAACACAAATAACAAGCTTCTCCTCCTTTCTCTTAGTCCGCTCCCGATTCACCCTGACAAGCGCCAGCGTCAGTGTGGAGCATATTCCCAACGCTCTGATGCAAGGGGGGAAATTTTCTCCTCAAATTGAATCAAAGGAGCAATTACATTTACCACTAAACATAACTCACAAAACCAATGAGTAGTATTTAGAAACTAATGGGACTGTTTAGGAAGTCAAAGCAAAGATGTGTTTTTACAAAAGGTGCATCACTTCCTCTAACAGCCTTGAAGTTAAAAAGTGATTCAGTGTCTGTGGGGGACTTGAAGGAAAAACTGATGCAATGCATTCTCTATTGATAGTTGAATCCTTTTACTGATAGTGTGACAAAAGCAACATATTTGTCCTAGTACCAATCACTGTCAGTTTTCCTGTAGAATGAAATATCCCCAAGCTGCAGTAGCCCATATTAAATAAGGTCGAAGCACAAAAGCTTTCCACCTCAGATTCAACGCAGGATGTCAGACATTCGCTGGTCCTCTTTCTCAGCTGCTATTTGTGAGTCAGAAATGACAAACGCTACCTTTATTTAAGGTATTATCAGAATGTAGACACTGCATGATGAAGGTATTTTTATAAGGTTTTGAATTTAAAATTCAATATCAATATCTGAAGCATTGCATCCAACATTTGTGAGATATCTGCATTAAAGGATGTCAACATTCAGGCTGTGAACATGATTTACCGATCACTCGTTTTCCGTGTCCTCCTCTCCCTGACATTTGATCATCGGTGTCAGTAAATATAAAGCACCAACACACCCACTATCACTTAAACTACTACAGTTCTATCATCAGTTGTGCATGGAAATGTAGTGATTCTATCTGTCATAAGTAACTTTCTCAAACTCTCAAAACATAAAAAAAAAACCTTATGTGCATCTCTTGTTTTTCTTCTCAGCAAAAGAATGAAATCCATCAATCTGCCATTCATCAATTTTATCGCCTGTTCTCTCCTCCTCAGTCGCCCCAAAACCCCAATAGGAAAGCTTTTGGTGCTGTTTTGAAAAATCGTCCCAAGAAAAAATGATTCCGACCAGCTCAACCCTTTGTTTTCCCTCTCAATAAAGCAAGCGACAAGGCCGGCACTTGATGTACGAGCATCGTGGGCGTCTGGGCACACAGCAGAGCGCATAAGCAAAACCATGTTTCATGGCAAACAGAGTGTTCTTTACAGTCGCCACACCACCCGGATGAGAATATAATGTTCTACAGCACATAACTGCTTCAGGTCAATACTTGATTTTCTCCAGCATGTTGTAGCACTTCGGCTCAGGTAGGGGTCTGGGGATGCATTAGGGGCCCCAGAAACAGGACACAGAGGTGGTGGGTTGAAGAGGGACGTGGAAATGTGACTGGTTGGGGGGGAGGGCGGCGGCTGCTTCTTAGTGTCAGAACTGGTGTCGGCGGGGCCACCCTCCCTTGAGTGTGTGAAATCATTTCCAGGTATGCAAGTCTGAACGTATAATGTGCTGCTGTTGAGATGCTAGCACAAATTTTACATATGGGCCCATCATTTTAAACTAGTGATGAGTAGATTCAAGAAAAAGGCTAAATGTTCCCTTGTGGCAATCCTCAAGCAGGAAAACATATTATCTGATCGTCATAGAAGTGAGGTAGAGGGACAATTAACTCAACATGCATTTTATTGTCCACATGGTCCATATGTAGCCTCATACCAAATGATTTGCTTATATTTGTAGGCCCTGCAGGCCAGAGGCTTATCAAACAAGGAATAAGAACTACCTCCGTCAGGAATAGTCACCCAGGAGCATCTTTGCTATTTCACTATGTAGTGTAAGATTTGGATGTTGCCTGTGTGTCACCCAGGGACAACAATCCGTGAGTGTCAGAAAGCACTCAAATAATGGATGAGAGTGAGAGCGGTTGCTGAGGTTCCTTAAATATTAATGTTGTTGGACCGCAGTCCATCTCACCCCTGACACAGCCGTGAAAGAAAATCACTTGCCCTTTCAATGAGATAAAATACAATGTAGACATATCGTCATCCATATGGCTCTATATATAGGCAGATGAAAGACTTCATCCGTTGTGATGACACCAGCTGATTGACACCTTGCTTCACAACATTTACTGTGATGTTGGGAAAAAAAAGAGAAGAAATGCCAAGGGTGGATAGTGTTTCTGCAGGATGGGGTACATGCCACAGGCGTCCAGTGTTTAACTCATGACTTTTGCAGTTTGTCATTCCTTTGGTCCCCAATCTTTATCATTTTTACTTTACCCAATAGAGACAGCATGAAAACAATGAGCAATAAGAAAGGTATTTCATATTTAGTTTTTATATCTAGGCACCTTTTTAGTGAATTAGAATTAATTAACAGAGAATACGGTTTTGTACCGTGTGCTAAAATGCCATCAGGCGATGTTGGAAAAAGCTTGAAAAACACAAGTAAATAGCAACATTATGTCACACAGTTCTTACTATCTTTCATACTACATTAATGAGCCCACTCTGGAACAAGTTTGCCTTCTGGAGGAAACTATTAATTTGTGATGTTGGTCTGTGATGCTTTTTTTCCTTTGGCTTTTTTGAACGTGACTTGCCACAGCACCGGACTTGCAGCTTGCTAAACCAAGTACGGGAGCCTGTTTTTATCGTGGCGCTAATCCAGAGCCCCTGGGTCCCCTTGCCACATTGACCAGATGAAAGGCCTTGCTCAGATGTTTACAGCCTGTGAAAGTGGCAGGGAACTGGTGTCAGATGCTGGTACAGCGAAACGACAGACAGAAAACAAGGCTGTAAAGACCCATGCTGTTTATGTAGAGTTTAGGAAGCAGGAGGAAAGAAAGCGTGTCAAGGGGAAATGGTGAAGTCGTAACTTTTAAAGAGTATGCAGGAATGTATGTTCTGTTTTGGGTGCATGTACAGTATGGTTTACACTTGAATGCATTATAAACTATGACGTAAAGTAAACTTACACACAGCAATATAAGAAAAAAAAAATAGAACAGCACTATGTATGAAACTGTAATTAGTCTGCTGTATATGTGAGGCACACTGTGTAGCAGATGAGATAAAATGGTTCAGGAGCTGTGACGTTGACCCCAGTTTGCCAGATGGTACCCCCAATGATACAGCCATTCTTATCACTATGACCCCAGTGACACTGGTGACCCAGACCATCTGGTGCCCTCTCTTAGAGAACACTTATTCAGATTGCTTTGATGAAAGAAATATTGTTGGATTCTCCGAGCCAAATTATTCTCATAGGAATTGAGAGTCCATCCCAAAGCAATTTGTCATCAACAAATCACACCAGTATAATTTGACTACCATTGGCATAACAACATCTAAGCTAAATTTATAAAGGAATTTCATATTATATTCCATATATCTCTCAGTCCACACGTAACCGTATGAGTGCATCGATCAACACGTTTATAAGCAGAACAACTCCAAAAATGACAAGAGAGAGGACCGTAACGTGTGGAAATTCACACCATTCCTCCTGGAGGACGACTTCCATCACAGAATTCTCCACCAGCAGGCAGTGCATCCCGGTCTGACCCAAAACTGGCGTCGGCATCTTTGGCGAGGAACATGAATGAATGAATTAGTGAATAAATAAATAAATAAATATCTAAACTTTATGACTCATAAAGACAGAAACAGACGAACAAATATCCAACTGTCAAGCATGTTTATCTACACGTCTTTGACGTGGAGCTGTTATACGTCAGAAAATAGCCGGTTTCAACTCCTTCTATTGTGTGTGTACATGTAGACACGGGTCACACACACTAACGTCACAGCGGTTTTCGTCGCAGGGACACACCCCCTGAGCGTCTAGATGACAACACAGACCCGGCATTTTCAAAAAACTTCACTTTGGTCTGCGTTTTCGAACAGTTGCATTTTCGTCCCGGATATCTGCATTGTCGCGTGGACGGAAGGCATAACCGCAACAAAAAGATCCGTTTACGTGTGGACGGGGCCTCAGAATTTGAGAAATGCAAACGCTGAGATGTTTACACTTCCAGTACAATAAAGCTCATTCTGAATGAGGTTGTAAATGATTTATACTGAGAAAAAAAAACCCCTATGTATCCATTATTTATTAGTTTTTGAAAACATTTAGTTTTTATACGAAACATCAACATTGAAAATAATATAAAGAAAACTTATTTTGTAAAGCTAAAACCTTCTTAATCTGAAGATCAGAGGTTTCTCATCTAGTCCCCAACATTGCAAAGGACACAATACACTGTATATATACAGCCTTATTAACCTCAGCGCTATTGACCAGATCTTGTGTTTGAATATTTGTTCGAGGTCTGGCCTCAGGGTTCTTTAGTTAAGTGTGGAATTATGCAGATGTTTCCTCATTATTGCAACAATGTTGTATACACCAGGATTCTAATAAACAAATTATCTCAAGGAGGGTTACCATGACTTCCAACAAAGCAGCATTGTACCTCTGGCCTCCCATCCAGTGGCCCCAATTAGGAAGCCTCACTAAATGAATGTGCTATGTGTTGCTGGAACCACAGTGTCTCGTGACTTAATCTGGATTGAGCAGACCAACCTTTTATTAGGTTACACGCGACCGCAATGTGTCTTGTCACTTCTCTGAGACAGCGGCCGATAAAATCCATTGAACAAAATTAGATTGTCATTGATGTGTCAGTGGGATCGTGAGAACAACAGATCGATGACCGAATCACTGTGCCATATGTGAAGATGCAGACGATGGATAAATGACAAAAAAGGAATGCAGCAGTGAAACTTTGAGGTGTCGCGCACGCCCTGCGTCTGCGTCTCTTTCACACGCATGTGCACATGTACAACACAAACAGGCTTTTTCTCATACTTTAGCTCGAAGCGATGGCGCAACACTGAACAACAGAGCGTAAGTAAAAAAGAGAGAAAAAGAAGCCAAACCAATTCCAATACAGCACTAATGGGCCACATCATGCCAATACAATAAATAATGGCCCTTTCAGCTCAGTCAATATTGAAGTAAATGAAAATTTAACCTTTCATTAAATGTGGTCGTATTATTTCCCCCACTTGCTTCTCAGCTCTATTTCCATCTGATATTTTTTATTGTGTACAAGAACCATGTGCAAATGTTATGATGAAGGTCTCTACACTGGTATTAAGTGATCTATCATTATACAGAGATCTAGTTTACTGCAATCAGACGTGTATGTGATGTAAGATATATGTAAATTGAGTATTACTTTAAGATTACAAAAGGCAGGCAGACAGGAGCGCTGGTCATCCTTAAATCAATTGACAATGCATGGGTCAGGCAAGCAGTTACAGTTAACTCACAGGAGATTAAAATAGAAGCCTTGTTATTAAAGCCACTGTTAATGCCCCTTACAGTACAGCTCCATGTGTAATATACCTGCTACTAAATCTCCACTGACTTCTTCAGGCTGTGCAGCAGCATTTTTGGGAGTGGTGATAAGTCTCTAGGCATCCTGTCTGGTGCTAGATGAAAAGGCTCAGGGCCGGCTCTCCACTGTGGCCAACCTGCCCTCTTAATTAATTAGCGCTAGCAGGAAGCACAGGCCCACAGGGGAGAGGAGGGTCCTCCAGAGGACTGGACAAAGTGATAATGTCCTCAAGGAGAGACTTAGTCCTGTATGCTCGGTTAGGTAGCCGATGAGTTCAGGCTCTAAATATATAGAGGGAATCATGGGTGATTTGATGTCTTGATGTCTTGCAGCTGCTCAGTAGGCCTCAAACACTCTGGAAACTTTAAATTATGTGGGTGCATGTGTGTGTGTGTGTGTGTGTGTGTGTGTGTGTGTGTGTGTGTGTGTGTGTGTGTGTGTGGGTGGGTGGTTGGGTGGGTGTGAGTGTGTGAGTGTATGTGTGTCATTATTAGACAAGAACATTGATACTTATCCTTATCCTTAGAAATAGATGACTACGGTCATCTAAAACAATTTTTAAGTTCGGCTCCATCACTTTCCTATACAGATTCTGCGGATGGCAACTATAAGGAGATAATTGTAAACAAGCAGAAATTCAACAATCTTCTTCTTCAATAAAAATTGTACTTAGTAATTGTATTTAGTATCAAACCCTACCGTCATAACGAGTTGGTTGAAGCTCATTGGCGCAAGGGTGTAAGTTTCTCAAGCCCCCATCATTATGTCAATGTTAGATAAATACTAGCATGCCTGAGAATTAAACTTTGTGTTGTTCTTGACAATATATATTTTATTTAAAATATTTTATTTTCAATAGATAAAATCTCAGGAAAATGCTGTGCCTTTACATTACAAAAGAGAGCTAAGTCAGTTGTTTCAGTTGCTATTAAAACAAATATTAGCAAAAAAAAAACTGATTAACTAAATAACATATTTACAATATTAATATAATGTTTTGTCATAATAGAGAATATAATTGTGTTTATTTCATCTCTCTCTGTTACTGCACATTAGAATATAATGCTATGCTACAGGAAGCAGGTTATGGTTAGTGGTTGGCAGGTGTGACACATACTTTTGGATACAGCAAGAACAAACATAAAAATAAAATTAAAAAACATAAATGTTGAACTATTACAAGACACAAGGTCCAGCCTTTTGCAAGATATACCCCAAACACCATTTCCTCCCTTCCTGACTAGATACAGAACATTGGCAATGACACTGGAAAAACTCGATAATTCCTGTGAATATTACTTTTACAAAGTTGCAACTGCTTTGTAGGAGTGTGACATAATGTATTTAGGAACAATTTGACTGAGAGAACAGACGTTGGAAAAGAAAAGGTATTTTAATGGAGAAATAACAAAGCCAGTTACAGTAAATCCGTGTGGATTGTGGTTAGGATGAAAGTATAATTTCGGGGTGTTGAAGGACTCATCTCACAGATGTTATGACATTGGGTTGCATTATCTTTGTGTTTCTGCTCAAACAGATGAACTATAATTATCATTTCAGTGTAACCTAACATCTAACAAATTCTCTGGAGATCTGTATGAAAGAAAGTCCAACATTGATTCATTTTGTCACCTGAACTATTCCCACAGACCCTAGTGACCCAGGTACTGGTAGCATACGTGTGGCGTTGCGATTAATCCTTGTTGTGCTTGTGTGTGTGTATGCGTGCGTGTGGCTTGAAGTGCGCATGGGCAGACTTCACTCTCTTTCTCTCTCTGTGTCTCCAATAATGAGCATGTGCACCTTTTCTGCCCGGGGCCTTCATACACAATTTAGCCAGAAAGCCATAGCTGATCATGATTTAGCTTTTGACACAGCTTGCCCCGAGGCAGGGGGGGACTAATACAGATATCTGACTCCCAGACTGCGATGGAGGGAAGGAGAGAGAGAAAGTGAGAGGCCTTTTATTGACTAAATGATAAAGAGGTTGGTAATGATAAATAACAGTCATTTTATTGTGGAATTCCCAGAAAAGACACATTCTACACAATATATAAAAAGAGAAATAATAGACGAGGAAGTTACTCGCCAGGGTCTTGCTCATGCTCCCTCCCTACAGAGCCGCCCATTGTTAAACTCCAATATTCTTCTGCTGGGGTGGAGGTCACAAATTGTGTTAGAAGGACCTGCTGCTATGAATACTACATAAGGCTGATGCAGAGTGGCAGCGTCATCCCTGTCTCTGGTACGAGGAGAAGGGCCCAGGCAAGACAGCGCCAGTCTTGCCCATGGGCTTCGCTCTCATGCTATCTCTATTCTGTGATTCTCTCCCATCCTTTGAGTCGTCTCTCTCTCCTTCTCCCTCTCTGTCTTCCTCTCTCTCTACTTTTTTCACTTGCTCCCTTTCTGTCTCTCAGCACGATCCTTGCACTGTTTTTCCCAGCACATCAGGGTGGCAGGGGAGCCCGTCTCTTGCTGCTTTCGCTTTTCCGCCGCCTCTGCGTCTCCAGGCCTTAGCTATCACTACGACAAGATGGCTGACCCTCTGAGGACAGATAAAGTCCTCTGTGGAGCAGCGTGAATGACATTACGTGCAGGATACAAGCTCAATTGGTTGACGGAGCAATGAAAGGAGATGGCATCGCCTGTGTTAATGCAATTTATGAAGAGCAATCCCTCCATTTTGGTGTAGAATAGAGAAAAATACAGCTTGTGTAAACACATTATGTTCTTATAACCTCACACCTATGATGGATAATAGCGTGGGCTGACCATCATCAAGTACTAAAGATCCCAACCTTATATTTTGTTTCTCTTTTTTTGTCACTCACACTGAATGCATAATATCCCAAAGCAATGATCCAGTTGTCCACCGTCTGATCCAGCTGCGCTATCTACTGAGAGGTTCCAGCTCTGTTGGAGTGAGGGGCCGGTTAAAAGCCGGCATGTGTGTTTGCCTCAGGAAAACTACGCAGCTCTGCAGTTCTTGAATACTGAGTGAAGAGTGGCCCAGAAATGAGTAGTCAAATCCAATTAAATTACTCAAATGAAATTGTACAATGGTTATGGAATACCTGATCGAATTACTCACATTCAGGGGATTTCGACAGCAACCAATTAGTTCAAAGTATAAAGTTCACACGCTCAAATTAACACCAGCAGAGGACAATGCCTTTATTTGAGGGAAATGATACATCATAATTACATCATGTTGGAAAAATCACAAATTATACCGCATGCATTTAATAAGAAAATGAAAATGGTTAATAGGTCTTGATAAGACAAATCTAGCCCTATTAAAAGCGCAACGTGGTTAGGTTGGTAAAATTAAAGAGGAGTTATTATTGTTTCAAAGGAGCTTAAGGGGTGATTGTTGCACAAGCGAAAGGCGGGCACGAGGAACCCGATCCGTCCATGTCGAAACAATGGTAAAATCTGACATGAAAAAGAGATGGGGAAAATGTGCAGTCTGTAGTTAACTCCATTCCTATGGTAATTGAGATATGTTGAAGGGGCGGACCGACAGTTAACAAGATTTAATTTGAAGTAGGAATTTCTCGTTAGATTGGCCAAAATAGACACCATCATTCCCTCAGTAATGATGGAATTCTTTAGAAACTCCTGACTTAATTGTGTGAGGGACTTCCTGACCTTTTTTACATTTTAAATTTAGTTTCTCAAGGTGCCTTTCCACGGTGAAAAATGAGTAATGAGACACAAAATCAGCTTGTTAATTGACTTTCAGCAAATTTAGATCTGCAAGACCAACATATACATTTCCCTTCTGTTTTAAAAGTGAACCATTTTAGTTAATAAAGTTATTAATCTTGCCCATACAGTAATTATCTTTGTAATTATGCTGTAATTGCACATACATCAAGGCCACCTCATATAGCGAGCAGTCTACTTGGTATGATTTTCTCTACATCATGTTAAGACATTACTCACAGAAACTGAATGGAAGGAGGAGACTTTTCCAATTAAATTAGTATTATGAAATAGTTTTCTTTAAAATAGCACGAATAGAACAAAACATTTTTATTTCTCACGCTCTTTATGGAGACTAACCAGCTGTATTCTATGAAGACTGTGGTGTACACCGGCTGCATCAGAGGAGACGTCTCAGGACTGACCTCTGCTCTGATCTAAATCACTTGATTACACGAAAGCCTGCAAATGATCCCTCACTTGCATCCCTGCTCTCATAGATGGTATAGAGCCACAGCAGTACCATAAACGGAGTTAACATGATAATGCTGCTTTAATTACCCCTTGGTCAGCCCACTTACAAACCTATTGCCGCAGCAGTCAATATCCCCAAAGATCCATTCATGCCTCGGCTGATGGTTAACTTGGGAGCCTTTGCTGAGTGCTTTAGCCTAATTGATATCCTTATTTAGCAATGAGCCAGTGGGAGTCGGAGGGGAGTTAAATGGAACAGTTTACCAGGCAGAGAGCAAGCTACACCAGATCCCCAACGCCACCACAGCGTGCCACAACCCCAATGATGATTTATGCTGGGTAATTTACTGTTTAAAATTGCTTAACGCCACTTTTGTTTTGTTTCCAATAACGATTGCTTTCAGCAACTGTTCTTTCGTTTTTATGGAAAACAGAGCCCAGAGCAACTTTAGGCATGGATACTGTTTTACAGCAAATTACAACTATTTATGACAGGTGACTGCTCCCAGGACGCTGGCTAACGCTGGGGCCAGGTCACAGGAGAAACGTAGAATTTAAATGTTTCCTAAAGGCATAGAGAGATTTACAGAAGTAGAGATTTAGAAATGAAACCGATTACATGAGCAAACACACACAGCAGCACCTCTTCACTTCATATTCCTGACTCCTTTAATTTTTATTTTTTTTTTTTGACTTATTTTCATATATTGCAACACATGAGCAACAGCTGGAAATTTCCTCAACAGAGCTGCAGGAAATCCCTCCACACACTTGCAGCAGAACTGAACAAGAGGCATAACCAAACTGACAAGAAGTGGCAACATGATAATCCATATCCAACAGGTCAAACAAAGCCATCGGGAGCAATGGGAAAATCAGATTCTTCTTTTAAACTGGGTTTGTAGGTCTCTCCCTCCTTTGTGGGTCCCCTGACGTGTCTCCCTTAACAACTCAAAGTAATTAGCAACGACCACATGCCAAAGGTAGGGTAGCTGTCGTATACAGAGTAGGCAGACCTTATCTTTAATTTGAGACAATGAGATGCTCTGTGGGGGCTCACAGAGAGCTGGGAGCTATAAGGTAGGCAACCAGGCTCCCCCTTCCCAAGGTCGCATCGGTGAGACAATCTTGTCTGGGGACAAAGGACACCTTCTGTGTGTAAGCGCACATGATGAGTTTAATTAGACATTTTAGAAAGCAGCTATTTTTTCTAACATAACCAAAAGTTGAGTGTTGGAAATAAGGAGTGTAAAATCTTTTAACAATTGTTGCTGAAAGGTGTCTGTAAACACAACACTCCGTCTCACTGTTTCAAACTTTGTTTTTGAGTGATACCTCCAAAAGTCCTCCAGGGCTTCCCATTAGTCACAATGTTGAGCACAGAGCTCAGCAGCAAAATGGCCTCCAATCTTGGAAGACCTCCGTCAGCCCATTCTTTATACTGTCAGGATGAAGAAGAGCATAAAAACTCACAGTCAATAAAGTCATATGAAATGCCTGATATCGAAACACAGCGCGCCTCGGTGACTGATTAAGTGTCTAGGTCCAGTTGCGATGCTCTCGCATCTCGCATGAAGGAGGAAAAAGAGGGAGGGAGCGGAGCGTAATAGAGAAACCTTTCAAGTTTTTGTGCAGGATTTTCCTCAGTTTCTTACATCTCTGAGGCACAATGGTTGTTACATTTTGAATGTTTTCTTCAGTAGTGGCATAAAGATTTCTTAAAATGTTACACTATTATTATGACGTTTGATATATTACTAGAAAATTATTATTTACCTTTAATTACAGTAATTAGCACTCAGTTATAGTTGTTAGCTTTATAATGACATCCAGTAGAAAAGGATTAAATACATCGAAGCAATTACAGAATAGATTCTTGCCACAGTTTAAACACACCCACACCCTTTAACTGCATTTCCTTTGTACGAAAGTGTCTCAAAAGATTGTGGTATAATTTTTTTCCTAGCTGTGAAGTCAATACTGACTCAGACAAAGACGACGCAAAGTGCAAAAGAAATGATAGAAATTAAAAATGAAAGACGGTGACACTTTTTTTGTCCAGATAGTGTTTTTTTTTTCACTTGCAGCCTTTTACTTGTGTTTTCTGAGGTACTCTATCAGAAGTTGATCAAGCATTTTAAGCACATTTTATATATCTCTGATGGATTGCCATAAATTAAAAGGTCTTCCAAATGAATATGTGAACTCTGGTAAAAGTCAGCGAGGTCACATTAAATTGGCCTGGCAATATTATATCATATCAGAGAAATGTTCCCTCTATAAAACCTTACATTTATGCTAGGTAAAAAAAGATAGCAGGCATTTTCTTGTTTTAATGAGACCCAATAAAATTCAATGTCCACCAAAGAAAGTTCAAAACCACACTTTATATGAAATAGCTTTTCAACTCTGTCCCCACACAGTATTTGGACAGCATTAAACTTCTGTGAGTATCATGTAGAAACACTCTCTGTCAGGCTGTAGATCCAATTTGACATTAACACAGAAGCATTCCTGACTTGAGGGAACCTCCAACTTGACACAAATGTTTTTTTTTTTTGCGCATGCAGGAGGAGAAAGCAGAATGGGAGACAGAGAGAGGGAGAGGGAGGGAGAGAGAACGGTGCTGTATTGGACAGACCGTGTTAAGATCAGTGCTCGGGGCTAGACAGGTTGCTATGCGCTCAAATGCTAATAAGCTTCCTGGCTCTCGGAGCAGGTCGGCTAGCCTGTACCAACTCGTCTTGACACTTCACACACATGCTGTCTTCCATCCTTTTTAATCATTTTTGATAGCCCTCCCTGGGATGCCATCCATTTAATTTGAAAGGGTTGAGCCACCCAAACATTTTCACCATCTTTAAATAGAGGTCTGCCTCAACATGCCTGCTGCATTGTGATCCGACAAGGTGAAAAGAAGTGGAGTAAACTGCTGTTATGGTTTAGGGGGGGTAATATTAGGCCGACACTGGTAGCGGCTCATAGGGGAGGCGGGTGAGTGATGCTGGAGTCGGTAAATAGAAGAGACAAGGGGAATTTTAACAATACAGTAGTCAGCACAGGTGTGACTGTTTACCTTTGCAAAACAAAACACATCTCCTTGTTTGGAAGCTTATTTCTGCAGCAACAGTTATAAAATTTTATTCAAAACATCCTAAAATCTTAAGAATTTACAATAAACAATAAAATAAAATCAAAACTCAACATGAAATATTGTAATCTTAAGTTTAAAAAAGAAGTCCTCTTAAACTTCTACAATTTTTGGATTGCAGAAGTTTAGGATTACATTTAAATATAATTAAATATAATAAAGTTATCACAATGCACTGATTAATCATTTAAAATCATTTTCTTTTTCAAGATACGATTGAGTTGTTCTCTGAGACTTTAGAAACTGCTGCCTTACTATATACAGTATAGTTATTTATCTCATAGCGCCCTCTGAAAAACTGGCCTGCAGCCAACAGAGCATGGTCAGAAATGAATCCCAGCCATGTTGTATGATTCATAGGGAAGAAATCACATATTTTATTGGAGTCTGAGAGATTTATTTACTGGTGTTTCGGTGGATATGTAAGGAGCACAATCACTGGGGATCTCGCCATTCCAATTTGCCAGTGTAGTCTTCTATAAACATCAGTCAGGAGAAATGGGACAAATTCTACAGAAAATAATGAAGAAACCATTACATTGCATTTAGAAAATTGTCAGGAGACATTCTTGACAATGACTGTCCGCTCAGAGTCAAAGGTATAAAAGCCCAAAAGGCAAGTAGGGATGTCTGTTGGCTGTGATATTACCATGACTCTTAAGATAAAGATATCTTACATTATTGGTTTAGACTGGCAATGAAAGAGAGAGGGAGAGAGAGAGACTGGCATGTACATATAATGGGGGTGAGGCAGAGACATATAGACAGAAGAAGAATGTTCAAGTATATTGCATCTTAGCAGAGGCACAGAAAGCTTTGAGCCTCTTCTATGCGAAACAGCTGGAGCTCCCCATGAAAAACCACACCAAACTCCACAACAAGCCTGCTTGTTGGCTTCTAACAGCGACTGATCCAGTTTTATACCCTGTGCACTCCACTCGCACCCTGTGCAATATGTACAGTAAACCATCATTTACTCAAGTCTAATTTATTTGGGTGCATTTGCATGCGGAGCAGCACGTGTTTATGAAAGTGCAAACAGCTTCACAGAATTGCTGCACATGCTCTCATCTAAAAAAAGAAAAGAAAAGAAAAGAAAAGCAGTTGCCATCGTTTTTGCAAACCAGCATGTAACCGAAAGCTGGAAAGGAAGAATTGACATAATTATTAATTAGCCAATATTACTGAATGGAAAAAATCTGTCTTTCGTTTCCTTCCTAGAGCGAAAGCAGCCAAGATGAAGCTAAGCTAAACAACACCAGGCAGTTAATCTCCACTACCATACAGTTCAGATGCTGATAATGTCCACGGGTCTGAAGCGAGCAAGCAGGCCCATGTTTTTTAGATTTACTTGTTTGCTGTTGTTTGCCATCTATAAGTGGTCTTTTATTAAAGCCAGCCATCTTCCATAGACCCCTAATGCATTTCACTACTCTGATGCTAATGATGGCCTAAGAACACATTATTTTGTATTAGTTTCATTTCCCTTTGAGCCTCAAATGGCGACAAACTGTCTTGTAGCTATTAGTTTTAACTTGCATCAGGCACGCCACCCGCAACCCTTCCAACAAAGAGATTCAAACAAACAGCGGAAATATTTTCACCTATAAGGAGTAAAGTGTTAAAAGAAGACGTCATAACATTCAGTGAAAAAAAAAAAGAAAATTCATTCACTTAAAGTCACTTAAGTGAAAATTATTGGACAGAGAAGATTATCAGAAAATAAACATTGAAGCAAATGTACCAGCAATCTTCCTCCGGCTGACACTAGGTGCCTTCTAGAATATGTGTCTTAACATCTTACCATACTTCTGTCTGACAAGTAAATGCATGTATGCATGTGAGCAATAGTGTGGCTCTATGCCTGATTTTGTACACCGTACTTGTATGGGCTTTTGGCCCTGAGTGGATTCGATTGCATCTGTAGGAAAATTATTCACACAGTAGTTTTGTGCGTGTGTGTGTGTGTGTGTGTGTGTGTGTGCGTGTGTGTGTGTGTGTGTGTGTGTGTGTGTGTGTGTGTGTGTGTGTGTGTGTGTGTGTGTGTGTTATGAGGACTCCCTGCTGACCTGCTGGTTGCCTACAGGCAGCCGGAGTGGAACTGGCCATATTACTGTTCTTACCCTGCCATCTGCTGGTTCACATCATTCTAGGCCAGGGGTATTCAGCTAAAATTGCAAGAGGTCCAGTGAGACAGTTCTCCTCCCCTACACGTCAACCATCAACCAATTGTGACCCCCATCAGAGGGGTTACAATTACATACTGCATATAAACAAATATATATATATATATATATAATCATATTTACAACACCTTTAAAAAGGGGGCAACCACCAATATTCAGGAGTCAAGGGTCCACTGACCTTTCATGGCAGAAATTGATGATAAGCATAATGATTGTCTTTTATCCCGTGATGTCAAAAGATTTCAGTCCAGATCTAAGCATTTTGATGTCCAGGTTTGGCTTGCAGTTTGTGACCCCTGTGTCATATGAACCCCCCGCCCTCTATGATATCACTCCATTCCTTTTTCTTTTTGATGTTGTCTCTGCTTCTCTTCATTTGCATTACTAATTTTTTGTTTGTCTTTTCATTCCTCTCTCATCTTTACTCAAGAGCATGATGTGCCCTCCATGTTCCCCTCACATATCTCACCCCTCCTCGGAGAGAGGAGAGAGAGAGTTGGTGAGAGGGAGGGAAAGAGAGAGCGAGAGAGAGAGAGGAGAGAGCAGTAGTAGAGGGAACCAAAGGGGAGCAACGGACAATTGTTATCGAAAAATAAGTATGGTGTTTGAAAGGGATTTTAATTGAGGCATTTGTTATATTTGAAAAGGTGAACTCCTGAGGGGATGGAGCGAGAGCAGCAGCCACCCTATTCATATCCTCAGACATTCATGAAGAATGGCATCTTTTGACTTTCCCTTTTGAAACCGTGCAACCTTAAATGGCCTAAATAAAGAAGAGGGGAGGCAGACACGGTAATTCCCTGCACCTGGGGGGTGGGGGTGGGGTGGGGGTGGGTTACCACCAGAGTATAGGATAGAGGGATACAGCTGAGGACTCCAGTTAATATCCAGGGATAGTTCAACCACCAAATGTCCTCTTTACCAGACTCTAAATGGGATGTCAATCATCTATCATTTACATTAGTTTGTCTTTGGGCTACTAACTGCTGTCTGTCTTCTTTTCTTGTTTGTGTTTCTCCCTTATTCTGTCCCTCAGAAGTAATTATATCATTAGTAATGTGAATTCCTGTCTTGGAATGAGAGTTTACTGTAAAGTTGTTGAGCCGTGTAGATTTTTGTCTCTCCAGTAATGTTCTGGTTGCACAAATGTGTCAATTCTAAGGAAATTTGTCCACGTGTGCAACTCCGTATTGATGGCGATCGTGTGACTTCTTCCTTGTGTCTCACGCAGCTTTTGCTGTGACTAAGTGATGAAGTCTTCCTGTATTATTAAGAAAAAGTTTTATCCACACGCTTTGGGAAAAACCCTGCAGGCGCCGCTCCGCGACAGCATCCTTGATGATTTATGTAATGTAACTGCTACCAAGGCGGCGTTCTTGATGATGAAGTTATAAAACTTTGTTGGAAGTTCCATACTCACAGAACCTATTTATCATCAGTCTTCATTTTTCCCTGTCAGGATATCTACATTATCATGCAGCGTCTGTGAGAACTCATTAGATAAGACACTGGAATGCTGTAAAGGTTATTGACAGCCACTTGTTGATTGAAAAAAATGGGTATATTTTGTTCTTGTTCATTCTTGATGGATGAATTAAGATATTATCCCAGCAGGAAAAAGAAAGCAGTGCCAAAAATCTCAAAGAGGTTGACTGCTCAATAATTGCAAGGCTCCAAGACGTTTCTGCTTGCTTACTCCTGATTGGGTGGAGGAGACCCGTTTAATTAATGTTTGTGAGATGCTGTCAGTAATCCCGTGCTTGATTATTTAGCTTCAAAAATGCTACTTGACATTCCATGTTGGATTTTGGATGAGATGCAGCATGTTTCAGCCTCATGACTGAGGTTTGACTGCTTAAGTGGTGCGGTGTCAAGTGGAGGGTGAATGAAATAATGACAGGCACAGATTAGAAGACCTACAGAGGATTCTGGAAAAAATGTGCACATGCATCAGTGGAAAAGTGGTGCATGCTATCAGTGCACACATGCATGCAAAAACTGATGTAGTGAACAAATAGACATCCACAAATATGCTTTATTTTGACTTTTACTGAGTCAAAATGAGAGATACAGCCAAATCCGACACTCACTGGAAATGAGTGGAGGTGATTGTCTTGAGCCTTGTAGGTTGTGATTTAAAACTGCAAGCCTAAATGAGGTGAGGAATACTGGTTAGGAATTAAATTAATGTGATTTGACTTTTATTTGGCCACTATGCAGTTATGTTGAGAAAGAACATTCTGTACAATGCTGAACAAAAGCCAGATGCACATACACTTAATGCATTCCTCACCGTAGGAGTATATACCTATTTATTATCACAGATGTTACACAAGCACAGACATGCAAAATATATACACATACACTTATTAGACCTAAATTATTGCAGTGCATGCATTCAGACACTTGAATTCTGCTCCTATCAGCCCTTCAATAATGAATTTGTAAGTTTCACTGCATATTTTTTAACTATTTATTTTAAATATTATTTATTTAATACATGAATAACAATAACACCACAACTGCATCACAGTGCCACACTCATTTGTTTAAAAGGCACTTTTCTAATATCTTTGCATACGTTCTGAGCAAGTGACCAAGTTGAGGTGTGATCTGTTATTTAGACAGGTTGGATGCACTTCCTCACAGCCTGAAATTTCCCCTGGGGCTTCCTACCATTCCTCACTGTCATGGATTTGAATCTTTTTAGCAATGAACTCTTACAATTACTGAACATTCATCACCCGCCTGCCTACCTACCTAGCTACATAGATGCTGAATGGAGACCAGAAATATGGGGCAGACTGATGCAGACAGAATCACCAAGTAACGCTGCTGCAAAAGCACTTCAGAATGTTTTATTTTCAAAGATGGCAGGTTGATTTTTTATTTTTCTTGCCGTGCTACAGTTTTGGGAGTTTAATGTTGAATTTAAGTGGTTTATTGATATATTCAATCATTTCATTTGAAATGTTGATATTATAAAGACATATCAGTAGTTTGCATCAATGCATTTGTGGGTGAACTTACCCTGAATGGATTGTTTTGGTTCAAGTTTACTATTGTTTTGACCTAAAGAGATCGAGTTTTACCTGAAAATACACACGAATCGTTGTACAAAATGTATGTGACTCTTAAATTTGCAACGAGTATACATACCATTCAGTAAGATTTCATGATATTTTAGTTTTAAATGAAAATCAGATGAGTTAACAATCAAACTGTATTTTATTCTAGATAGATGTATCAACAGTGAATTTGTTAGATTTACAACACTATCATTGGATATCACACACAAACACACCCATGTGCATTGTTTGACATTATTGAAATAGTATCGTTTTGCAATGTCGGCCTGACTTATGTAATTTCTCTGCAGGTTCTCTGTGTACTGTCAGAAGAATTTGATGTCATTCGTGGATTATTTTCATTTCGTTGGCAAGAATAAGGCTCCGCTGAAATGTTTATCTCGTAAAGTAACTCAGGATTAGCGTTACCATGTGGCCATCCCACTGTAGCCAGTGTGTGTGTGTGTGTGTATATATATACAGTACATATATGTATATATATATATATATATATATATATATATATATATATATATATATATATATATATATATATATATGTATACACACACACACACACACACACACACACACACACACACACACACACACATATGCAGCTTTCTCTTCTCTTCATGAATCAAAGGCCCACTCTCTGTAAGGTGAGAGGAGTTGCCCCCCCCCATGGCACTCCCTGTCGCACACCCTCTAGTCCCTTGTGTTACTCACTTGTAGAAGTCCCTTAACACTAACCCAGAAAACATAAATATATTATAATCTCATCACCTGTCCATTTATACAGGTGTCACCCTGCCTCACAACTTGATTTCCAGAAGGGCAGCAGTTTTTCCTGTGGCAGCGATTGAAGTCACAGCGTTATTATCAGGCAAAATGTATTCATGATAGCAGAGGTCCGAGTGCCCCGTGGGCTTTGTAATATAATACTAGACCTCTTTATCAAATTTAACAGTTTATTGGAAACAGCTTGTACACATGATTTAGGCACAGGACGGCACGGCGAGGCTCCGGGTGTCCTAGCATGCCTTTCTCACACACACACACCCGTTATGCTCATACATACACATATTATGAAACTCGCAAACACACCACACAATGACACTCAAACACACACGCATTTAATCACACATCTCCCTCCTCCTGCATCACCCCTGCATCGCCTCTCCTCCTCTCTCCTTCATATTGAATGCAAACCTCTCATTGGATGAGGCGGCGGTTTGTCTGCAGAGGTCTTTTGTGTGTTTTGTTGTTTGTTGTTGTCTAAAGAGCAACATGATAATAAAAGCATGACGCAGCAAATGGACTTTGCGCCCCGAAGCCAGACTTAAGCAATTGGTTACTGAATGAGATCTTCCCAGCTATCTCATTTATATATATTTAAATACAGAGACACAAATAGGTCCACATGTGGATGAATGCAGTGGCACTTGTATGCAAGCAGACCAAAACAAAAATCATTTATACTTCAGTTTATGTTTATATTTATTTTACAAATTTATTTAAATTGATTACACATACATGGAATAATTTTCTTAAAATTCCTCAAGAAGAAATGTGTCCTTTTTTGGTATTGTTTATTTCATTTATTTGACTCAGAAAACGTAAAGATTAAATACCACATTCAACATGTGATTCTTCTATCGGGGAATATGGCTGATACATACCTTGTTTAACTTTAACTTTAGATTCCAGGAACTAACAATATATGATGCAACAAATTCAGTGTCACAACATTCTCATAATAACAAGACGTCTTTTCCTTTTAAAAATCTCCCATGGGGATGATAAATAGAAACCATCAGTTGGCTGCCTAATGATTTAAAGGGATGGTCAGAGGTCATATGCAGGCTATTAATGATCCCTTTTAACAAAAAGCATGTGCAGGATTCCTCCAATCAGAGCGAGTCTAGGAGTCACCGGGGGCCTTGAGAAGAAGATCTGTCTGGTTAAGGTTAGAGGAAGAGCAGAGGCTGAGCAATCTGCTCTGATTGATCTCTTGTACATGCATGTGTGTGTCTGTATACACAGCTGTGCATGTAATATACTTTTATTACACATCATGGATTTTTTTACATTATCAAATATAAGTTGTTGGCATTTAAATTACTTACAAGTTCTGTCCTAAAAATGGTGGTAACATGCTGGTTCATGCCCTTTATGTTATCTGGGTAGATTTAAATGTAGCACTCAGGGTTGTCATTTTTGATAAGATTTATATATATTGTGAAGCTATCAAAGAAAACTACGACACAATGAAATAAGATGTGTGTGAAGTTTGATGATGCTAGTATAAAGAATTTTCAAGAAATTTCTTCGAAAAAACACGATTACAGACAATCAGACAAACAAATGATGAGTCCATCCCCACATCAGATGGAAACAAGTTGTCATGAACATTTATTAATTTTCTATGACATTTTTTTGGACGCACTTCTCTGAGAGAAACAGAGTTTTAGTTTTAAAAATAGACTGAAAATCACTGGAGATCCAGATTTACCCGATGCTGTCGCCTCTGGGTGTAGCAGTTAACATTCTACCCTGTGCGTATTCATTTATAGGAATTGCCAGATTCAAAACACTAACTTAAAATGTTATCGGCGTGTCATGGCTTAGAGGTTTCATCGCATTTATCTATGTTTAAGTGGGAACATTCATTAATCCTTTCAGCCATTTCTGCCCTCAACAGGAGCCAGCTATATGACAGAGGTTATCTGTGCAGCAAGGAAAAAGCTTGGAGCGCCACTGACCCAGGACCTCTGTCTGTCAAATGCAATCTTTGCCTTTATGCTCCTCATTTGTGATATTTGTTTTTCTTTCACCATGTTTGCACCTATTCTTTTCCGATCTATTGAAATCTATTCCATTTTCCTCTGATTTAAGTTCACATCGGACCTGTGGAAGTTAATTATGGGAGCCAAGCTGTTGAGGGGTTGAGGAGAAGAAGATTTTTTTTTCTAAATACTGGATATACACCAAGGCTGGCAAAACCACTGAACATTGTCTTCTGTGATAAAATGTGGACAGAAGTGCTGCTAGGCAAATCGTTTATCAGCCAGGTTTAGCATGCACATGTTAAAATGAAAGACTCCTATCTGCATAGGTTGCACACGCTTAGTTTAGTGTAGCCAACGCTGTTTGTTGTATATAAATGGCATGCTGGCTGCTGCCCCTGTGGGACATGATCAATCACATATTGCCTGCTTTATTCTATAACAGCTATGGGCAAATCCATTCAAAATATTCGAACTAGTCCCACTTTAACTGCATGCTTTGTACTTTCCGCACCTTTGTTTGACATTATTTTAAAAACTGTGTCTCTTGTCACATATTTCGAATTGTAAAATCAATCTACTTGGCTCTAAACTCTTCTGGTACACTCTACAAGACCTCGGCCATTTAGTACCACAACACTAATGGTCTATTATGATAATTAAATTGAACATATTTCTTCAACCCCCGGACAAGCT
This sequence comes from Antennarius maculatus, assembly GCA_013358685.1. Taxonomy (NCBI): domain Eukaryota; kingdom Metazoa; phylum Chordata; class Actinopteri; order Lophiiformes; family Antennariidae; genus Antennarius; species Antennarius maculatus. The sequence continues at coordinate 10,999,796 of CM023624.1, forward strand.
ATTATATGGAGCATGAGCTGGCATGTTTGCTTTGTCACAAAGCGGCCTCTGAAATAACTCTGCATGCACAGTTTAGTCTCACGTTCCCAATTTGCTTTAATGAGCCAGTTCAAGCTGTCAGCCGCAGAGAGAAAGGCGCTCTGATGACTGTCAGTCTGTGGCGAGAAGAGGGGAAGACTGGGATGAATGGATAGAGAGAAGAAAAGGAGGAAAAGAGAGAGGTTTAAGGAGGTGGAGAGAGGTCAGGCACAGATTACATTGGCAGTCACCACGGCTTCGGGCAGAAAAGAGGAAAAACGATGAGAACAAGGAGGAACCCTACTGTTGACGGCTGGTGTTCATGAAAGAAAATCAACGCAAAAACTCAAATATCTAGACTCTTTAATATCATGAAAAGATACACACACATTACAGCCATTCAGATCTTAAAAGAGATGCAATTATGAAAAATATGCAGAACTAAATAGCAGAGAAAAAAAACTGTGGTGCTATAAATCTACATAACACTTTAAATTCACCTTAACATATCTTAATGACTTAATCAATGACCGAAACAATGTCATTCTCATAAAAAGCTGAATTCCCAACGTTTTTGACAATTTGGAAGGGGGGACCTTTAGTACATGGCTATTAACAAGTAATCACAAGAGGTGTAATAATGAAGAATGCCCTTCATTTTTGCAAAGGGCAAGGTAGATACCGGTGTCCAGCCCTCATCTTTAGAAGAAAATATGGAGGGAACTTAGGTGTTTGATGATGCGTTTAATTCACACAGGAATACATTAATATGATAGTCAGTGGAGCGACAAAGCCCTCAAGTAAGGTTCTCTCATTAATATGTTTCTCTATTTCTTTTTTTAATTATTCAACAAAAAATGAGGCGCCTCACGACAGATGCATTGGATCTGTCAAGAGGGAATGATTTGAATTTGAATTCTACATAAAATCGCACAATTTCAAGGGCTCGTGTGTGTGTGTGTGTGTGTGTGTGTGTGTACAATATAGCGCATGTAATAATTATTGACTTTGCAGCAAGAGTCGAAAAATGGGGTGTATTTTAATGCTTTACTTGTAATGTTGTGTTTGAATGTCACAAATATATAGCTTCCCACAAAATATGTGGAAAAGCCGCCCCTCTAGTAAAACACAGTAAGGCGGAATATATGAAGTTTTCCACACCTTTCAGTTTATCCAACTTCAAAAGCATACCATTTAGAGTGTGCAATGCCTCACATAAGCTTGGTGCTGGTGCAAGTCATTCTGAAATCATCTTGTTGGGCTATTATGTCTTTGGTATTATCACCACGAGTTGAAGAATCTTTCATCACACTCGTAAGACAACCATAACATCGGCACACATTGGGGTATTGTCTTCTGGGCTTCTGGTACACATGAGCCGGCTGCACAAAGACGAATAATTATTAACGATGCTGCTGCTCTTAATTGTTTAAGAGAGAAACATCTGTATTTGGAGCTGCAGCAACAAAACAAACATTCACTTCCATTTATATGCACTTTATTTTAGAGTTTATCCTGCTGCTTTTGCACAAGATGGAAAAACAACACGTTCATTCACAAAACATGTGTTCAATACATTTTATTGTCCTTACAGGGCAATAACTCCACTTATTATTGAATTCTAATTATTTTTAAAGCTTTCATAAATGTGCAATTGGTCCTTGATTCTCATTATTGTTTCCTCTTAATTTTTCTTGACACATATAACTACACAGGCTTCCACCAGTTTGACTCGAGGTTAGTGCCAACCTCCTACAAAAGGTTAGGCAGGTAATTCATTGCTTGATTAGGCCCTCTGTGCAATTAATCATGATTAAATGCACACCCTCACAGAGTGATCATGTAGGAATGATGATTAATGAAAGCTTTGACTATTTCTCACATTGCACTTCTTATTGGGCAGTGGGTTTGGTTGTCAGGAAGTGGGTTGCAGTAACTCTTCAGTCGCAACTGTGAGCATGATTACACACCCTTAAATTAGGGTCGAAGCTCCTGTGAGCTAATTCCTTTTTGTTTTTCTTGACGTCTTTTCTCCCCTTTGAAAAGCCAGCTGCAGTCAGGCGGATGCAATTTCTGAGAAGGTACACACATCAAAATACAGGTGCAAGGTCGAGAGGATGGCGGCTCACCTTGTGGGCATGCGGGGAGGTGTGTGACATATTTGTGTGTCAGTGATTGCTGAATCAATTAATAGCTGAACTTGGCAAAAGATCAATCGTTCCAGGGAGGTGATCCCGTTTCCAACTGGCAACATATTGAGACAGTAACCTATGAAAATATTAATCATGAGCACAACAGCAGGCTAATTCCCACATGTAATTAGTCTACATTTTAATTCATCTAAAACTAGCACTTTTCTAAACTTGTTTAATTATGTACTTACACTTAATTGTGCTCCCCCCACCTCCTTCCTCACTTTGTTTTCAGTGTAACAGATGGAAAAACATATTTATTTTGGGGAAGACGAGATAAAATAAAAACTCCACCTGGGAAAGGAGCGGCAGGTCTCTGCTGAGTTGAGCTGCGTCTGGTAGGAATTTACTGGATTAGCTCAGTCACAAAATGTGAGATGAACCACATTGTCAATCACCCTCAGGGCAGAGCAAGGGAGGAAGAGCTGTCAATCAAAGTGGGTCTTCAATCGTCCCATTCACATTGCCTCCTGGAATCAGTCTCTCCTGCTGACTGCTCTTTGACATTTAACGCACTGGGGCCACGAGGATGGAGAGGGGAAAAACATCCTCAGATCCTCCCTTCCTTTCTGTCTGTCCGTCTCTGTCTGTCCTCAATCTCTGTGCTTTAATCGTAGCAGACATGTGTGTTTAAAATAATGACACTGTTCATTTAGCATGAGGCAATGCGATAGCTGAGAGAAATAACTGTAAAGCAGACAAAAAGTTATGGTGACTCTTAAAGTGCAATGACAACTGGAAGCAATGTGGAGTGAGCCATAAAACCAGAATTCATTGGGCCTGAAGAGCAATCCCGAGTTATGTATTGTTTACATTCTGATAAATCTGGCATAATAATCTTGTGTTGGAAACATATGACATCCTTGAACAATTTCTCTTCAGGACTTCTGCTTTTCTGGAGATGCATTGTGAAATTCTCTCCATGACCATCAATAAATATGACGCATCTGCGAAAGCTCAGACAATAAATGCATGCAATTTACCAACACAATCCACATTAAAGAGGTAAAAACAACCAGCATCTGAAATACTGCTAATCTGCCGAGCAGATAATACCTTCCTCCTCTGAACGATGCTGCAGGATGAAAAATCCAACCGTAGTTTGTTGTCGTTTTTATATGTTTCTGCTCCCCTTGTTTGTATTCTGGGGCCGCCGCCTGGCTCCGAGTGAGGCATACAGAGTCATTGCTCTTTTGGCTCCAGCCCTGACACCTTGTGCCCTCAAGTGCGGACTCCTTAGCCGCGATCTGATCAGCATCTTTATAGTTTATCAGCCTTGGGGTTCAATTTTGGCTTGGATGCTTTTACAAATGAACGCAATCACTGCTGAGCCTTCGCATCCTGATTGCATTGAGACGCGGGTGGAGGAAAGTTTAGTGGATTACAGTGCCACTTGAGGATGGAGCACAACACACTGAGAGGCCGCCTGTACCCCCTCCCCACATTGGCTATTGGCACTCGCTGCTTGTACTCTGTCTTATTTGACTAAAATAATATAATTGTCTCCCATCTTATTGCTTGTAAAGCCGTCTTCTGTCTGCAGGCGATGTGTGTGATCAATGCACTACCTAACAGAATCAATTCTTCCAGGAATACCTTGCGTGTGTGAAATGATTCCAGGCAGCTGCAGCATAAGATGGAGCTGGAAGTGGAATCCTGTGATACTAGGATTAGTTTAGCGACTAGGACCCTCCAGTTTACACTGAATACTGTGGCGCTTTGCCCATTTCTCATGTTCACTGCGTGTGTGTGTGTGTGTGTGTGCTTGCGTGCGTGCGTGCGTGCGTGCGTGCGTGCGTGCGTGCGTGCGTGCGTGTGTGTGTGTGTGTGGCTTGGCGGGGATCACATTCATATTACCATCTATGTGCATCATCCCCAAACATCTTATAAGCAGTTTATTCCATTTGCAACTGCTACCGTATCGGTCCCCTTGAGATGTTTTCAACTGTGCAGGAAAATGGTAATAAATGTCATGTCATTTGTTTGGTAATATAAAACAGATTTCTTGTATTTTACAAGACAAAAAGTAATTTGTTCTTATCACATCTGGTATTTATCTGCTTTTATCACATGAGGTATGTATTTATCATCTGTAAATAGTGTCATTGCTCTGTAAAAGCTTGTCTTCATGCACTGGCAGTCAGATACCCAATTTAGTCATTACAGATTATATTAATATAAAAACTTTCCCAGTACTTTAACTGCAGCATCCGTTAGTCCAAACCACGGTTGTCAAATCAAAGTAGAAAGAAGGAGTCAAGGTTCCACCGCCAATCATTCCACTGACAGCTTGATTTCCAAGTGCACCTATCCTCTAATTCTGAAACTAAACAGTGATATCATAAAGTGAATTATGGAAGACCTCTGGGGTGGATCGAGGAATGTAATATGCCAATAAACTATTAAAGAGAATTGAGGAATGGGATCAAGCCAAAGGGAACCATTTTGGCAGGTCAAGTTGTAACTCTACTGTCGGTGGAAATCTTTGGCGGTGCACAGTTTGTTTGATATATCTCACGGTTTCTTTTTTGTAGATTTTTTTTAAAATATATTAATAAGAGAACATTATGTAGAAGACCAGAGAATATGACCTTGACTGACATTTTGTACTTGTTGTAATAAGTGTAAAATATTGGCATGGAGAGCTTTCAGCCAAAGCAGTATCTGGTTTTTTAAGCATAAAGCATTTCCCAGGAAGTACAATTGACTACATATTGAGTTACTTTGCCATGCTGGAAAAAGGCCATGCTATGCAAATTCAGTCATAGCAATTGTCATTTGGTTGTTTAGTCCAGTGGTTTAATTCGATTTAGAAGAAAACAGCAAAGCCAAATGTTATCTTTTGCTGACATTGCTGCAATGATTGAGTTTTGCGTTATTGCATTTGTGACTGGAGTTCAGTCTGTTGCTCTGCACTTCCAGGCTTTACCTGAGAACTTCTCCAGCACTGAGATGAGTCAAGTCCAAAATCCTTTCATTTCCTTTGTAAACCACATGTCATGTTCCATATTAGGTGGATATAAGATGTATGTGCCTTTGTGTACCTTAGATCAGGCCAAGAGATTTCAGCCTCCCCCCCTTATTCCTCCTTTTCCTCCACTCTGCTCATGTTCCTACTGTCTCATCTTCAGGAGTCTTGTTTTGTCCTTCTTTCTTGCCTCACTCCCCCTCTTTCTCTTCTCCCCTGTCTCCCTCCGTCCTGTCGGTGCTCTGCAGCGCCGGCCTTGGTCCATTCTTTGGGTAGCACAGGAAGTCAAACTGTAACACAGAGTTCATTTGTAATTGGCCACGGTCACGCTAACCAAACAGGAAGGAATCTGCAACTGATTAGAATTCTTCCTCCTGCAATAATAGTACCCCACCACCACCACCACCACCACCACCACCACCCTTTCACCCCCCCACCCCCACAAAATTAATTACATTCAGGGATCTATTCCGACTATTGGTTTTCCTGTTTTGAAACTGCATTACGAAAAGAAGCAAAAATCCCAAGACAACACAGCCAAGCTAGTTTTTCAATTACAGAGACAGAGCAGATCAAAAGCACTGAGGAAGCACAGGCAGACATTCATCTATCCATCTCCTCATCCAGACAGGACGCTACTGGCTGGACAAATCAGTCTGCAAAGACTGCTGAATAATCTCACAACACACACACACACGCACGCACGCACGCACGCACGCACGCACGCACGCACGCACGCACACACACACACATACACACGCAGTAAATGCTTTTAAAATGCGCTTTTTTAATTTATTTTAATATTGCTGTTCATTTTAGGACAACAGGTAACCTCAATGTGTCCGATCATCCAGTAGATCCTGCAATATAAGGTAAATTCATTTATATTATTTTATTAAGAAGATATTTGATACGACACGGTAGTAACGTTCAGAATTCAGCCCTTTTTCTCCCAAGGCTTTGATGATTTAAAAAAAAAACTCCAAAGACTGGAAAAAATTAATAAAATAATGATAGAAAACTATCAACAGTGTTATTCCATCATAGTCAACATTTAAATCCCTATTCCCTTTGTATCTGCAGTAATTAGATTGTGGTATTATTTGTTTCTCCTGTTAACAATGAAGGAGGCTCTACATTTCATAGATTAATGAGTTTTTTAACATTTCACTGAACCTTTGTGCATGGCAAACACATGTCAGTTTGAGCTTACATAATTTAATGCATACTAAAACGGAAATTTAAGCATAGCTTTGCAGTGCCAGGTGGAACCAACAGTTGTCCACTATTTTACACTTTCTGTAGAAACGTTTAAAAAATATGTCCTCGTATGAACGCTGCCCACCTGTAATCACATTGATGTCGCATTTCAAACAACTGTGTTGCTTGATGTGACATATTCATTTTGCACATGAGGTTAAGCCCACAAGAACAGCAGGATGCTGCAGTGCACATGAGATGTTTAAAATACTGCCGTGTTCAGCACCTTTCAAAATAAAATGAAAATAAAGCTGAAGAGATGCATTTTCATCTCATCTTCACTGGGAGCCAGGGCTGATTCTAAAATAAATGAATGCTTTGCAATGTTTTTGATGTCCTATATTTAAATTTGTACGGTTACTTACATTACTCCTACTTGCCTGGTCTTGGAACTAATCCGATTGATATGGAAATGCGGTGCTGTGTTTCATGACAGACTGAGAGAGAGACAGATTGAGAAAGAGAGCGCGAGAGAGAGAGGGAGAGAAAGAGAGAGAGAATTCCCAGGTTCGCTCCTACTCAAAATGTGCTGAAAACAGATTTTCAGAATCCTTTGGCTTCACGGTAGTGGTTAGGGGATTACACAAACTACTTAAAGCTTGACAAAGAGCCGCTCTTTTCAATCAACAAAAAAGTTCTTAATGCTGGACTCATTTAACCAACTACAGAGGTCCATCAGGGGCAAATTATGGCAATCTTGACATTTTATTTTGCACCATTAATATAAAAGATCACATATAATGTAAACAATTCAAACTTTTAAATTTGCCTACTCAAATTGTTTTTCTATTTCAGCATTTTCAGTGTCACAGTGGAATGGCTAGAAATGTGATTTAAAAGTCAAATAATGGAAATAGAGAACACAGAACTTGGGCATTCCAAAACCAAAATTGTTAAAAAAAAATGAAATAAAATAAAAACACTTTGTGTTGCAACTTTGACAAAAAAAATTTGAATAATTTCTACATTATTTACAGCTGTATTTGAATAACTTCATTGCAATGTGATTAAATATGTTGGTAATTATCATTAAGTTGTTCAGAAGCCAGAGAAAACTGATCATGTCAGGTTTTTTAAAATCATGTTTTATCAACTATAATTTCTATCATATATTGTACTATATAATGCAATGTAAAATGGATTTTTCTCTCAGTAAAACCTGCACATATTCACATGCAACACTGCAGAACACATACAAGGTGAAAAAACAGCAATCGCTTTTACAATTTAACTGAGTTGAAACATTTCACATCTGTCAAAGGAGAACCCCAGTAACGTTTCCTGAAACTCCGTTACATATTTTACATTTATCATATGCCACTGCTGCTACAGCTCAGTCAAACCAGCTTTGGGCTTCCTGTTCTCTACTTCAGCAAATTCTTATCTGCTGCAACTCTTCTTTTTAACTTAAACAGCATTTAAAATCATCACTTACCAATTCCGTTCTTTAGCCGTACAGCCATTCAAGCGTGTGTTGTCTGTCATTGGGGTTGAAAATTGGGGAATGGGCTGGAAATTGGAACCACCGAGGATGGCGTCCTGGAAAAAGAGGAAATCAAAGTTAAATGAGATCATGTATGCCAAGAGAATGTTTAACCAAAGGGCAAAAAGGAAGCTGGAGATAACAGAGAGGAGAAAACTGCTTAATGTTGTGTTACTGCAGTCTGTTTGGAGTTGTTTAAAGCTTGTGTACATTTGGAGGCGAGAGCGGGTGTTGTTGTCAGTATATATTAAAATGTCATTTTATAGATCTTAAATTAAAAAAAGTGTAAATGCATCTGTAAATAACAACACATTTATTCCAAGAATATAATTTGCACATGAATGAGTGAGTTTGTTTGTCTACAAATGATTGTGAGCATACAGGATAGTACTTACCATTTTAATAAAGATGAGCATGAGCAGGTGTGGCATAGGTGACAACAGGTGTTGTAAAATTCCATCCCATAATGCAGTGTCTGCAAACCGTCTGAAGTGGTTCACCACAACCAATTAATCTTGAGCCTGTGATTGCACTTAACTCCATTGATGCAGATTTCCCATGACAAGTTCACTTCAAAAGGCTGGAATCCTGCCCCACCCAGGGTGCCTTTGGTCAGAACATTGACAGGCAGATGCTTAGTTTTAACGTCAGATGACACTGGAGTACAGAGAATAGAGTGAGATGGGTGGAGGGTGAGTGGGGGGGGGGGTTACTTGGGTTCTTGCTATTTTCAGATTTATGTAACACTTTTGCAAACTTGCCACAGAAGTTACTTGATATATGAGTAGTATTTAGGGATAAACAAAAAAAATGTTTACCCTGTGATTAAGTAAAAAAAGATGCATACACAAACAAGAGGAAGGTGTGAAGAAAAGAGGAAACCCTTGTGTAAATATTTTTGATACATTCTGCAGTCTGTCATCAAAAGATAAAGGGACTGAAAATGGTTTGGTCAAATCTGATGTTGAATTAAAACACATTTATCTTAAGAGCCGTGTATAATCCTTCATCCAACACTGGCCTGTCAGCTGATTTATAATCACTGCATTTGTTTATGGTCTGTCTTCACTGATGGAACCGGGGATCCTTGTGCAAATGCTGCCTGACAGACAGGCTGGTATGAAGCATGTCTGGAATATGTTTACTTAATTTAAGTGAGCACTCATCCTTCCAGGTCTATGTTGCCAGTGTGTGCTGTGTTTAAAGATGACTGGTCATGGCGTTGGGGGGAGGGGGGGTGACAGTTTCTTCAGGTGTTGTTCATGAAAGTGCAATGAGAGGGAAACATTCAGCCAGCCTCCACATGTCAAGGTCAGAAGACACATTCTTCCCAGGCATGAAGGAAGAGGTAGAGGAAGATAGCGATCTGGTTCACATGCGCCTTGATGTGGCTCTGCTGAGCTTTACAACAAAGCATGTCAAAGACCTGAGTCATGAAGCACCATAAAAACCAATTAAAGCATTTTATCATCACATAAATAGAGATTAATCTTTGTGCTGATGTTATATGAATAGTGCATTTGTTGATGTTGACATACCTATAATTTCCTGAGATGCAGTCTTTTTGCCATTGATCTGCCTTTCAAAGAGATTTTTAGAAACTATAAGAAAAACACCTGGTTCAAAAAAATGAAGTTGTCAGTTTTACACAGGGTGATGTCATGTGAACAGAAATACCTGTGGGTGTGTGCCTTCTTTCCACTGAATCATTTGGCTCTGTGCTTTATTTCTTAATTCTCATTGCCTTGACACACTTCAGGAAGAATATCAACCCACAAGCAATATTTCCAACAAGCCAAAACTAGTTCAAAGACTTTTCACTCATTTCCACCTAATTCTCAACTCACTGTCCTGGCATCTAGTCAATTTCCAATTTGGTCTGACTTTTACAAGATTTTTTTTTTACTGAATTTGCTGCAACGTTTGAGCCCCTGGGCAAAAGGATCATAAAATTATGATATGCAGGAAATGATAACCATGTTTTAAAAATGAAAATCAGGTTTTTATTGTGGTGAACGATTACAATGTGACTGTGAAATCACAAAAGTCAAACTTTCTCAATATTTCAGCAATCAAAGCTGACTAGTTTATGTATTGTGTGATGATCAAGAACTATTAATATTTTGGAATAATGAAGAATATGACGCTAAATTCCTGGCCATTTTTTGTTGGAAACACTCATAAAAGTCTTTTATATCCATTAACATCATGTATCAGGTTCATGAAAAATGAGAATTCTTTTTATTGTCTGGCATCAGATCTACTCCAAATTTCAACTTGTAAAGGGTTTAAACTTCTAAACTACATGTTTAGCGCTGAACAGGTTGTTCTTCATGCTCTTCTTAATAAAATGCCTTTAGAAACTCCAGGTTTCACTTCAAACCCTACAGGGCATGACTTGTACATCAGCACCAATCAGAACCCCAGGCCAATGACAGGAAGTAAAAATGAATGTGTGAGCAATCTTCGGAGTAACTAAACAACCTAGAGTCCAATTTCCTCTTTTGTCACATTTGGTAGCTTAAATGCTGAACTGGAGAGAGATCATAGAAAAGAACATGTCATCAGCCTGACTAAAAATCTGTCCTACCTGTGTTCAATGCTGACATCCAGTTTCCTGAGTGAAGTCATTTCCTCCATAGACGTTTTGCACAAACACGGGACTAATATCTGAGGGTGGGGGGTCAAGGGGGCATGTCTCTTTGAAGGAAAAGGCTGATGACAGACATTCACCTAAATTTGATTTCACTCTTTTATCATTGAACAGAGATAAGGGATTCAGTAGTCACAGTTAACTGGAGAAATATTATTATGAATGGAGTTTTATTGTATTTGTCCCCATTTTTCATGACAATAACAATTTAATATTCTCAGATGGTGCTGGAGCACGTGAGAAGATGCATCACAGAGAAAGGCACGGGTACTTATTATGGAAACAGCTCTGTGATGAATGTGTTAGAACAACTCAAACTTAATCTAAAGTGCATTACATGTTGTTTTGAATATACCCCTCTGATATGCCCATCTTTAATGTACTATCAAGTGCAAGCAGCAGAATTGCTTTAGTCTCAAAATTCAAATCTGTGAAGAGGGGGGAGAGAGAGAGGCTTTAAAATACTGTCTGTGAGAAATGCAAAATTTATGAATACCCCCCTCACATCTCAGCTTGATTTATGTGAAATAATAATACACTATTTAATGCTTAAACATAGCTAGGAGCGATCCCTGGCTATCAAGATGTACAATGGAGTAATGGGGCTGGAAGACAAATCACCTTGTGGACTTGTGATGCTTATTTAAAGGTGTTCAGGCAGATATATTAAACTATATGTAATTGTACACTAACTCTGTGCTGTAGGCAGAGGCGGCAAACACAGGAGGAGGCCAGTCATGATGCAGATGGAGTGGTGTAATCAATTTGACTCAAGCGTCAGGATCCACGGCAGTAAGGAGAGGGATAGGGAGGGAGACAATAGGGGAGACACTTCAATCTACTCTATTGTCGTCTTATATAGGTTTCCACCTTCATTTATGTATCTTCTACATCCATTTATACCTTTAAATAATTTGAAAACGTTAGGATGAAATCAGTTAAGTACAATTTATTTATTAATGTGTTGCATAATTGTTGAGATGGATCTCATGGATCTGATGGAAATGCTGATCAGAGTGGCTCGTGTGTGTGTGTGTGCGTGCGTGCGTGTGTGTGTGTGTGTGTGTGTGTGTGTGTGTGTGTGTGTGTGTTGTAGGTTAGAACCAGGTGTGTCAGCTTTAAAGCAAAAAGGCCACCTTTGAACAGACAGTGGTCACACAGACTGTGATTGATCATTCACTGATTACTTCATTTAATTAAAGTAAATGGCAAAGCCAAGGGAAGGCCAAATTATCCTGATCTGATGAATTGGCTCCCACTTCACCACCAAAAGCAGGTAGGGTAAATAAACGGGGTAATTACGATGGTAAATGAAGCCTCCGTGAGTGAGTCTTGTGGGCCGATAACCCAAGATACACTGAAGAAATGAACAACAGGCGTTCCCGTAACTATCTTTCATCATCTCTGTCTCTAAATCATGGCCATGCCAAGAAAACCATACCCGCACACAGACACCTACCAGGCTCACCCACTCACATATTCAGTGACACAAAAACCACAGCTCTCCTCCCATCCCTATCCCAGTGTGTTCATGTACAATTATAGCTACGGTGATCCACAGGTGTTGAATTCTTCTGGCAAGCCATAAAACCCGATATGCATGATTTGTGCAGTCAGCCAGGTCTGTAATTTCATTCTCCTTTTCTTTCATTTTCACTTCCTGGGCCATGCGATCCATTTTGCTGCTTTATGAGAGTGCAGACACCCAAAGAGACTCTCAGGATGATTACATGCCCTATGCCATGGGGGGTCTGGGGAGCCAACACGCCAGCCTAAGATCCGTGTCAAACCTGAGCGAAAACATCTCTTTGAATAAGGTTTTGAATATTTGAACTGCTTGAGGTGCGCTTCATTTATCCTCCTGGTACCTCAGGTGAAACTATATCAGCTGCTTCTAACATATATTTTGAGCCACTTAGGTATTAAAATAAATATATTTCTGATGTGAATGTGGTCTGCTGTTGTGAGCGTTGCATATGTAAGACCAGGGCAGATATCCTTATGGTCCTGTGAGTGTCTAACAAAATAAATCAAGCACGCCTCACGTGACCCCAGTACTTAAGGTGATATTCATATACGGTCAGTTGGGGTTGATGTCACAGCATGTGGGTTGATCTGTTGGCAGAGAACTGCAATGTCCCCGAGGGAAAACTTAACAAACTCTGCCTACCACTTTCACAGTGTTGCCTAAACGTGATCAGGGTGAGAGGTGGATAGGTCCTGCATGTACACACACACACACACACACACACACACACACACACACACACACACACACACACACACACACACACACACACACACACACACACACACCACAACTGTGTTTTCCTTTGACACATGCACACCTACAGTGTAAATGCCAAAGGAGAAAAACTATAAATTGAGTTTATACATATTAAAACTGAGTCATTATTATAATCCAATCCAAGACTCACAGATGCATATTTCTAATATTACACAGAAATTTACCATTGCATGCCATTATCATAAATATATTGTTAATATCTATGTAAATATCTGTCTCGGGCGGATTTAAGATGAGGCAATGTTAAATAGTAAATGGGTGTATAAGGATAAATGAATGCAGGGAGCCAAATAGGACACACAGCAGAATGTTGCATATTACACAATTTGTGTTGTTTTTTGCAAAAGTGAACAGAAGGAACTCCTCCAGCTTCACTCCATATGTAAATGATATTCAGACTCAAACTGCAGCATTAATCCCGGTATGTGATTGACATTTCATATCTGTGACAGTATTCAAATAATTAAAAACAAAAAATCTTGAAAAGTAATAGCTTCTCAAATCCATTAAGTAGTTAAAGGTTATGAGAAAAAACAGGATTATTGCTCACAGCAAAACTTCTAATTAAATGACACTACGTAATTTGTTTCTCAATCCCTTTCTCTTTACAAACATGGCGCAGGTTAAATGAATGGGCAATGAAACATGTGTGTCATTTACCGTCACTCTGAGGAGACAACAAACAATCTCTTTTTTCCCCATTTTCTGTCTGTATGAATTAGAGCAAAAGCCAGTGTGGTAGATTGGATAAGCAGACACACAGTTCCTGGGAAACAGTTTGTTTAATTACTTTTTCTCCTTTTCTTGGGAGCACACATGTAAAGAGAGATGGTTCCCCCTCCTGGCTGCTCTCAAGAAAGCCCAACAGTTGACAGTCTCATGTCCTGCTTCGAAGAGCAACCCGTTTGCTCAGCTGTTGCTGCTTCTGACCGACAGAATGTGTTGCAAAGTTTGTAGTCTTTCTGAAGCTTTTTGAGGGTTTTTTGTTTGTTTGTTTGTTTGTTTTTTGAGTTTTGTTTTTTACTCTAAAAAAATATGTTGAGGTCAAACATATACAGTATAATTTTATACATACTGTATATGTTTGACCTCACAGGAAATATATTGTGCAAAAAAGACATTTTAAGTGGCTGCAACTGCACATCATTTTCAATATCAATTCATCTATTTTTCCTATAAAAAAATAAAAATGTTTTCACACTTGAAGAGCTTAAGGATGTGTGAGCTTGGTATGTTATTTAAATTATTTTAGACACTTTTCAGTCACTAAAAATCAATCACAATTCATTCAAACTCTAACCAGAAAATCACAAAAAACTGAGATGAGTTCAATTACTTCCAGTTTTTTAAAAAAATATTTTTTTCTGTAGAATCAAAACATGTTTTTAAAAAAATCTTTCCAAAATAGGAGCCTATCTCATGCATCTGATTTTATGGGTTGGGTCTGACTTCCTGTTCTGAATTGAATGAACTGAATTGACAGGTAAACTGAACATCAGGTCTGATAGGAAGCCCCCTTGCGATAGTAAAGTATACTAAATGGATATGGTAAGAATTCCATCAATATTACGCATCTTTTGCACTCTTAAGACAGTCGACCTGAATTTTGAACGTCCACAGCTGCCAAGAACCAGTCTGGCCAGTCTGTCTGTTCTCTCTGATCACCGACATAGAGGATAGAGGATGGAGGGGTAAATGGGGAAGGAGTGGTGGGGAGATGAGGGGGAAAGAAAAATGTCAGAGTAGCAAGCCTAGCAGATCAAAGAAAATAACATGGGAGAGGATATGAGTGCTTTGAGAAGTAATATAGCTGAGATAGCATCTGTTTTCCGTAGCATGCAGGGCTTGAGACAAGCCCAGGAAAATGACAACAGAGAGCCGGTGCACTTTAGCCGTGGATAAGACCAAACACAAATGGGTTATTAAGGAGCCCTCAATGTAATATCTGGCTGACATTAAAGTAATTCTTTTTGAAATGAGCCTCTGCTGGGGTTGTGGGACTTTCCGTGATATTGATGCTGAATAAATAATATGAAGGATTATTTGGAGGGAGTGGATGTTTACATATGTGGAAGAAGATATTTTTGGGATAATAGATTTTTTTTTTTAAGTTGTCATCAGTGCCTTTCAGAAGAGTTTAAAAAGCTGGAATATCCAAAATAAACATTTCAGACACCTTTTAATGGTTAAAATAATCATTGCTGGTAATTCTTGCATTCCACCTCTCCAATACCAAGAAATTAAATCGATTTAATTAAAAGGATGAATATGACAATGTAAGGACATAGTTGACAGTGTAACATCTTAAATAGGCATTTATTTAGACATTGTTTTCTATGGACACAGAAGACATACTGTTGTTCACTGTTATATGATCTATGTAATTTGAATGTTGTTGCTTGCAAATATACCATTTCGAATTGCAGTGAGTGAAAAATACCAGCAGTCAGATAATGAGACTCAGTGATCAACAATCGTTCCTGGGAAGAAAGCCCTGCATGTCCAGTCTAAGGCATAAACTCTGGTCAAGTCCCTCACCCAGCTGTCTATTTTAATTTCTATGGTCTATAGTATATCAAAAACATTCATAGGTTGCACTCCCCTATGAGCCTCCTGAAGATTGAATAATGTCCTTCCTGATCCACGCTGCAAGGAGCCATATTGGATCCAGATTTCACTGGTTCAAAAGTCATTTCATTCTCCTTCTTTTTTCTCTCTCTCTCTCTCGCTCTCTTTCTCTCGCTCCCTCTCTTTCTCTCGCTCCCTCTCTCTTGTTCGATTGCTGCTTTATTCCTCCCAGTCTCTCTCAAGCCTTCTTTCTGCCTGCTTTATTTATTGCAGGTCCAGTGGTGTGGCACAAAGCCATTACCCTCACATATGTACCTTTTTTGAATAATCAATAAATAATTATTTTATTATTTAATAGGATCATACGGGGAAAGGAAATGGGTTTTATTACATAAATCCATCACATGTGATGAATGGCCACACTTGTAAAGTTGGAAGAGGTAGAATGGAGGGTGGTTGGACATGCCTGTGCTTGTGTTTAAGTGCTGTACCTCACTGAGCACTTTCTCCCTGCGAGGCTGTAAATATGACATTTTTGTCTCTTTGGGACCGTCAATTGGAGTGTGAAGGGAAAAGAGGAAGGGGATTGTAAATACAGAGAGATTAATTAACCTTTTACATTTGCAATTCAGCCCCACATCTTTTTTCAGTAAAATCTGACCCCTACAAGTAAAGGGGTGAGAGACCTGGCCACAGACGGCCCAGAGAGTGTAGATGTCTCATTCCAAATGAGTTATTAACAGATTTTTTTGAATAGATGGAAAAATTGTAGCCTGGCCATTTAGTGTCATAAAGGCTGGGTTAGTGAGGCAGCAGGGGCCTCCCAGGGACAGGAGGCAATACCATTACAATCAAATCTGAGATGGAAGAGGGATTGAGCTGTCCATTCTGAATTTTTATATTGTCAGAAGGTTGGGGAGGAAATAATGCCATCCTGGAGTGTATTAACCTCTGGCTGGGGAAAGAACACAGGGAGGGAGGGAGAAAGAGAGAAAGAGGAGGGGAAACGAGAGTGCAAGTAGGCTGAGGAATTGGAGATTGGACAGCAGTGAGAAAGGAACGCAAGTGGAGGGAGGGAAGGAATCAAGGGGCAAAAGAGAGTTTCATGACTTATGCTGGCGGAAGCCAAAGGAGGAGAGACAGGGATATGAGATGGCCCAGAGACAGAGTCAGAACAGAAGGGAGAGTACGGAATAATACAATAAGGATTTTGAGAGGAAAGCATACTGTATATGGACATGACTGCAGGAGGAGGAGAGATTATGGGAAATAGAGACGAAAAGAGGGAAGAGGAATTCTGCAAGAAATAGAGTAATGGCATGAAGAACACTAAATAGAGGCTGGAGAAGTTGTAAGGATAGAGCTGCTCCACAATATAAAGCTACCTACAAAGTTCACATATAGTTGATCAAAATGAAAACATAATTTTGTTGTTATATTTGACATATCTACACTACAGTCTAGAGATGTCAACGAGAGGAATCGACTCCTCCCATTGTAACCATTATATACGTAACTATTGCTGCAAGATAGTCCCTTTTTTTTTTTTGTTTAAAAAAAAAAAAGTCATGAAATAAAATATAAGGTATCCTAAAAAGTAAATGCAAAGTTGGAATACTCAGATCATCTATTTTAGGTTTGGGATGGACCTGAGTCCACATTATAAATTGTACTGCTTATATGCTGGTTAATTTTTTAATTAACAAAATTATTTATTTGGATATTTATGTACTACATAACTAAAGCAATCTGTCATAGGAGGAAACTGTATCACTAAACCGGACAAACAAGACCAACTTGCGTGTAATTGCTGCATTCTGTTCTGACAGAATGCAGCAAAGTGAAGTTAAAGTCAGTCGCGATGGATCCAAAACAGCTAACACAGGTAAGATATAAGCTCTGTCGTTTCACTTCCACTACACGCACTTTAATGTTTTAAACCAATTTCAAGTAATAATGACACTCGATCGATTCATTTTGCATAATAAAAACAGTCTAATTGAAGTCACACAGCATTGCATTTACGACTAATAGAACGAATCACCTGTCACAGTTCGCGGCTGTGTCGACCAATAGGAACACAGTTCAGAGGTCGCAGCGGAGCGGAAGTTGTTGGCTTCTTTCACTGTAGTAAGTGCAGGCAGGTTTTAGCAAGCTAGCACGCCCCTGGGTGTGTTATTTTACTATTTTATTGAAGAGTATAAACACGAAGGCATTCGAAATGTGCAGAAGATGAAGGCGGCACGGCCAGATACATTATTTTTTCTGGATTTCCCCTGAAGAAGGGGATACGCTAAATTATAGGAACCCGGAAGTGTTGTTGAAGGTAACGAGCTTGCTGTCATAGATTGCTTTTTTGGCTAATAAAGCATTGTTATGCATGAAATAAGTACCAAGAATTGAGCTGTTTGTTACGATCATCACATGCTCGATGGTAATACATCCACTGAGAATCAAGTTACCTGTTACGCAGGTTACTGTCAGATATTAGCAACCGGTTTCTTCGTGTAGCTTACCTAATGTTATCGGCTGCCATGCTTCCCAGAAAATCTGACATAAAACAGGCTT
The DNA here is from genome assembly GCA_013358685.1 of Antennarius maculatus. Taxonomy (NCBI): domain Eukaryota; kingdom Metazoa; phylum Chordata; class Actinopteri; order Lophiiformes; family Antennariidae; genus Antennarius; species Antennarius maculatus. Next base: position 11,017,814 of record CM023624.1, read on the forward strand.
TCATATTAATAATCTAATGTAAAATACCCAATCTGGAGGACGTGTTTTGAAAAAGATTTGGTTTTTAGTCTCCAACTGATTTGCATTGTTCAGATTGAGGCTTAAGGGCATGTGTTGTGATTTGCTGCCATGACGCCATCATACGTCAACTTGACACGTCGTATTTATGAAACACTCCCCTTCAACAATACATTTACTTTAATTAAGCAGGGGATCTGACCGAAGTATGAATGTAGCACTAAGGTGAATGGTAACAGGCATGAAGATCTTGACATTTATTTTCGTCATGGTGTCCTTGGTGCAACGAGATAAATCTCTTACTATTAATTACATGGTTATGGTTGGTTGTTTGGTTATGTTATTGACTTATCATAAAAGTGATCAAATTAGGTTTGGACTAAGTTTGTTCAAAGCATCTTGGTTTTTACTATTTGTAAATTTCATTATGATAGTTACCGTACATTTATAACTATGTATCACCACTGTTAATATATGTGATTTAATGTTTATTTGAGCTTTTCTTCTCTGTTCTTAAAACTTCAGCTTCTCATCTTCAGCAAAGGAAAATATGTTTTACATACCTGTTGCTTCACTTTTTGTGTTCCACCAGGTTCCGGACACCCCAGACACAATGAGTGCCAAATATGGTCTGGTGGGCTACAACAGTTCGCGGAAGCACATTTCAATCTCCATCCCATCATCCACAGAGGTGATGTCCCCCCACATAAAATCTGTGGAAGAGTTGAAGGTCCTGGGAATCAACCTTAGCAGCTATAGTGCCCTGACACAGTTCTTGATTTGTGTTGCTGGAGTCTTTATCTTTTACCTCATCTATGGTTACCTGCAGGTAAGACAAAGTGTAAACTGTGGACATGTCGATGCCATGTGGGGAAAAAAGATGCTAGTTAGTATTGTAAAAACAGGATGACTTATAAAAGTTTGTTTTTCATATAAGCAGAGGGCTTTCATTGCTCACTATTTAATTGTTTGTGTGTTCCTCCACTCAGGAACTGATATTTTCTGTGGATGGATTCAAGCCTTTTGGGTGGTATCTCACCCTGATCCAGTTTGGATTCTATTCCATGTTTGGACTGGTAGAGCTTCAGCTCACACAGGACAAACGCAGGAGGTGAGTAATCTCCTGTATCCACATGACATTTATCGCTTATTTATTTTGTCAGCTTTTTCACTTGCGTTTTTGAGATACCATTTATAACCTTATCTTAAGCACATGCATTTAGACGAGCAGTTCTTGTTAAATATTCTGAAGAATATTTCTGAACTCTTAAATATTATTTTTTCCTTCAGGATACCGGGGAAAACCTACATGATAATTGCTTTTCTAACAGTGGGCACTATGGGCTTGTCCAATACCTCTCTGGGCTACTTGAACTACCCCACACAGGTCATTTTCAAGTGCTGTAAACTTATTCCAGTCATGATTGGAGGAGTGTTTATACAAGGTAAGACGTGACTATTGTAGCTGTTACTTTATTTTCCTGCTTGTTTCTTAATAATAGTATAATATAATGTAATAAAATGTAATACATATAATATAATGGAATTATAAATTTCACCTCAATTCTTGTCATTTGATGTTGTTTGTTTTCTTTTTCAAACAAGGCCTGACAATCATGTTTGTCTCTATTGAATTTTTGTGACAATTTAAAGTTGAATATTCTTCTAAAGTTTATAACTAATACAAATTTATTTTAGGCCTACACAGTATATTATTTAAGCATGAACACTGGAGTGTGTCCGTGTGCAATATGCACTTTGCAGGAAAGCAGTGATAACCATGACAAATCAAGTCTTGTTTCTGCTGCTTGATGTAAAAGTAAAACTCACAAGTACAGTAAATGTATTCCGTGTATTCACCACAAAGATTAAACTGTCTATACTCATTAGAAATTGGCCCATTTTATACATTTGTACTAAAATATAACACATTTGCTACCACCTTTTTATGTATATTTGGTGTTTTCATTGTCAAAGCCCAGTCAGCTCTTTGTTGTCATTTCTTTCTCACTCCAGACCTCATAGGGGTCCTCCGTGTCTCACAGGTTTTGTGATATTTTATTGTTGCTTTTTTTTTTTGTTTTGTTTTGTTTGTTATTTTGTTTGTTTTGCCGTAACGGCCTTCTCTCTTTCTGGGTGGGTAGATGAGATAAAGCAATTTGTCCACTTAAAATGCAAGGGAGAAAGAGTGAAAGTTGGCGAGGGAGGGGCGGCTGGATGAAGGGAGGGGTAAATGGTTGCATCCGATGTTTGGCCCTTCAAAGGATGACATGGTGATGGTGACATGGTGACCTGACGCGTCACCATGTCATCCTGAAGGCATCCATCCACCAACCTGTTTTTTGGAAAAGTTCTCCATCCTGCTGCCCCCCCCCACATTCCCCCCGTCCCATTATTTACATTTGACGCAGCTTTATGGTGCACCGTTACAAGAAGACCCCTTTTAAAAATGAAATCACATGTTTACCTGAATCCAATAACAACTTCTTTCATTCGGGACTTATTCATGGTCAGCTTTGGAAGATTGTTATAGCCTATATAACGTTTAATTTGTTTTCTCTAATTTTGTAAAAGTTCCTGTTATAAATTTCATTCATTGTAGATTAGACATTGCGCTCTCTCTACTTCTACATTTTTGATTTAATTTTCTAATATGAACCTGGTTTAAATCTGAGGAGATTTCAAGAGTTTTGTTTTGTCATTCAAATATTAATTTCTTAATTGTTTGTGTTGTAGGTAAACGCTATAATGTGGCTGATGTGTCTGCTGCAATCTGCATGAGTCTGGGACTCATCTGGTTTACGCTAGCTGACAGTAAAGTGGCCCCTAACTTCAATGTGACAGGTACCGTTTAAATCTGTTGTTACAAGACATGAACCATTTTTTATGCTAAAGTTTGACTTAGCTAACACTTTTTGTGATAATGTCAGCTCAAATATTCCTGTTCCTGTGTGTTTGTATGTGGAGTACAGGCGTTCTCCTCATCTCCTTGGCGCTGTGCGCAGATGCAGCCATTGGAAATGTGCAGGAGAAAGCCATGAAACTTCACAACGGTTCCAACTCTGAAATGGTACTTTTTTTTCTTGCCAAACTGAGAAAGTGTAACTCTAATTCGGACTGCCTTAACAGCACTTTCAGTAGAGATAATTGTTAAAGTTTGGCGTTTATAGTCACTGACTTGTCACATGGGCTTGTGTTGACAGGTGCTGTATTCATACTCCATCGGCTTTGTCTACATACTGACAGGCCTGCTTTGTGTGGGCGGGCTGGGCTCAGCAGTGACATTTTGTGCAGAGGTGAGTGTACTTTACTACTTCATGTGTTTGTCCACAGGGTGAAGATCAGCAGGGTAATTAGCTCCATGTAATGTTTTTGTCTGCTATCCTCTCCTCTCTTCAGCATCCTGTGAAGACATACGGTTATGCATTCCTCTTCTCTCTTACGGGCTACTTTGGCATTTCTTTTGTGCTGGCCTTGATCAAACTCTTCGGGGCCCTGGTTGCAGTGACAGGTCAGAGCCAGAGCCATTTCTCTTCTCGGCATGCTGACACCACTAGATATTGATGTGTGATTTTAGTGTGGATAGAAAATTGTGTCATATTTCATGGATTTTTCTTCTGCTTTAAAATTAAGTTTGCTAGCTTCAGCGCAGAAATGTCTCACTGAATGCAGGGAAAGTCACATCTGTTGAGCTTTTGTTTCTAATTTGTGTTCAAGTAAAAACTATAAATGCGTTTTGCTCTTTTGCAGTGACCACTGGGAGAAAGGCCATGACTATCGTACTTTCCTTCATGTTCTTTGCAAAACCTTTCACTTTTCAGTAAGTACTGTCACCTTTTGACTTTGATCAGCTTTCCTCTAGTTTGAAGTAAGCTTACACCAACCTCTCCTTTGACTAATAGAACTTGATTTGGCTCCCCTGCCTACTGGGTTTCACGTCCTTTTAGAGACCTTACTTGCTCCTCTGCTCTTTCTCCTTGTCCTCCTCTCTTGCTCACCCTCCAATTCCTCTGTGCTGTCAGAAGGGTCTTGTTTTCTGCTGTACCTCTCCTGCTCTGTTTCTACATTGTGACTTTTGACATGCCTACACAGACACACACTCCACACAAGTTAGAGAAAAACTTTTTTGCAACTTCATGGCCAATTTCATTCTCCCTCCAGCTGGTGTTTGCCCTCCACCATCGCTGGACTCGCAGTCCCTTTCCTGGCTGCAGTTTGCACTTTTTTTAAACAAAAGATTCCACTATCTGTGTGTGTACAGTATTATCAAAAACCGCTCGTTTGACTAAACACTGAATTTTTTTTTATTTAACTTAATTGTGTATCATTGTTAGTCAAATATAAATCTGTGACAGATTAAAAGGAAAACAACTTAAAAAAAACAAAAAAAATAACAACTTAGTTTCTTCATCATAAGTTGCGACCACAGCTTCAATGTTTCCCTGGCATATATTTTGCAGATTTATGGTTTTGGCTCTATAAGATGAATAGAAATAGAATCACCAACATGTGCATTTCCTCCTTTGGTCTTTACTGACACTGTCTCCAAAAATGCTCATAAGTGTTCAAAGTCTGAAGGTCACAGCAGAGGATTCACATAATTTATTTGTATATAAGGTCATTCATTGACCTTTTATGACCTCTATAGACGATCAGTTATAAGAGAGTTGATTTGTTATTTTTAATATGTTCCAGTGCTCCATTGTTTCAGCCCACTTCATCTTCCATCCCAAAAATGCTAATCTTTCCATGTCCCCATCTTTAGGTATATCTGGGGTGGCCTTCTGGTGCTCTTTGGCATCTTCTTGAATGTTTACAGTAAAAACAGAGAGAAAATGAAGCTTCCCTCTGTCAAGGACCTCAGGAACTTGTTGCTGACTGGGAAAAAGGTCCGATTTCTCTCACAAAACGTATAGAAAGCATCCACTGGCATCTCAGAAGCCCTGTACTGCATCATCTGTTTGGATATATAGAGTTGGCCCTCCATTCCCATGGAATACGCTGAAGCTTGAGCCCTGAGCTACGAGCCTCATCTCCATAAACATCAAACCAAGGATGGATTTACAGAGTTTTACCACCAATCAACCTCAAAACCGACTGATGCATTAAACTATGAAGGAAGATATGTATTTATCTTCCAGTACACCACTGGTGTACTGCTGAGATTAGTTTGCAGCAAGCTGGAGGAGCTGTAACTGGTTTGGACAAGGGGATCAATGTTAGAGGACTCCTTCAAAATGAAGCGTCGGAGCACCACAGAATCAGTCCCGACATGAATGACAACACTGGGGACTCTGAAGTGAGGCAGCACCTTAGCTAACCAAATTGCACCGTTTTGCACTGGAAACGACTCGTACACTTAAACCCTTGAGCATATGGAAAAACTGAAACATTGGAACGAAGGAACACAGAGTGAAATATGAACCCGTTGTGTCTGAAAAAGAATGTTTGTCTCCCACTATTTAAAAGAAAATTATCTTGATAAAAGGCATATTTGCCCTTGCATGTGCCAGCAAGACGGAACAATTGTTTTTTTATAATCATTGTCTTGATTAAAGTGGCTTTTTCATCGTTTACTGGTAATTTTTATCCGACTGTGCCCTACATCGTGATTAATGTGGGATCTGTGGGGTATAGAGACATTACTTTTGTGTGCATCAATACATCAAAACTGCCATAACTTGCTAAACATGTGACTGGTTATAAGGGTACCACTCTTTTTACATTAAAACAAACTGATGTTTCTCTTAAAGTCCAGTGGTTTTCTTTTTGTCTGTGTGTTTGCACACGCGTGTGTGTGTCTGTGTGTGTCTCACCAGCCAAGACTCATTCTCTCCTCTTGCACCGCTTGAGAGAAGAGTTGAAATGTTGCCAAACTGTGTGTGTTTATCCATCCAGTGGCCTTAGGCGTGTTTGATTAGGAGTTCTAAAAAAAGATTGCACTGCTAGACAGAAAATAAACAACAGCCTTCACTGTACCTAGGCTGTCCTATTCATTTGGGTCCATCCAGTGTTTGTCATTCACGCCGATGCCAGTCTTCATCCCCGTTAAATGACGATGCTATGACTCTTGTTGGGCCATCCTAGGATATTTTGTTCATATGTACACAAAATTTAGTTTTTATTAATTTATAGACATTATTTAACTGTTGCTTTAATACATTTCCTTCATTTTTCATGATATAATTCATGGATTTTAATTAAATATAAAATTTTGAGGGCTATTATGGTTGAATTTCTGCAGTTTAGTGCAGATATTCAGCATGAAATATTCAGATACAAATATTCAGTTTAGCAGCTTGAAACTGTTACCTATTAAAAATCCAGTCACCTTCAATTATTGCAAAAAATAAAGTATGATTTTAAAGGTTTGACCGGATTAAAAGGCCTCGGCAGAGGTAAACTTTCTAATGACTGCTATTCTAATTACATAGTATGCAGCAGAGTCTATTCTGATGTTTACAGTAGGTCTGATAAGTAGTGATTATTTTAATAAATTTAAAAGATATAACCTACGTAGAGTAAAATCAATTATAAAACTTCAACCATCTAAATTTAAAAGATAAATAACTTTAAAACTTTAATATTGCCAAGTGACGAGAGACGCTGTTCTAGACGTGGAGCAACACTCCAACACTTACAGGAAAATAATTTCCATACTGGTCAGTGAAGTCCAATTAAATGACATTCATAAGTCAATACTAAAATCTGATGCACTTTATGCAGTGTTATCCTAGTGCATACAAAATTAAGGAAATGATGAGTTGATAATAGGAAATTGCAAAAAAAAAATTTGTCCTTGATCACTCTGTGTGTGTGTGTGTGAGTGTGTGTGTCTGTGTGTGTGTGTGTGTGTGTGTGTGTGTGTGTGTGGTGTGTGTGTGTGTGCGTGTGTGTGTGTGTGTGGTGTGTGTGTGTGTGTGTGTGTGTGTGTGTGTGTGTGTGTGTGTGTGTGTGTGTGTGTGAGCGCACGCGCGTTCGTCTGTGAGTGTCACTGCCAAATCATGGAGTGAAATGACTTGCCAGCTCAGCAGGAGGCGGCTGAGTGTGTCTCTCTCTGTGATCCTAATCGAGGCCCAGATATTACAGTCTCACTTCTAGGCGGGAAACCTAACGCTGGGCCAATTAGTAATTTGGTATTTCATAAAATTTGGCAGCTTGTGTGTGATGACAAACTGACAGAGATCCTCTCTCCTCCAGGGAAACTGCAGTACAACAGCAGACACACACTCACTAAGAAGAACAAAGTTTTTCTTCCAAAAGGCAAAGTGTTATAAATATTAGCTCTGCTGAAATCAGAAAATTACTTTGAATGCATTCTTGTTTGGCTGGAGAGTGATTTTTGTCAAAAACAGGATGTGGGAAAATTATTTTCTTCACAAGGTTTTGTTTTTATGACATACTGGGTTTTTGCTGTTTTTCTATGATTGATGAACGGTGAAGCAGTCCATTAGAGGTTAAGAGGTCATGTCACAGTGTTAAAAAAATTACTTTGCCATTATATACACCTCTGATCTGCAGTGTACAGTACTACTTCATCGCTATGGGAATGGCTGCTCTCTTCCAGCTCCCTCAAAGGTCATTATGGGATGGGAAAACCCCAGTTGACCTAAGGCAAAGTACACCATTTATCTTTTAGCTCTGGGAAAAAACACCAAACAAATCAGGCTGTACCATGTCAAGGATCTGGAACTGGATTTTTAAAGACATCATTTTTAAAAAACTCTTTGAGCTGTTGCAAGTTTAGTAAATCTTTAAAGTGAGGAATTTTTATTTTCTCAAATGATTCATTATCATGCTGACATTAAAGGTAATCATTAAGTTCATAATTATTATGCAATGACATACCAAACAGGCCTTCATATCTTTTATCTTTAGTTTAACCCATTTCTGTTTTTTGTCTAAGCCTTCCATTTATCCTTATCTCCACCATACACACACACACACACACACACACACACACACACACACACACACACACACACACACACTCAGAGCTTGTAACCTAGGCCATCCAACCTCTGCTCTGAATGCAGCCCTTCCTAATAAATAACTGGAGGTGTCCTCCGTTCATCATCTCTGCCAATTGGCTGCTATATAATATGCGGTCTACTTCAGATGGATTTCAGTATAATGTGAGTTGTGACCTCGGATGGCCACGGCGGAGAGGCCTGACAGCCAATGCATTATGGGTACAATCTGTCCAGTGGGGGCTATAAAATTGTAAGGTGAGGGCTACTCAAGTCCTCTTAGAAAGGACATAGTGTATGTAATAATAATAGTAATAATAATAATAATACAAAATAGGTCTTCATTATAATAATAATAATAATAATAATAAATTTTAATCAAACTCCAAGAAATAGATGTATTCAGATTATATGATCATATTATTTTACATATATGGTAGATTATGTGTGTAGAGCTGCCTTCCTTCCTTCTTTCTATTTCTAGTGGTCTGCACAATGAATTCTTTCTAGCCGTTCTTTCCTGCTCTTCTATCTCTTCTTTCCTTCCTTACCTCTCCACATCAGCCCCCTTCCCACCTCTTCCTCCTCCTCCTACCTCAGTCTCATTACTTCCCACCCACCCGTACGCCAGCCTCAGCGAGAAGCGCTCCTCATATAATATGATGGCCATCTGCTAGGCTGAGCCACGCTTTCCAAAAGCCCTGGGGCTGGATGTTTATCTGTCGTCCCCCTCTCAAACTCCTTTAAGAATGCAAAACATATCAGTGATCATCACCACTACAATTAGCACAGGTGCTGCTGAGCTGTAAAGTGATCAGGAGAAATGGGAGGAAACATAATTGAAGTGGATTAGAGCGAAGAGGTGGGAGGGAAAAAAATGAAATAAAATTCTGGAGGCTTGGACAGTGGCCCTTCTCTATACTGCTGTTTAAAATTCACTGTGCTGTGATTAAAACTGGTGCAGAATGGTAGAAGTCCTGGCAATAACTTTTATTTTTTAACAGCTGTCTAGTGTTTTTTATCCCACAATGTCTGTGAATGCAGTCCTTTCAGGTGGAGTTAGAGGATATGATTGTGCATTGTGCAACCAAAAAATTAAAGCTTTATCTACACTTATAAAATGTAATTTTTGGTGTGTCTGGTCAGTGTGCAGAATGTGTTACCATGAAGAGTCTAACAAATAAAAAACTCAATCTTGTATCCAGCTTGTCATCATTCACTGACAGCATCACAGCAAACATTTGTGCACACATATGCAAACATAGATAGATACTCTGCAGACACGCACACAATTTTGGCAGCTTGAGCAGGGTCGAAATATTCTGCAGCAGTCACTCATGAAGAGAAATTCTTAATAATAAATATCCAGCCAATAATGAATGTGCTTCTGACTGCAGTTGTCTTGGGGGCATAATATCTAATTTCCTCCCAATGTTTCATATCCCTACTCCTGCATGTCGACACAGTCCATCATTACACCCCAATGTAGGTTCCTATCATTTTTATTTATTTTTCAAATCAATATATAAATCAAAGCCCGGACAGATGAGATCCAATAAATTACAGAGTGCCGGACAAATGCAGAATGTTAACTCTGTACCAGGAGAGATGATTCCCGTGGGTGCTGACTGGCTGCGCCGATTGCTACAAGAAAATCTACTAAATGTCATTTTAAATCACAGCTAACTTGAATATTACTCAACGCTGTTTTTAATACAAGTAGAAAAACTCATCCAAAGGTCTCATCTGAAATGTTTTGTAGGTTCATGTATCTTCACTGATGCTCTTTATGTCTTATATTGTATTACCTCAGGAGAGATGGTTTTGTATTTGCCAGCATTTGTTTGACTTCTAGCAATATAACTCAAAAACTTACGGATTGCTTTTATAGAAATTTTCTTCAAGAGTCCATCTCAGACCAAGGAAGATTTGATCAGGTTTTAAACCAGGGTTCGATATGGATGTGTATTCCCAATCAAATTTTATCTTTAGTTAACATTACAAAATCAGGCTTAGCACTCTTGTGCAGCATTTAGTGGCAGTGACAATCAGTTATGACACCAGTAAACATTTACGTGTGCAGGATAGTGTTATATAAAAATGGCAAATATAAACGTAGCACGTGGAGTGACGCAGACCTCACAAAAAATCCCCATCATGATATAAATAACATAATATTGTTGTACACGTACACATTTGTAAATAATGTCAAATTATAGAAGAAGAAGAAGAAGAAGATGATGAACTTTATTAATCCCCTTAATGGGGAAATTACTATTTTCACTCTTTTACATGATTTTTGTGTTACATGCAGGATATACAGTATTTGTGCAGGCCCCTGAAACACACAACACACAAGGGGCCTGCGAGCATGCAGTTAGTAATCACAGCACAACAGTACATGGGGAGGAAGAGTGAAGGGCAGCCACTTCAGGTAGCGTCCCAACTGAGCAACTTGTAAGGGGACGGCGCCTTGCTCAGGGAGCCTCGGCAGTTGCCGGGAGGTGAGCTGACACCTCCCACAGTCAGCTCACACTCCGATGTCGGATGTCTGGCGGGAGAGGGAATCAAGAAGATAGCAGATGATGATTAATTTAGGTTTCGTATTTGTCTTATTTTATAACTTTTCTACCATGAGAAAACTACCATGAGATGAAGATAACCTTACTTGACTAAATCTAATAATGAGACCACTGTGATTCCAAATCCTAGTGGTAGCTGTTCATGGTCATGCAGTCATTTTTTTAGTGTCAACTATTATGAGAGTATAGCTTTTAAGTGCAATGACATTACGGGGATACACAGCTGCCTTGGAGGAGGTTTGTGTTCTCTGGCTGCTGTTTACTTTGGTCAACATTTTCAACAACTTAAAATAATCTAAAATAAAATCATCAAGTCAATGTTTCAGTCGTGGTAGATGAAAAAGAAAATTTGCATCCTTCCTCGCCAATCCACATTAATTGAACTGGGAATACGAAATGCAGCAGCAGAGCACTCGTTTTCTGTATACCAACTACAATGTGTGAGTCACCCCCTTCTATTCCAAACTCAGTCAAATGGAAAAATGGGGGGTTACAGGAAGATGGGGAAGACACAGGAGCGGGAGGATAGAGACCCAGGTGAAATAGAGCATAGAGAACAAGGGAGGAGGGTCAGCTGCTTTATAAACCTGCAGCTGCCGTGTTGAATCCTCAGTGCAGACTCACAGAGAGGCAGGGGGCTAGCCAGTCAGCTCAGGCACAGACCCAGAACATGAAGGGTGGCCTCAGTGGGCGCACACCCACATTAGTGCTTTACCTGAGCACAGCAATCATTGCTATCAGCAGGGAATATGCTACCATCAGGCCCCATAACATCAGAGTACACCTTGGTGCTGACACCACATGACATACATATGTGCGGTGGCAGCGTGGGGCAATGCCAGGCCAGGCAGCTGCAGGGGTTTGAAGGAGATTCCCACTGACAGTGTTCCAGAGCAGGGGGGGCTACAGGAGACCACTTCAAAGTGAAACAGTAAGGCCTCTACATGGTAGCTGCACAAAGAGGGAGTTGAGGCCAAATGGATACTGAGAGAGAACCCTGAAGAAGAGGTATCACTGCGTGTCAGTAGCTGTGTATGAGCTTACATGGTGGTAATGCAAAAGTGATAGCAAGAATGTAAAACTGTATTTTAACCTGCATTAAAAATTTATTTCATCATTATTCATTCATTATTTCAAATTTGCATCAAAATGACATTTCAGTATAATTGTTTACAAAGGCTGATACACTGTAATATCAATATTAAATTATTAGAATTGTAACTACAGTATTGATTCACTTACATACAATAAGACTGCAACAAACTATTGCTAATATTGCGAAATTAAACCTAAACTAGATGAATTACAACAATAATATTCACATTCATCAATTTTATACCACTGCAATGGCAAAAAAATCTGAACAACTAATGATAAAAATAGTGAAATTAACAAAATATTCAAACAGCATATTTGGACAGAAGACGGTGTAACCCTGGAAGCCCTGGACCGACTCGAAGGTTGTTTAAAGCTCATTTATTGTGAACTGGGAAACATTTCAACATTGCAAAGCACTTTACTGTCCGAGGAGAGGATGAGACCACAGCCATCTATAGAGATGATGGTGATTACATTGCATGCATTTACTCCTCATCTTCATACCACTGTTTAAGCTTAACTAATTAAAGTAATTATCTTAACATTTAACTTTCTAGTCCCTGTGCTACTGATAAGTTAAGTAGATGTGGTGCATTCCAAACTGCATTCCTCTGTTCAAATGATTACTAACAGTGGTTTAGGTTTAGGACTCCTTCACCTTTTCTCAATCCACCAGTCACACATTTACACTTCTGTTACACCTTCATTTTTTTTGTTTTTTTTACATCAGTAAAATATTATCCCTCATTTGTAAAGGACCTTCTGATCAAACATCACAGGACGGAACACCAAATCTCCAGCCGCGTAACGTTTTGAAACAATTACATACAGTATCTCTTAACACTACGCCGGGGAAACAGGATCTCATTTAAAAACAATAGCAAAGCAGATGCCAGTTGTACCAATATGGAGAAAATAAAGAATAAATAATCCTGTTGTCTGCAGCGCCCAACGCAAAGCAATTTAACGCATCAGTGGCAGCTGCCTATTAATTTCCTGTGGAAGGAGAGAAGGGGGAGGCTGGGAGCACTGATTGTAGCGATGACACAGCCGCATCATGTATCACTTCAGACCCAAACAAGACACACTCTTGCAAATAAATACATTAACGTGCACTCTCACGCGTGTGGATCCACACAAGCACAGTTGTAATTGTGCTGTTGCTTCCCATAATGTCAACGGTGGCATGGGAGTAAGGTGGTGCTACATACGTCTGATGAGAGTGAATTAAAAAGAAAATCTACAGATAGAGGGGCCCATATGTGACTCTTGTCCTCAGGGTGTTACATCAATGACAACCCCCACCTCCCCCAGGCCACACCCTGCTTTTACTGTGTATTCACTGGAAATCTCAGTCCGCATTAATTAGGTAACCAGCTTCCAATCCCTCCCTGCTTTCCAAATAAGTAAGAAAGGTGCTGTGGCACCAATATCAGTGGCTGTGATCCAAACAACAACACCTCTTTCAACATGAGGGAGGAAGAGGGGGAGCTATAAATCCAGAGGTATTTGGACAAGAGCCATTACTGGTCCCAAACGACCATTGTGGTGTTAATACGTATGCAAGGGGCCATGCCTAAAAATACATGATTCTTCTGATTATGTTTTAATATTTCTCTTTAATTTCAATATAGTTCCCAAATGTCAAAACTTCTTCGTTGGCAGCAGAGATTTTAAGAGGAGACTTATCTTCATTAAAAGTTTTTAATATTTAAATGTAAGCAAACTCCAAAATGATTCCTCATCCTCGGTAGAAAACAGCAACACTTCCGACTGTCCCTCCGACGCTCTATTCATTTGACCTGTCTCATAGAATCAGCGTTTTGTTTGATGCATGGTTTTTCATTATCACTATAGCCCATCATTACTTTCCTCTTATTATAGTCTGGGGGACATTCGAGACAGTTCACAAAAACTGTGGATGAGGAGCAACACACACACACACACACACACACACACACACATACACACACACACACACACACATGCACCGAGTCATTTCTTTCTTTTGGGGAGGAAAAAAAAAATGTGCCCCACAGACATAATGTCTGTGTTTTCCTGCAATTAATTAATGGGTCCCCAGCTAGTTAGCAGTAGGCAGCACTTGTTTCACCGTGGCGACTGAGAGAGGGCGAAAGGGGTTGAAGCCAGGCTCGCCTCAATAGCTGCAGGCTTTTAGTTGTGAGCCACTGGATTTGGACTATTTTTAACAAAATCCTTTTATGGATAGATAAATCTGATTTTATGCAAGAAGAGTCTCCTGGGTTTCAATTAACTGGGGGTCACGCTGCAGATCTATCAGAAAAAAAAAAAAAAAGAGGGAGAGGGGTAGAAAGGAAAGAGAAAGGGGAAGAGGAAAAGCTTTAATTAATGTGGTTTGATTAAACATTTGTGAAATGTATTATCTGCATGGTTTCTTTGTTTGTTTGTTTTTTCAGGAGGATACGTCGCCTAATCCTCTGCTTGGTCCCTCCTCCTCATGTAAGTTGTTTTGTGGTTACATCATGGTTGTTAATAGTACAAAAAAATGCAAAATGAGTGTCTTTTAACTGTCATTTATCTTCCACCAAATGAAAACTCAAAGAAATCTTGTAATTGGGGGTGCCACGTTTCCCCCACCAAGTCTTTCGGGTTCCTCTTGAAAACATTTTACAAACTGTAAAGCTTCACTGACAAGGAGGGTGGGGTGGGGTGAGGGGGGGCACTTCTACCAGAGACTCTAGAAACTAATTTGATTCCTAAAACATGCGAGATGACAGCTTCCCACCGCACGGCAGAGGTAGATTTGACTTTGAATCATGACACGCTGTTTAATCACGGGCCATGAGGCATGGCGAGTCGTTAGACCTGAGGAGAGTCACATAAAGAGTGTCAAGCATGCGAGGCGGGAGACAAAGAGAGGGCGAGAAAATCCATAACAGATTAAACAGTGTTTGGTCAAAACACACAGCGTGATGTGTGCGTCTATCACCTTACAGCTCTCTCTGTCTCATTGCGATGCATATTTCTTCCCAGCCAGCTTGCGCTCTCATTGTTAAACAACCCACAGGGCACATCTTAATGTGAAGTTGATCTCAGGTTGTAGTCGCTTACACACACACACATACACACACTAGATCCACTCAGCACACTCTACCACCAATGCTGCCATGACATTTCTGTCCCCATTCAATTCCCAGTGTTTCCAGCGGTAGAAAAAGTGCATGAGGTCGATCTTTTTTAAAGCCTCTCTCTGCATAGTGAGGGAATGATTCAGTTCATCGGAGCACAGAAATACACCCAGGATCTCTGGGCTGAAATGTGCACACATGCTGGACTAGCATAGATGTACTTGATGAGATAGGCCACATCGGTGCAAAAACACAGCAAAGCAATACTGATAAAACGGGAGGGTTCACTGTGTTCATACTTTACTATATAAACGATAACAATACTAATGAAAAATATTTCTCTTCCACAATGTAAGTAGCTCTCTTTCAGGGTATAGAAACCATTTTTAGAATATTTTTTCCAACTTATCTTCTAATTAGTTGCTTGACTTGACTGCTTCCTCATGTGAAAGTCACTATATATCAACTTAAATACTGAAATATCAGTTAAAGTATGCTGTAGCCCATACATTTCTTTTTCACTTTTGATCAGCCATATCTTTTATTCCCCTTAATGGTTTATAGTGATCAGGTACAAACATAATGTACACACATCAGGATGGTAGCTACTTTAAAAAGTAACTTGATTATTTACTACTATTTTATTTCTCAAAAAACATCCAAATTTGTATCTGTAACACAGAAAATGGACTTGTCATCTAATTACTGCAGGCATCTGTAAGTAAAGTGTTTTGCTCCTTGATGCCCTGAATGTTGCCTCCTCTCTCCTTTTCATTTATCCTTCTCACGATTCTTCCCACCCTCCCCTTCTCTGTGGGGCCCAAACCTCACCCCACCCTCGTTCAGTGCTAAGGATGCTACAGGGTCAGCACTGAGCATACCCATGGAGCCAAACAAGCTAATTAGCAGTTCAGCATTGATGGGTGCTTTCTTTCTTTCTCTCTCACTCCCACTACACACCCACACACACTCCCACCATAAGCATGTATATCTCTCAGAAATTACTTAATATGATGTACTGACATATTCCTGGCAGGAATGGCAGGACGAGGGGTGCTCGTTGGAGACAAATCATCCAAATTAATTTCTAATTTAGAATCCTATGCCTTTCATTAAACATAAGCTGTGGGCGTCTTTGGACCAGAGAGGAAGAGAGAATAAAAGCTAGTAGTAAAGGATGGAAGGAAGAATAAAAGGATGCTTAAAACCTCTGCCACATTTATCCAAAATGAGGGAGGATATGAAGACACAGGAAGGATTTACCATGGCTTGCTGAACTCGGCCCAATTTATTTCAGCCATAGGAGAACATCCCCAAGAATGGACAAAGACAACAAGGAAAATGAAAATGGGCCTAAAAAGTTTGAGGCATACTTGAGTCTCCCTTTTGCCTTAATTAGCGGCCTAAGCCTGAAAGGAAGACGAAGCCAGCGGCCACGACTGTTGGTCAGTCTTTCAGAAATTGTTATGAATCTGCACACAATAACCCTGGGTGCTCAATGAAATGTACATCCAGAAGCATGTCCATATGAAATCTTTCTGGAGGTCTCAAAATGACCAATTAAAGCCGCCTCGTTTCGGGGAGAGATAATTCAGGAATCGGTCAACATCTTTTGTCCTTAATTTATGCCTATTAATGAGGATTAGCTGCAACTCATCCTTTCAAAAGGATTAGCAGCCATGCTGTGTTAAATGAGTCTTAGTCATGTACATGTAGGTCAGCAGGACTTTATGATTTTCATAAGACAAAGCTAATGAAATCAAGTTAAAATGGAAAACTGACAGAGCTGTCATGCCTCCACTGGAGGTATTGTTAAGCATTGTGGTATATTGTTTTGCATCGACCTCCTTCACTTTCAAATAAGCGCCAGTGTGTGTGTTGTTGTTGTTTTTTTTAGCAGTGTGATTCTCAATTTACAGGCGCTCCGGCTGATGACAGGCTGTTATCCTCCCGAAGAATCATAAGCTTCAGAACCTCTCTCAAATTATAGCCATTAACCAAAAAATAATAATAATAATGAGAATAACTTTCACTGTCACAATAGCATATCTCACAACTGGCTATGCAGTTCCTGATTCATGCTTTACATATTTGAAAAGCTGGCTGTGAGCAAAAACAGCACTAGTTTAGCCTTCAAAGTAGAAATTACAGGACAGCAAACCAGGCGTAGTGGTTACATCAGTGAGTAAATAGTGAGTGTATCAGTCATTATATTCCTTGTTAAGCTATTGTCTACTCACGCACTGTGCAATGCGCATGAACTTGTAAGTGAATGCTTAATCACCAATCCACCCAGGAGCCTACAGCTCATTTCAACTCATATCAAATAATAGCACAACTCACGTGTAATGAACAAACACCCTCCTTCCTACACGCGGCCTCACTGCCGCGCCCTCCAAACATGGCGGGCCAGCGTGGCGGACACAGACATGTGTCTTCTGTTTCGGCTCTCGGGGACAAAGAGGGTTTTGTGGTGCTTGTGTTTCAGTCGGGTATGTTGCTGTGACTCTGGGCGCTGTGTTGGCTCGGGGAGAGGAACAGCGCTGTAATTAAGGACAGAGGGAGGAGGATGTTTGTTAGAAGTAGTGTCCTCATTAGTGTAAGTTCCACCCGGAGGTGGTGCTGAGCAACGAACACCTAATGAGACGCATATTGTAATGAAAGCGGGAACCATCAACCACCCAGATGCAGGCACTGGCTCTCAAACTGGGGTGAAGCAGACTTATGATATGTAGTGCACATCTTATTCACTTCCCATTCTGTAAGGTGTCATTTGCATTACGTACATGGAGCAGGTATGAGATGACAACTTTTAAGAACATCTTTTAAATGTGCACCATTGCAGTCCAGATGAGCTGAATGAGGTAAGGCATCACAAAAAGCTTTGTCATGTTTTGTCCTTTTTTTTTTTTTTTTTACAATCCATTCATTTAGACCTGAGATGATAAACATTGCTTTTATGTGGTGGCTGCAAATCACGGTTACCTACTCCAAGCAGTCATCCAGCCATACAGACACTGTAGGGGCTCACCTGCCCCGTGGCTACAGGCGACTGTGGCTACTGTATCCTAACGCTACACCAACGTGTGCACGCACATAGACAGAGAGGTCTCACAGCATGCTTCTCCCCACAAGTACTGAACAGGTAATCTCACTTAATCATCTCAGAGGTCACCGCAAAGCAAGGTGGGGCGATAATTGCTGTGCTGAGCAGCAAAAAGTGAAGGATGGCAGGAAGGGAAAGAGGGGAGGGGTAGAGATGTATGGAAGGAAGAAAGAGAGGGCGAACGACAGAAGAGAGACGGAGAAAAGTGTGTGTGTGTGTGTGTGTGTGTGTGTGTGTGTGTGTGTGTGTGTGTGTGTGTGTGTGTGTGTGTGTGTGTGTGTGTGTGTGTGTGTGTGTGTGTGTGTGTGTGTGTGTCTGCTCGAGGGTGGATTCAGAGACAAAGCACACTGGTACCGCCAGGACAGCTGCAGGCTCTGATTGTTGGACAGGAAATATATGCAGCTATTAAAGCTGGTGTTTCTTTCTTGTATTTTTTGCACCTTCAGTAAACATTATTGTTGGTTCAGCCATCACTCAACAATCTTTTTTATATTTGCATGGTTAAATTCCATTAGAAAATTCATAATAGACTAATGTGTTATTCCAGGTAGGGGAGGGAGAAATAAAAGAAAGAAAAAATAAAAGAAGCAACAAGAGCAGGAGTAATAAGCGTGTGGAGGAGGAGAACCAGAGGGAGGGAGAGTGACAGCCTCACCCCCCAGGGCCAACAGGGGCTGGCCTACTCGGCCTGTGACAGCCGACCAAACAGGTACGCTGTGAGATGATTTAAAGCAATAATAACCTCCACTTTGGTGGATGGAAGGCACCTCTTCCAATGCTGCTGACGCTTAATGAATGAAACATTAGTAAACACTACTAAAAACATGATTAGAGAGACACCCCGCTTTCAGGAGGCAAAGAGGAGAGAAAAACGATGAGTATGCAAATATTTCTTCACAACCACCCACAAACACACACACACACACACACACCATTTCCCCTTTCCCGTCACTCTAACCGGAATGTCCGATTTTTTTTATCCCTATTCATCACTTTTGAATAAAAGATGAAAGATAGGACAGGAGGCAAATATGTATGTGTGTGCAAGTGGGATTTCTTCTGTCTCCTGGCTCTGTTGCCAGTACAGTAAATGATATGTGTATAGCAAGGTGCGCCGCCCGAAGATATGTGCGAGCCATACAAAGTGGCTTTATATCGGCAATGAGACAAAGCTCTCCTGCTGCAAGTTGAAAAGAGGCAAGGACTCACTAAAATAGATATGCACTGTCACCGGCCTACCTACCAGTCAGCTTCAGCTCAGAATTAATGGAATCTACCCAAGACTGCAGTAGTCCACAGGCAAGAAAACTGAGACTGTAATGTGTGGAAAAATATTCTCTGCTTTATCCTAGTGCTGAATGTTCTGAGAGGTAACATTCTGGAATACTGATTAAGGAAAGACTTATTGTCATGAACAACTCAGAGGCATTTTAATACACCTGTAATGTGTTTGGCAACACAGGAAGTCCCTAAAACTGTGTGCAGTGCTGGTTAAAGAAGAGGCATGCTGGGACTTTGCTCATACAGGTGAGTCAGTTATCCTTTAAGTTAATATTTAATTAATTAAAAAGCAAAAAAAACACCAACAAAAATCTGTATGTTGTCTTCTTTATCATCTTCCCATCATGTGTGTTCTCATGAGTCAGGCTTGATCACGTCATGTGGCACAGTTAAACGCTATCGCCAGATAGACTACATTATTGCATGAAATGTAATTTATGGGAACATTTTTTTTTTACTTTTTCTTTGCATTACAGTTACATTATTGCAAACCTGAGATGCAAACTTCAGCCACTCCATCCGTCCATTGTCAACACCCACGTTCCACATCACCTCAAATATGACCGATTTCCAGTTAACATTAGTTGGACACTGAGAGTTGCAGAATTGTTCAATCAAAACACGCAATGGAGAGTGGATTGTTTATTCTAATAAATGAATAACATTATTGAATCACAATATTCATCTGCGTATTCATATGCATCACTACTCTGTCTCTTTACATATTTTCTCCGATCTTGTTAAAAGCGTTTTAAACTCACCTGAACAAACACGCAGTAACCTTAATGCCTTCCCTACAGAGATGCAAACAGAGGGGAATGTTAACAGCAGATCAAACTACAAACTGCCACCTGGCTCAATGTGTAACAAGGTCAGCAGAAGCAGCACTTTACTGTCACCAAGGGGAAACCACAGAGTGATATCGTTGGCTAACAACACGAAATAGGACAACAGCAAGTCAGAGGGGACAAAACAAGAGGAAGTGCTCACTCACCTATTTCTAATCATGGACATGTCTTTGGCAGAGATGGAGGGACATACAAGGACATGCAAAGAGGCCAGACCTATCTTTGACTCTGGAAGGGACGGCAAAAACAAACAAGGGCAGAGAGGAGAGAGATTGTTTAATGCAGTTTGAGAGGAGAGCACCAGGTGAAAGCAAGAGGCTACGTCATTAATGTGAACATCTATCCAAACATCATCATTTATTTCTTTTAATACTCCTTATACACTAATTGATGACCTTATTAGATGTGGATGAAGGCTGTCAACAGTCTGTACAAATTAAATTGTAATTTATTTATGGCTTTTATGGACGATCAAAACCAAACACGTTAGAGAAACTTTTTTAGTTCTACAGACATCTTAGAGATTGATGTGAAAATCTAAAGTTAAACTGAAGGAAATCCATTAATAACATCAAAAATGAAAGATAAATTTCTACCGAACACAATGGTTACCATAATGTTCATATGTATAACACAGTGTGACTTCAGAGGCAAATTAAGTTCACTGGGCTAAATTATGCCAGCCTGAATTTACCCATTTATATGACTCTTTTTATGGCTGATTCAAAGCCGCCTAGCTAATCAACGCTCTATTACAAAGCTTCTCCATGGTGGCAGTTTGATTGGCTTCAATTTACATAATGGCGGAACGCTGAGAAAGTGAGGCCTCAACTGCTTTCCATTTCTCCGCAGAGCCGATTAGATAGGTTTATGGATTTGAAACATGTGCAAGGCATTGATTTTATTTATTTCATTATTCATTCATTGGTCTATTGCACCCGGGAACAAGCAAGTTGTCGGCCTGTGACAATCATGAGGGGAACATTTCTCCCATCCTGGACTACGCTTAGTGCTGGAATCCAATTTGTGTTTGGAATGAAAAAACTGTTTCATCTGCACATGTAGACCTTTGAAAGTGACACAGATATACACATGCACTCACACATGTTCACTTATTCACACACGCACACACACACACACACACACGCACACATCATATTGTTCACTTTTTGCATCATAATATGCAATGCACATTTAAAAGATAAATTTTGCACTAAAACTAAATAACTGATTGGTATGTAATTTTTTTCTTTTACTTTTTACTACCTTAGTTTCTGATCTGTGATCTAGGTCCCGGTTTTCTGAAATCTAAATCTCCTCTGCTTTAACGGTAGAGGGTAACCAGTTCAAAACCGTAGCAGACCACAGTATGAAGTGTGGACTGGTGGCTGGAGAGCTGCCAGTTCATCTCCTGAGTGTGTCTCTGTGTGTATTAGGCATACATATTAGTGATGTACATGTCTTTAACATTTTAAAAGAATATCCCCTGTGGAGAATTAATAGTGTCCTTCTTCTTTGGTCAAACTGCAATAATCAATAAAATAAAGGAATAAGAAGGATTTGTTCTTCCTAATGAGTAAAACAGTAAAGGTAATAATATTTTATCAACATAGTGGTTTGAAAAAAATACAGTATGTGCAGTGTGTGCAGTGTGTGTGTGTGTGTGTGTGTGTGTGTGTGTGTGTGTGTGTGTGTGTGTGTGTGTGTGTGTGTGTGTGTGTGTGTGTCCCTCCCTGCCAGAGGCACCCCAGCAGGAATCTCTGCAGTCAAATGATTTCACATTCCCTTTTCTCCTTGGCTGCCCCTGCTGCCATTTACAAAGAGCACCAAGAGAAGACGGTCATTCGTGCCTAGAAAACACACAGACACACGCACACACACACACAGTGTCAAAGGAAGAAACACCACACAGGCACAGTGGTCTTTGATTGTGTTGTTAGAAGCCTTGTGGCGACCAGTCCTCAGTTTCATGAATAAACAAATTAAGCCGTGTCCAGAAAATGGTGACAGGAATAATAAATTTTATCGTTATTAGAAACCATCTGTCAAAAACCACTGATGTTGATTTACTTTATCAAACATGGACCGACAATATGTGAGCTGATAACACATAAAATCTCTTTGTAACACCTTTAGCTGTTTGTTTAAATTATTTAATCTTTTTCTTTGGATCTCTGTATTCCACTACAGCTCACTCACACAGACACACACACACACACACACACACACACACACACACACACACACACACACACACACACACACACACACACACACAAAAACACACACACAGCATCAAAAAAGGACAGGCCAAACGTAACACCTCTCCTTTGGTCTCTGCCTCATAAGTAACTCTTAAATTCAAGCAACGGAGGAACGGAGGACATTAAAACAGGAGAAGAAGTGCAAGAAGATCAAAATTACCAGAGAAGCAGCAAAGCTGGGGGCGCAAAGCCCCGATGTGTTTCCCCGTTTCTCCCTCTCACTCTTCCCCTCTCATCTGACGCCACATGAAGTCTGGCGCAGGTAACTGCACTTTTTAATGATGCCATTTGCCTAATGCCTTCATGTGGTTGTCAATCTATCTCATATTATCCCTCATCTTGCCTGTCTCACTGCATCTCTCGCACCCCTTGACTTCAGCACACCAAAGCGCAAAGAGCCTCGCCTGAAACATCGCTGCAGCGGCCCATTAGGAGCATCTTCAAGACTAATTGGTGGGAAACACCACGTACAAGACAAGGAGGAAACAACAACAAGCAACAACAAAAGGAGGGGGGAGAGGACATTGATGGGCATATCTTTTATCGTACCCTCTCCATAACTTCCTCTTTCTGCTGATCTGGGAGATTCCACCATGGTACAAATTGGGATAAGGGAATCAAATGAGGAAAATTTGTTAAGCCACGAGTTGACAGCTCATGTTCTTGCTCTCTCTGTAGCTCTCGCTCCCTGCCTGTGCCCTGCATCTGTCCTTGTCAATCTCTTCTGTACCTCGACACTGTGTCTTAAGCTCTCTCCATCTACCCTGCTGCTTTGGACCCTCTGCCTCCGTTTACTGCCACTTCTTCTTCATCACATCCCTGTAAGGTAATTTCAAACATGCCATCTCTAGCCTCTTATCTGCTTTTCATTTGACACAACACTCAAATAAGTTGGCTGACAGTGGAACGGCTCTATTTAACACAAGAGGATAATTGGCGATACCATGGCAAAGGTGGATCTTAGATTGTCTGACAAATGCATGGATGTTATGACACATGTATCCAAATATTGCCGTGCAAGCATGTTTATTGCAATGTCAGCATTATGCTCGTCAAAACACAGGAGCACTAAAGATCACCTGTAAAGTCAAACAGGAAGTAGAGAAGAGAGAAACATACAAACTTTGATTAAATTTTTAATTACTAATAATGCTAATCTACTTATTTGCATATGATGCCTTTGTTCCGACCATATCTCTACCACAAACACACACATTCACATCTTTCACCAGCAGCACACATGAAAACACACACATCTCCAGCACACATATCCTAACAGAGGCTTTTATGACAGAGCCGGGTGACATGAAGTCCACTGGATGAATAGTTTGATACCCCCGGGCGGGCAAAGGGAAAGGATCGGCCATAAATAGGATTGAAGTTTAAATGGAATAATGCAGCCTGGAAAAGAGCAGGGGCCTGGAGAAGGGGCAAACCCAGAGGTAACACAGAGGTGACGAGGTCGCCTGGAGAGCAGGTGAAGCAACAACAATGGATGGATGTGAGGTCCAGCAGAGAAGGCTTTGTAGAATCAGAAAATTATTATTTTAAAATGTATTGCATGTTTCTCTCATGCAAAATGCAATTTAAAGCATTCACTTACATCAGTCTTCTGCACAAACTCTCTCTCTCTTTCGTTATATTGTGTGTTTAGCAATGAGATGTTTCATCTCTGTTGTTTCTGCATCTGTTTTTTACCAATGAGCTAGCTAATTTGCCATGTTGGATGTAATTCTTTGACACAAGATTCTTCTAGCTGGCTTTGCTGCATTCGTGGTCATTTTTCCCAGCAATCTCTGCTGGCCATTTAGCAAACTGAACTAAAATAAGCATCACTTTGTTTATTAAAACAGAGTGCTTTAGATGTTTTGATAGTTTTATTGGCTGAAGTTGGAGAAGAAATAAACAGAACTTATTCAAAGCGGGGCGACATGGTGACGCAGTGGGTAGCGCTGTCACCTCATAGCAAGAAGGTTCTTTGTTTCACTCCTTCTATGTAGAGTTTGTCTGTTCTCCCTGTGTCTGTGTCGGTTCTCTCTGGGTTTTCTCCCACTTCCAAAAACATGCAATTTAGGTGAAGTGGTCACATTAAATTGTCCATAGGTGTAAATGCGTGTGTGAATTGTTTTTTCCAGGGTATACCCAGTCTCTCACAAAAAGTCAGCTGGGATAGGTTTCAGCAACACCCGTGACCTGCAACGCGGACAAGCAAATGTAGACAACACAGCAATGTCTACAAGAAAATGGATGGATGGATGGTTTAAAGTTGAAAGGAGAGCCCAAAAGTTTCAAATGGATGATGCACAACCTACCATAATGGAACTGAGAGGACAGAGACATTTGAGACAAAGTAAGAGTGTAATGGCAAAGTTGAAGGTCAACAACTGACAACACTGGAATTTATATTTGAAATTTAAGAGAATGCAAAAAAAATTGTATTTCCACTATGTTCTGAAAAAGAAAAGAAAGGTTGTCCAGAGTGGACAGCCTGGTGGTAGAGTATGGGGGTGATCCCAGCAGGCCCACATTAAGAACAGAGCACCGCCTTCGTTACGAGTCATTAGACAGCCTTAAAGCTGATGGCATGGGCATGGAGAAGATTAATAAGTATCCAAAATGAAGGCCATTTGCAGGAGGTTTGTGCAACATTTGCATACATTATGCTGTATACCTTGCTACTATAATCAACTGAATATGACCTATGATCACACTAATTATCTTATGTACTTATTTGTTATGTTCCCTCTGTTAGACGCAGTATAAAAATATGTATTTTGGTTGTAGTGTAAGAAATTCTATACATGAAACAAAACATAGAGAAGTGACAGATATAGATTAGATTACATGTATCTGTACGGTGAAAATTGGGTCCTGGAGTCTTTTGACAGAATCAATCAGAATTGTTGGTGTTTTAAATATGGAAAAAAAATAACTAGATCCTCTCCCTTTTATTCTCTCTCTGACTGACATCAATCTATTATCGATCATTAAACAAGCAAAAAATTCACACACAATGATTATTTCAAACACACATGCACATACATACACACACACACACACACAAACAGTGCAGTTTGTAATAAGCTTCACAGTAAATTAGCTACAATTAGCGCTGCAGCAGACATCGACAGGACCAGCCCCTGAATGCTACTAAATGCCCATCCAATCACACCTGAGTTAGTACAGTCCACTGGATCATTTCTCAAATCAATGATCTCAGTAAGCGCCTGGTAAAAAGGCCTGTATGCCTGATCAGCTGGATGTGGACAATTAGATTGGAGTTAGGGGACACCCTTGATTAGCACTTTGCTGCAGGGCAGCGCAACCCATTTATTATGCAAAGTTGCTCCACACCACCTTATTATACGGTGACAGCAGCAACATAAACTTAACAACATGCGGGTTAAATGTGTTTCATTTATGAGCTTTGCAGCTCCAAGTACCTCAGAGAATAACTGAGGATTTATTTTGTCACGTTGTGTTGTGGCTGTACTGATGTTCTCTGGTCTCTTGTGTGCATGCTTTATCTTTAACAGTGGCGTGTTTGAAGTGGAGCTGTCAGGTTGATTTTGAAAAAAAAAAAAAAAAAAGCCAAAATTTTATGCCAAATGTGTGGGTCATGTAATAGTTAACTTAACAATAATTTTGTTTTTTTTAGTTAATAAAAAGAATATGACTTTAACATCTGGTATGTCACTGGATCCCAGGCTTTATTAAGGTTCCCTTGAAAATTCAGTCAATGTGAGTTTGCCTAAAAAGTCCAATGACGAAAATAAGCATTTTTTTATCCTTTCCACATTTGGTTACAGTAACATGTTATATGATAGACAGCACACACACTGTATATTAAAAAATGTGAAATGCATTCATGTTTAAACCTGCATTAAGCTCACCCACCCAGTGCCACCCACTGCTACCAGGAAATAATTCTGGTGCCCAGGCAGCATCAGCCAGCCCTCAACTCCATGAAATTAAGCATAAAACATTAATAGAGGCAGATTAGGTCTTAAAACCAGGCTAATGTAGCATGAAATGTTGCAGCCATGCTCTAGTGATCAGAAGCTCAAAGAGTTGACCTATTTTATATCGACCTCATCTCAAGACTCTTGCTTCTCGATGCAGCGCACAACAACATATATGTCTCCTGAGTGGGCTTAAACATTCATTCATAGCTGCATCACCAGATACATACGCATTCTAGACACACATTTGCAGTAAAGATGAGTAGGTAGTTTCAAGTGTATGAATGTAATAGGAAACAATTTATTGTAGAATAGCCATTAAAAAAAACACAACTTTGACACAACTTTACATTCATTTTACATCCGAACTTTATATGCATTATATTGCATTTAAATGTAGAGCTGCTCTGATCAAACACAGATTTTTCAAGAGATGAAGCACGTCTCAATAATTCACATTACCTGGGTGCTGCAGTATTTCTGTAACGTGTCATTAAAACCAGAGCAGAAAGTGCAGCTGGAAATAAGCAAAAAATCTATTCAAAAATATTTGCAGCTTCCAATTCTACTTTTATAAAGTAGACCACACTGTTGAAGTGTCTGCTTACTATGTACAGTATGTACTAATAGTGAAATGAATTGGAAAAGACTCCAAATGCTCCGAAGATGGATAGTTATACTGAAAAAGGTCACAGGTTATTGATTTAGATGTTTTGATTTGTTAAGCAAATATTTACTATGCTTCACTTTTGAGAGTAGTCTGCAAACAGAGCAAAGACAGATAGACAGTGAGGCGTACAATAGCTGTCGGATGTTGCTGTTTATGCTCCCCTTCGCACACACCAAACACACATGCACTAAAATGAGCCAACACACTCGCACATCTTCTTGGCATACACACATAAACACACACACCCTCAGCAGTAGACAGTAAGGCCCTGTCTCCGGTCACGGCAGAGCATGGATCTGCAGCGTGGTGAGAGCAAACGATTTGAGGCATATGTCAAGTCCTTGTGGATTCAAAACAAAGCACTGTCAAGACTGCTCTGCCTTGGCTGGGCAGCCTGCTCCCTGCTCTGCTGTGCACTGCATGCAGCAGGCGATACAATCCTCCCCAAGTCCAAGACAAAACCCATCATCATCCCTTCACATCGTTCTGTTCTTTGCCCCTACAGACTGCTGTAGACTCAGTGTGCGCTGCCCCGATCTGAGCGGCTGCAGCAGATTTGCCTGCAAGGCGAGAGAGGGGGCCACGATACCCAGGAGACTGAATCCATTCAGATTACCCACTGTGGGAGAAGCAGCGAGGCGGGCCAGGGATGGGAGAGTGAGACGGGAGGAGAAGGGAGCGCAAGGAGTATAATCAGGAACAATAAAGAGAAGGTGTGTGTTCCATGTATGAAGACAGACTTAGTGAGAACCAGAGACTGTTGAAGGTTCCAAAAAAAAACTGCAGACATGCTGAATAGAACCTCATCCCAAATGGACACAAACAAAAGTTTCAATTCAAATATGCTTGATGAGACAAAATTATATTCCTGTCATATCAGGGATATAAAATAAAGCACCTCTATGATCAGTAATTAACACATCACATCTCATTATATTACATATGCAGTACATTTTATACATATATATATATAAAATATACCGCATATTGCATATATATATATATATATACAGTATATATACAGTATATATACAGTATATATACAGTGGGGAAATTTTGCAAATTTCCCCACTGTGGGACAAATAAAGGATTAAGTTATTTTATATATATCAGTGTGATTACACAGTTTTATATATGACTGTTTTAAGCTAAGTTAAGCAGCTGCTAGAGGAACGTTTATATTTACTGTACAGACAGACTATAATTATAAAGTTCAGCTGGAAATCAAATAAGCATATTTTCAGAAATGTCAAACTAAGGCTTTTCATCTATTTACATCCACATTGTTTTATAATACGATGAAGAGACAATCATATAATATTACAGAGGGGATAAAAAGACAATTTATGGTGCAATTAGTTGCTACCAAAAATATTATGGATTAACAGATGTACGCCTCACTAATAGCATCCCTTCTCTGTTTGGATCATAATGACAGTAGGCTGCTTAAATTAAAGAGCCCTCTGATAAAAGGGAATTAAATAATCTCTAATTGCAGTATCATAATAGTCTTAAATGTCTAATTCAATTATCAACACAAGTGGTTTAAAAAGTGTTGTAGAGGGGGGAAGAAATCTTACTGAGCGTGCAGTGCCATGTCAAATGAGTTTCTCCATTATCCATCAGAAAGTATTTCCAGCCTGCTCCTGTTACAAAAACAAGAGGCTGAGAAGATGCTCATTTGGCCCGGTTCACCAAGGGCGAAATGAGTTAGAATGTTATGTTAAAAGATGGTGTTCATCTTTAGACTTTGCTAGATTCAATAATTACGTATAACCTGATACAACCGTAACACACAACAGAAGGTTATCCATTCAAAAACAAAATTTCCCTCATGAATACAAATTCATTCTTGTTTGTCACTCATTTGTTAATATTTTTTGCTTATCAAAACAAGACCTTTGACCAAGGTGATGAATTGGAAAGTGAAAAAGTATATGAGCCTGTAAATACAAAGAACTTCATATTTCCTTAAAACAACAAAATAATTAATTCAAATATATTTGAAGTGCTGTATTCTCCTTATAAAGATATTAATGATAATAAACATCTAAATGCTGGAGACATAGCATAGACTGTACTTTGCCAATAAACCCTGAAAACAGTAAAAATATTCCAAGAGACTGATTTAGCCATTCCTCCTTTCCATATTTCTCCCAAAACCAGATGGATTTTTTTTATTGCACCCCACAGAGACACATATACTGGAGTTAAAACAGACACTGCTGAGTCCTGTATAGACCTCCTCTTGAGACTACCGAAAATTACTCTCATAATCCTTCACAGCAGGCAAGAAAGATTCCTTCAGCGTGGACATGTCTTCTCTGAATCAGTATGTCCAAACAGACTTCTTCTATTTATTCATCACTGCAGATTTAAAATGAAAATGAGCTTCAATCACCCATGTTTTTCAGATAGATGTATTCACATGCTCACAGGCGCAAAGAAGCATGCTTCTTCCACTATCTAAATCTACTTCACATGCACCCCCCTATTTAAACACGCTACTAATGGAATGTTCATGGTCTTTAGTATGTAAAACTGATATGATATATGACCGTAGTAGACACAGAGCAGACTCAAACACAGTGCTGATGTTAATACACTCTGCCTGGTTCACAACTGAGCCGACCCAAGGCCCCAGCTAACGACTCCTTGCCAAGCAAATGATGATAAACACCAACTCTCCCTCCACCAGTGAGTGCGCATTACCTAATGATGTTCAATGGCAGTGGTGAGCAGTAAAGACAACAAATATATTATACCAATGCATCTTAAATGGGCATCCCTAAGGAAACACATCTGAATTGTAAATTCATGCGAAGGCCTCATTTTTCATACGCGACAAGGGTAAAATTCCAAACAACTATGTACTTAATGTGCAATGTTTTTGCATTTTGACATCTTTATAAGCACTTACTGGGCTGTGTATGTATTTATTTATATGAAATGTGCAGCTTTTAGCCATTGTCAGAAACATACTAGGTTTAGATTGATGATTTTCTCTAACAGGAAGCCACAGGTCAAACTACAGCAGTGCATTCATCACAGATAACATTTGTATATTTAAGCTACATGACCGTCCTTCTCAAAATCCTCATCAAAGGAACTTATTCAAGGCTGTGCCTCAAACTGAAGAGGTAATTTCTTTCTCATATTTGTCTGTATTATTTTTAACTACTAACTTTCTACTGACTTTAGTTTCATCAACAGCCTGTTGTTTTGGTATTAATGAGCTGTCTTAGAATCAGAAGTTTAGTCTGGACTCACTGCAGTGTATTTAGGGTATTTAAAAGGCAAGTTGTACACTCAGGTGGCAACAAAGACCTTTTTATATACAGAAGATAAGCTAGTAGCTGGAATCAGAGAGGTCTTTTACTCTCAGTAAGAAAGAATAGCTGGCAACATGGTCCATTATTTAGAATTTAAGCTGCCTGTGAGAGACACAAATGGCAAAGGACAGGGCCAGGAGAGGACTGAACACTGGCCGGATACCTGGCAGCTGCCTTGATGCAGGCATAACCTGTTTGATGGAAAAGAGTGGTACGGTATGGAGACGACAAGCAAGAGTCCAAAAAGTGGAACGCGATCTGATAAGCCTGGAAAAGACATCTGTGCCAAGGGTCTTTCAGCAGCACCAATTTAGAGAGCCTGGACCAGCAAATCTCCTGGGAGAAGCGGAATGGAGTCGACCCACACATGTACACACCTAAACCACACAGCAGCCACCCTTCATGACAGGCACACCTGTATACATGTCAAAGCATCCCATAAGTGTGTGTGTGTGTGTGTGTGTGTGTGTGTGTGTGTGTGTGTGTGTGTGTGTGTGTGTGTGTGTGTGTGTGTGTGTGTGTGTGTGTGTGTGTGTGTGTGTGTAGGTGTGTGTGTGTGTGTGTGTAATAACGACATAATAGGGATAAATAAAGGCATAATAGAGAGACATAGGAGAGAGAGAGAGACTAGGATTTTTTTAACTGCATCACCTGAAACTATTTCCCCTGGGCATCTTCCCTTGGTTTTAATTATATTCAGACAGGCTGCTGAATTGCTGAACTCAGATTATTCACAAGCCAATATAGATCTTTGGTCACTTACCTCATGTAAAAGAAAAACAGTAAAAAGGAAACAGAGAAAATAAGAGAAATGTTCGATTCCCTCTGGGCCCACACACTGGTGTAGGGACTGTGGATAAAAGCGTCCAACACGGGCCATGTACATCTGCTCCGTGAGTCAAATTTTAGAGAGATTGAACCTATTCTATTTCTGAAATCGTGAACTGTGGGTTGTCTGGGTGGGTGTAGCACTGAGAGCCTCTAATGGGGAGTTTAAGTGCATCTCACTCATACACACTTCACTTCTTGGCTTTGCAGCAAAACCTGGAAAGTAGCTCAGTAAATAAAAGAAAGCTTTGAGGGCTACACAAGAAAGATAAAGTTGATGAAACTGGAATTAATAACTTTCTTCTCAGCGGTCAATATATTTTATTTTGTCAATTATCTTACCCAACAATGAATAGAAAAGCGTGGTAGTGAAATTAAAGAAAATATTTAATGGTTTTCTTGAATATTGAGTTCTTAGTTACGTTACAGCTTGACATTTGTATCTCTTGAGTTGGTGGAGACCAAAACCAAGAGTAAAATAATATATTAATTGATTTTGATTATAATATTGAATGAGAAAAAGTGAATTTTCAAATACTGGCCCTGTAAATTCATAGATAATTACTGTATGTCAGTCCTGATTTAAGCCTCAGATTTAACAATGAATTTTCTTTCTTCCTTTGAACAGATCTTGTACATGAACACATTCACATTCAGTGCATCATCAGTTTTTCAGGGAGAATGAGTCTCAGAACTACCAAGGACACGTCAACAGTGGGGAATTGGTTTGTCTTTCTGATCCGAGGGGTCAATGTGGGACCGTTGAGTCTTGCAGCCAGCTTGAAAGCACTGAACAACAACCATCTGACATATAAAATAACACAAGCACTCAAAGACGTGCGCATACACACCTTTGTGCGTTTCTCACAGTTCAGTGTACTGCATGTCAAAGCAGGGCCGAGGGGCTAGCTGCTAGCATGTCACTAGGGTGGACATTTGCTGTCACCTACACATGCATAAACTGGCTAGTGGCCTTTGTGCTGACAGGCCGGCCCCTGCATGGGGGAGCAGCTTGGAATATTTCTGTCACTGAGATCTTCTTAGC
The DNA here is from genome assembly GCA_013358685.1 of Antennarius maculatus. NCBI lineage: Eukaryota > Metazoa > Chordata > Actinopteri > Lophiiformes > Antennariidae > Antennarius > Antennarius maculatus. The sequence continues at coordinate 11,049,928 of CM023624.1, forward strand.
TTGTAACAGGTCTGCTGACACACAGTCGCTGTCAATGCGAAGAGACACACATGGAGGAAGTGTGTGAATGTGTACGTCATTACAACTACAGTTTTCACAGTGTTACACACTAGCATTACTACTTGATTGACAAGTGTCTGCAGTGGCATATGCAGTGTATGATTAAATTGTGACCATGCAATTCTCCAATGAATAATTATAATTATAAACACGTAACATGTATTGGATTGGATTGGATGTAATAAAAGGCTTCCAGAGATAGAGAGCTCTGTGCCTGAGGTAACACTAGCAAACAAAATCATGGAAGGGTAAACAAAGGGTTAATGAATCGACCTTTTTGAACCCATTTTTCCTTCACACCGTTTTCTCCCGCCACCCGTTGAAACATCCCTAGATGATGTCATGTTGCTCCATTTGAGGCTCCCGTCAATCTCTCTGTAACTTATTTGCATCTCAGTCTCTCCCATTCTTCTTACTTGGAGGGCACTAGATCTCAGTTGTCTCGACCCCTTTTACCCAGCCTTCATGCCCCTGGGTCTCCTCTACAGCCCTGCACGGCCTTTTCACACCAGTCAGCCAGCAGCCATCTGTCTGTTCATCCGTCTCTGCGCCCGGCTCATTTGGCCGCTCAGTAGGACTGTGTCGATTCTCCATCGCCGGTGAGCTCTTCTTATCAGACCCATGCGGAGGGCCTAATTAGTCGGTGGGCTTTTGGAAGCGCCTGGCGGGTCCTGGAGCAGCCTGACATACGCCATAGCTGGGGTTAAGAGGTGGCCAGGGCCTTAGAGGTGGTCCACTCCATCCCCTCCAGCAAAACAAAATGAGAGTAGAGTAGATTGATATGGGGAGTATGAATATTCCAATGTTTGATAATGAAAGATGGTGTTTGTCAAAAGAGTTTCCTCTCATTGGTTAGTCGGTATTGTTATTTCATTTAGAATGTGCGGGAAAACAAAGACAAAGAATGTATTTCATTGGTCCTCAGTAGAACATCATATTGGAAATTAGTTGTCAATGAATATATTTTCTCTTTCTCCAAAGACAGAAGTAGAAGCAGAGCATTTTTAACCATTTGCGTGTGGGGATCATGTCCAGAAAGTGGATTTGAATTATTGAACATCAAGAACACAGTGTCAAACACACACACACACACACCCTGCTGCTTCATATTGCTTGCTTGCCATAGTTTCAGAAGACTGAGGTATTGAACTCTGAAATCGACAAGGTGCAGACAGAAGAAAGGTAGGTAGCTAATGGGAAAAGATAAAAGGGAGAACTGTAATGGTTTGCTTGGAAATGAGATGAAGGTACAATTACAGAGATGTAGGGGATGAAGGGAGGAGGAATTAGGAGCGTTCTGAGAGAGGATGTGAAAGGAAGAGGATGCAAAAGACTTCAGTCAAACAATTATGTGGCTCCAGTGATTTTATATAGAAATGAATTTATATCTTTATGCATCTATAGGAATCATTGAGATTCCCAGTGAAGGGCCCACCCACCTACTGCTTTTTCCGTCAGATCAAGTGAAATCCTCTGAATGAGACAACCCACACAACCCAACGACCAACTACACCTCTAATGTGAGGTGGGCTCAACCAATCACAAGCTTCACCACTCCCTTCCTCTTGCTGCCTCTCTGAGTGAACATGTGGGGGGATTTTTCAACCTTCTATTTTTTCTTGACAAAGAAGGTGCAGGTTTGAATCCGATCTCACATCAGCCCCTTTCAGATCATTTTTGTAAACAGGTTTTGACACAAATCCAACTGCATCATCATTAGCCTTCAATAGTGATACCTTGTTTGGACAAGATTTTGACAGGGCATGCCGGCAGACTTGATGGGACACGATTACTGCGATAAAAGAAAACATCTAAATTGGTGAGTTTGTGTACAGCAGAGAGTAAATTAACATTCAAACAAAAACTCCTTTGATTTTTAGCACAACCTGCATGAAACACATCATTTGTCTCTTAGAATGACAGGATATAGTCATATTTAAAAATCCAGATAAGTCATCATCTTCAGTGGAGAACAAGCACAATATGATGATGAAACAAATCTGACATGCATCATATATGGTTTTTAACATGTTTAATTATAGATATACTGTATGATAATACCTGTCATCCACTTGCAGCTCATATTCATTCAGCTCTGCACTGCTCAGAAAAAAAACGCAGACCTGATATCCTGGGGTGGGTTGAGCAGGCTCTAAGTGGTACTATGTGTGTTTGTCATACATTAGAAGATCTCTGTCTGCACACACACAACAGGACTCCCTCCTCTGTTGGTCGGAACGTTTGGCATTTCTGTGACAGGGCCCAGGGAAAAATACATGTGGTAAATGCTTGCGCTTTGGCTCTCTCAGCAACTTCTCCGTCCCACCGCCACCATGCATGTAGCTTCAGGTGTGTTTATTCATGCAACAAGGTAGCCCAATTAGCCCCCTTTCTCTCTCTATCTCGGTGGTTGCTTACATCTCTCTCCCACTTCCTCACCCTCTTTACCCCCAATAGCCCACTGGCAAGTGATTATCAGAGACCAGTTCTTCCTCCAATTACAGAGATGTACGTTGGAAGATGACGGTGGCCATCGAGTTCTAACTGATTCTTTCATTTTGGGAAGGGGTAGCTATTTTTTAATGCACATTGCATTTGTGTCAGCGATGATGGAATGATGCCAATAGAGATGCCAGAGGGTGAAAGTGCCCATTAGCCTTTCCCTTAGCTTTTTTTGTGAAAGCACGGCAGGCCAAACAAGTCCAGTAAATTGCAGTGCTCTTATTTTTTTAGTCAAGCCTTTGTTATTGTGTTGCCAAATCAGCACATACACACACCTGCGCTCAAGGCATTCTTCCGAGACTTTACTCATCTTTTCTCAAATCTTTTCCTTTGCACTGTGTAAAAGTTGGCTTCGTTAGATGTTTAAACATGAAAGAGTCACGGCAATAGCGAGCTTTAAAAAGAGTTGGTGGATTTTACCTGAGGAATGAAAAGATTTCTTGCACCTCAGCTTCGGAGGCTGCTGCTATAAGAAGGACACACGGGCACCATGCTGGTGAGGTGGGGATTGATTTGAAGAGAACATCTCCCTTTCAAGCTCCGCTCCACAATCACATGCAAACACACACACAGAAGCGCACACACACACACACACAGTAATCATTCAGCAGAGGCATGTGCAGGTGGCTCAGGAGAGGAGGCAGAGGAGAGAGTCAGAAGCCTGACATAAATGAGGGAGAATGACCGCTGGCACTACTGTATGGTGTCGAGGTTTGACAGCAGCCTGAACAGAGGCCACTCTGACTAATTGGGCTAATTTGGCAGCAAGGGAAGGAAAGGAGTCTCAAAGGACCGAATGGCTACTCTTTCATCATCTCTCTCGCCTCATCTGAACCATCTCACACTCAACAACTCCTCCTTTTAACTGCTCACCGGTTTGCTCCATCACTCTCCATTTAACTTTCCCTTTACCTCACTTTAATAACCACCCGTTATCCTCCAATCAAGGGATAGTAGAACCATCTGAAGTTACCTGACTCTCAAAAGCTGCCCTCTCCATCTCACAGATGCATATGGAGACACTACTCCCAGCAGCATCAACAGCAGGCCAACAGTTCAGATGTACTCCTGCAGTATATAACTCTTGTCGCTTGGCTTATTTATCCTCCTCTGTTTTTTTGTGTTTGTTTTATTTTACTCCAGAATAAAGCTGCCAGCTTCCTCTGCGAGCTTGATGTTGAGTGAAAGATTAGCATGGCCAAGCCATCTAGTAAAAACGTGATACAATACAAAACACACAGATACAACCACACACACCCTCCTGGAAAGCAGCAGCAAGTCAAAGAACATGCCAAGGAAAAGATAATCTGCTTTGTGAAGGTTCCTCAAGGCAGCGCAAAGACTATTCTCCTCCAATATCAATAAAACATTCAGGCAATAGATTACAGAGCCATGTTCGGTGGTGGTGGCGGTGGTGCCGCTCTGAATTTAATGCATTATGGCTCCTCTTCTGGGTTTTGATAGGGAGGATTCGTATTATTCTGCTCTTCACTCTGAAGATGAATGATAGTCTATGTGACATGTTTCCAGAACACTCTCTTCTTCCTCCTGCCTTCCCTCTTCGTCCCCAGCCCTTGGCACTGGCAGACTCACTGGTCATCTGCACCAGTGGGATAAGGGGAAGAAGGGTGAGTCTGAGACACAACATATGTTATTCGCTTTTCCAATAGTGCGATGCCTTGCAGGGAAATTTGTGCTATCGCATTATGACACGGAAAATGAAAGAGGCTCCATTGTGCCCCAAGATGGAGTATGGACAGCCAGAAATAATATCTAGAATGTAGACATTGGGGGCTGGTGACAGCCGGACTGCATGGAGACATCACAAACAATATATCTGACTTCAACTTCAAAAACAATCATTCCAAAGATAGAGAACGATAAAAAAAAAAAAAGTGAAAAAGAAAAAACAACAACACTTGCAAAAATATGTGTGCGTCTTTTTGGAGTCAAGGAAAGATGGGGAGAAATTACAAATTGAGTTCTTTTGTTCTTCTTTGCTCTTCTGCGTCTGTCGTTTCGAATTTGTACATGGATAAAAGAAAAAATTACATATCAATATGAGCGGGAGAATAATAGATGATGTAAGGTTTTGAGATAGGGTTGGAAAACGCCTGGAGCATAATATTCTCAGCCCCAGTCACAGTTTCTGGCAGATTGTCACTGTTTGCTATTCTTAGTGGTCGCTTCTCTAAAAGGCTAAGGGAGATTAGCCCACTTAACAAACAGAAATGGATATGCAGAAGAACAAATTACTGCATTTAAAGCATTTAATTAAAAGCATAGTCCATATATCAAACAAACATGTAAAAATAAATATGTAACTAAATACATCAAAAAGATTTTCATGTGCTATTCTTTTCTCTTTTATGCCTTGGTCATAAGAACAAGAGAAAGTTCAGAGTTGAACAAGATGGCATTGTGCCCGTTCACTTAAAATTGTAAAGTCCTACTCTGCACACATGTAATCCTTGCATAAATGCACATATGTAATCACACAGATATGACATACATGTGCTACATGTGAGGATTTTTGAGGATAATCACTTGTAATCACCTCTATTTTCAAAAAAACGGGATGCAGTTTATATATATACTGTATAACCTGAAATTATTCACGTTAGTGAATCAGAACGCTTGACACTGGCATTGTGTATGTGAGCACATGGTGAAAGTGTAACATCAATGAATCTTTTCATTAATTCTGCAGTGTGAGGATTGTGTAACAGAATGTGGTATGATAGGCACCGGAGCATTGATTGCACAGGGGCAGGTCAGAAACCACTGACACACACAATCGCACATACGCAGACGGGCACATGCATATTTAGAAGTGGTAGAAGATTCAAAAAATGTATAGAAAACACACAACTGCACAAAAGTCAATCACCCATGACTCTTCATGTCAGGTTCAAACAACCTAGAACATTTAAAACACACTCACAAAAAGGAGAAGACAACAGTTATATTTTTTACTCGCGAGGAGAACGGACAGAGATGTGCTCAGTTACAGATCTCCACCCCGTTTTCAACATGTCTTTGCCGAAACCTCTTTTTTATTTCAGTTGAGCAGTCCCTATTTACAATGTGTCCTAAAGGATGGGGGACAAAAATATCAGCAATGCACCATGTATAGTATAACGTCACAAGAGTAACATCTTCCTTTTATGGCATTGCCTTTTTTTCAGCAGGTCAAGGTTTACATCTTAAACTAGTCATCAGCTGCTACCTCAGTTGAGACCTTTCGACCTCTGCCTAAACATAACTCAGTGCATAGCAAAACACACACAAACACATACACATTTATATGCTCATGGTATGCAGTATAAAGAATAAAAGAAAGTAAATCAGTAAATATGGGATAACTTATGTACATTACTCTAACACTTCATGCTCTAAATATTTAAACATGTAACATCTGAATATCACACACAGTACCTTCAGTACCTTCCCGTAATCTCATACTTGAAATACATAATAAATAATATCAACACATTGAACTTTTCATGAGTATTTGCAATAAAGTTTAATACTTTGATTGTGAAATCTAATTATTAAACAAACATTTTTTAATAATTAAACAAGTACAGTATTGTTTTTTGCAATAGATGTTAAAGGAAAAAATAGCAAGAGAAGTGGAATCTGGATGAATCTCGAAAACATCTTCGAATTTAACACAGAAACATGTTTGTACACTAGCATCACTTGCAGCAGAGAAGGTCAGGTAGGACTGTGAGATACACAGCACAGAATACACAAATATGCATACACAAGAGGCGCATGAGGCTCAGCAACAACGCAGGGTCATCTAAAGTGATCTTGGAGCTGTGCGGCCAGGGTTCCCGCAGCAGGGGATCTGCAGGGCCAGTGAGTCCTCCACAACAGTGCTGCACTGCCAAAAGCCTTCGTTTAGTGTCACAGCTCTGAATTTAGCAGAGTCAAACTGGCAGGAGGAGAGGGAAGTAGGGAGCGAGGAGGAGAAGTTCATGGAGAACAAATAAAGTGAAGGAAGGAGAAAGCAAGAGCAGATTGGTTTAGGTCTGGTGGTGAACTTGTCGTGACAACACATAAAATGATCTGAATATAAAAGATCAATTGTAGAGACATTGTCCTGCTCCCTGGTGATTCTTATCTAACATGAAGTAACATGAGCCTTATTTGCACTGTTGCAAGTATTTCACACAAGAAATTTAATATTATAATTAATGGTACATCAGTGTACAATAATTGGGTCAGGAAGATCAATTGTGCTCGCAAATATTTGTATGTTATGCGTAACATTTAAAAAAAAAAATTTAATCAGTACAAAAAGGCACAAAATATTGGGACATTTTGAGAACATGTGCCGTCCAGTCTGAGAGATATATAATAATACAATAATACAATAATACAAGTAACAAAGTGTTTAGTGGGCACTTTTAAGTGCAAAATGAACACATGCCAGTGGATCTTGTCTGTAAAGTTGCTAACCACCCACCCAAACATGCACAACACCAATCCCACATCTCCACTGTGAAATAATTAAAAGAAAATAATGACCAGGAGTGTGTTAAGGGCTGCATAACCTAACATCACGAGCAACACGCACACACTGTCAGTGAAGGCTGCAGTCAGTCTATGGAAGCAGGTCTGGGTCACCCCCTCGCCCGTCTCTGCATAGATGGCGAGGACAGATCTGACAAGCCTTGACAGATCTTTGACGAGTAATTGCTCTAATCACTCCCCCTTCCCATAATTCTCGTCTTCCCCACTACCCCTCTGCGTTTGCTCGTCGGCGCGGTAACCTACCGAGGTGTGGGCGGACTGATCGGCACAGGGATGCTTCCTCTGAGTTGTCCTGTGATTATCAAGGCTTCACAGTTGACACATATACTTAAACGTCTACAGTAAACGTGATTTCTTGGGGTATGGCACAAACACTGCACCCTATTTTTTTTATCCTCCACCTACTCCTGTCATTCCATTTTCTTCACCATCCATCTTTCCCCCTCTCTTCTGTCAGTCCACAAGTCAATTCCAGCTTTTCTCTCTCTGATGATCTGTCATGTCTCTTATTCTCTGTGGCCATAAAAAGCTACACTTGATTCCAACACATTACATAACCACCACGTCTCTTTATAAGGCTTTATAGTGCAATACAGCACATTTAGACTGCTGTTTCCAATGGAGTAGCTACATGAGGTCTCCAATTGTACATCCTCGCCCTTTAAGGGAAAGGGATGGAGATGGAAATAGAGGGAGGGCAGACCATGGAGAAACTGTGCCAGCGAAACAGTGTAGAAGAAATACACCAATCTAGGGGGAGGTGATGGTTTGGTAAACATTGGATGTCTAGAAATTCAAGCAGCACCCGATCCAGGCGCAGCATCCCTACGTCTCCTCATGCCAACCCAGACCCACCCATCCTGGAATAAGAGATCATCAATTAGGGCCAGTTGGTCCCAGACCATCCCTCAGACTTCCTACTGCTCCACTGAGCTGCTGGAGATGGAGGAGTTGAAGGAGGAGGAGCAGAGCCATAGGTAGGCCTCTTGCTGTCATCTTCACTCATAGGTAGTGCTGCCTTCATGGCCCTTAATTATATGTGGGTTGTCAGCGCTGGTAGGAAACCCCAGCCAGTGAGAGAGAGAGAGAGAGTTTCATGGGAGAATATAGTTAGTGAGATTGGCTAGCGTGTGAGACAGGGATGACAGGCAGGCTACCCGCTCAGCAACAGCGACAAGTCCTCCTTTCCACCCCGTCCACCCCCCACTCCGGTGCCATTGTCCCTGGCTCGACTGGGCCAATTGACTGGGAAGGTGAGGTGGAGGCTCCCGTCTCACTGGGTAATGATGTGGCTGTCCATCTCAAACAGTTACAGCCTTCGTTCAAAAAGGCAAAGACCCCAAAAAGAAATTGATATAATGGATCCCCGTTTCATTTTGTTTGCTGCCGTGATTTGTGGGTACTTATTCACAGCCAGTGCACACGTAGTCTGGTTGTCTTCAGACAGGTCGAGTCTGGGTAATATGCTGGAATTTTCCGGTCTGTTATTGCTTTATTGCTTTTAAAATCCATAGAGGTCAATGGTATTACTATTTCTTGGTCTCTGCATTTTTCTATGTTATAACTCCAGATAATATGTGATTCACACAGTGCATGTTTGCAGCTGTCACTTCCAAATAAGGCATCATTAAACTGACACCAACATGATTACCAATCCTATAGACCAGTATTAACATTGTAGTAAAACAATGAGGTTGACTATATAATTCAAACAACTGTGTTGGTCCTGTTTTATGCAAATAAATAATATTTATTTCACCTTTGGTTAACTAAGAAGTCCCTAGAGATTAAATCTCTTCTCCACTTTTCATTTCACTTTATTTATTTATTACTAAACACAATAAAATATAATTGAAAGGTTGAATATTTAGTTAGGTTGGGCTTGTCCAATTCCCACGGCACTTTCGACAGTGTTACCTTTAAAAATAATAAAAAGAGCTTCCTCTCTAATTGACATTCATTTGATCAATGACAAAACAAATAAACAAGACATCCTGGTTAAGTGTTTCCAGGAAGTAAATTTATATCTGGGGTAATCTTGTCTCTGCCACTCGCCTGTCTTTAAGTGAATAATGCCGATAGGAAATTAACATAGACAGACACTCTAAATGAATATGTGTTTGTGTTTAAAACCTGCATTTCTCTGTCTGGACCCCTCAGGGCTACCACCAAAATACTGTAGTTGCAAACTGTCTCCAAATCTAATGTAATTCCAAGCCAATCACGTTGCATTCTATGCATCCTGTACTCCTTACATTCTCCTTTATCTGACTAGAAAACAATCTTTGATTAAAGTTAGACGTGGTTTTGTTTGTTTGTTTGTTTAAAGAATTATGAGAATCTTAACCAATTATAGATTAAATGATCAGTATAAATGTCATATTTTGTATGACGTATATGAGAATGTTATTATTTATGATGTCATTAATGCACTTTTGGTAATGATGATATGTTGCAACACATTTTTAAATGGAAAAGCAAAAGCAGGGGTCTCAAATTCCCTTTGGCAAGAAATCCTGTACACGACACATCTGTATTCTTCTTTTGTGACCGGTTTCAAAGTTATTTTGCTTAATCACTGACGAAAGAATTAAAAAAAATACCTTATGACACTTAAATGTGAAGCTACTGCCAGAGGACTAGCTAGCTATAAAATCTTGTGTGGCTTTGGCCAAAGGGGAAAACATCTTGAGCATATCGCATTACATTTCTTTAATCCATATAATAGTCAAAGCATTTAAAAAAATTACTCGGCTATAAAGCTAGGTTGATTTTATTTGCTTGGCCAGGATTATGTTTTCACCTGTGTCGCTTTGTTTGTTTGCTTCTGTTCGTTAGCAGGATTACAAAAAAACTACTGGCCCCATTTTCATGAAGCTTGGTGGTAAGGCTTAGCATTGGCCAAGGAAAAACCTATTTAATCTTGGAGCTGATCCGAAGCAGAGGGTGGATACACAAATTATTTTGTCAGTGAGTAGGCTTGGTTTGCGGGCTGGCCCCTCCTTTTCTGTTCAGTGAGCAGCGGTGGGCAAGAGAGCTGGATGTGAATGAAGAGAGGGAGCTACGTTTGCAACCACAAAGCAGCTAATCAGAGAAATAAAAAGTTATTTTCTGACTGTTTCATGGCACTTATGTTCTAAAGCACAAATAAACATGCCAACACCTCCGCACAACCCTGCAGCAAGGTGTCACATTGCTGGATTTTGTGTGGATTCCGATGAAGTGCGAGTCAAATACACACACACACACATCAGCAGATCTTTATACACCCATAACATAGACAGAGCAGAGAAAGGAAGAGGCTTCAAGTAACATGTTTGCTATGTTTTAAAATGCCTGCACTTACGGGTGTGCACATCAGAGATGGTTAGTCTGTTTAACAGCTTAACAGGAGGTTTGAGCTCCAATATTGACCTTTAGGTTACTGCATGCAACAAGCTAGTGGTTCCCCCCAGTTTTACTAGCTTCATGCTAAGCTAAATGAGGTTGCTGGTGTGTTTCTTTTACAAATAAGCACATTGCCGTCTGGGAAAATGCTTTGGGAAAATAAGGTTATAACAAAATGCATTTCAAAAAGCTAAATTTGGTAAATATTGGTTAAGTTTCACTGCACAAACATGCAAAACAAAGTTGATCTTAGAACCCTTCTAAGAAAAAGTTAGAAAACCACATAACCCAAGTGGTTGGATCTGGTTCAGCAAACAATTTGCCATGTTTGCCTTGGGTATATTTTGTAAACACCACTAGATCCTATTGAGAGTGACGAGTTTAGTGATTCCACCTCAGCAAAAATCTCAGTGCTCAGCCCCGGAGCCCAAACAACAAATCCCATCATGGCCTTCAGGCACTTGGTCACAAAACAAGGAGGGGAGCACCTGGGACCGCACTCTGTACCCTGACAGCTTCTAACATCTACAAATACACAATGCTAAAAAAGGTAAACACTAACACATGCAGGGAGACTGTGCTTCCAGAGCAGGTCACTTTATTTGTCAGTGTTTTTAGTCACCATTATGTAAAAAAGTAGAGCTGGTTGGGCTGCAGAGATCAGTTGTCAGAATCCATTCATTCATCCACATGACCAATCTATCTATCTGTGCTCCATAAGTCAATCAGGCAGTTATTCAAAGTTTTTTCTTCATTTATTCAATCAAATATTTTATCAAAACCTCTTATAATAATCACCACTTGAACATACCACAGTGGGATGAAAACTAACTAAATTGACAAAAACTGCCTTTGGGAAATATTGGATGCATACTCTGAATTATCAGTTTCTCTCCTGTCCCATCTGCTTCCATGGAGGGACAGAATTTATTACTTAAACTGCAGACAGATGTTTGAGCTATACTTTTGGGGTTTTGAGGCTGCCACTGTCGGTTGAATTGCAATTGGTTGAAATTTAATGCCGCAATGTAATTGGTTACTGAATAACAATCATATGTTGATTTTTGCCATTTCTAACTCAGACCATCCACCTAATATGAACATTTCTGAACTAAAAGTATGCATACAATTGCAAGAAAAAATATTTTCAAATCTTTATATGAAATGACCCAAATAATAATTTTGGGTCATTTCTATTTGTATTCTACAGTATATAGCATAAAAGGTCATATGACTTTATATACAGTTGATATACAGTTTTCTTATCTACACAGTTAATAGATATCTTTAACCTGATTACAGTTGCTTACTATTTGTGTTTTGAAAGTAATTTCCAGAAAAGGTAGTTTATTTCTACTTATCCCTGCCTGAAAACTATCTGGGCAATGTTCAGTCTGACTGGATTATCATTAATCAATTCAAGACAATCTGCAAATAAAACATTTCACTTTATCGGCTTCTGTTGATTCGTACCATTTTAACTTTTATGGCTTTCAGTATGTAAATAACTAAAATTTTAGCAAGTATGCATGGAAATTAAGTCAAAGGGGGAAAGACAAATGTGGTCATCTTAATGTCACCTTTTTGCTATGATACAATAACATGTTGCTCAAGAAATTACTCATTTTATGTGAGAAAAGCCTTAGACTGGTAACTTGAAGATCCTTGAAAACAGAGCTGCAACTTTCTAAGAAGAATAAATCCCTTCATTCTCTGAGTCTCTCCCTCTTCCAGCTCCCTTTATTGCTGTTGTTATTCTCCTCAGTTTGGTAGCTGTCTCAGTAAAGCCCTCAGCGTTTTGGCTTTGGAGGCATCTCAGAGTAAATCAAGACCACTCAAGATTAACGGTGGCAAATTATTCATGAACCCAAGATCTGCTGGCTGGAAATAGCACAGAGTGGCCTGGGTGACGTGTCACAAAGCATCTGGATTAAAGAAAATGTATATCTAACACACACAGCCCATCACTCTGAAACAACCACTGCCACCAACACAGCCAACACCTAAAATAAGTGTTTTGGTTATTCAGTATGCACACATGCACACTTTTCATTCCTAACAGCCAGAGGGGGGGCAGGAAGGACTGAGTGACACTACAGAGGTCAACAATACCAAATGTGGTTATACTCACATTTTTACAAGCATGACATCTGCTCAATGATAACCACTCTCTATTTATATAATCAATAAACCAAAGCAATTTTGAATGGTTGGGGATTTCAGCAACATGATTACTGGCTGGCTGACTAGAGCGGATGTGGGAGCGACGGCCCCAATAACGCGGGTGAGGCGGGGGGGGAGCTCGGAGGGAGTATCCGTTAAGCAGTGACCAGCTTCGGCCTGCGCTGATTCCCCCGTAATAGGCTTTGGACCCGGCTCCCACCGGAGAGTTTGGTTGACAATCTGACAAAGTTATCTCAAGATAAATGGGTTACGGATTGTGGGCGGCAGGAGGGGAGAGAGAGAAGGCGACTTGACTTCTCTGTCAGTGATGTTTTGATGGAGGATGTGTATAGCCATGAGCGCCGGCACTAACAGGTCCCCCCAGGTAGATGGGAAGATTGTCTTTTGCCTGTATCTGCAAACAGAGCAGCGCTGTGTGTGTGTGTGTGTGTGTGTGTGTGTGTGTGTGTGTGTGTGTGTGTGTGTGTGTGTGTGTGTGTGTGTGTGTGTGTGTGTGTGTGTGTGTGTGTGTGTTTGTGTGTTTCTCAATCTATTAGGAAACCTGATAGCTTTAATAAGAGGGAGATTTGCAAACACAGAACCCGCTGCATGAGGAGCGCCACCAGCAAATCTGGAGAAACCTCAGGCAAAGGTCACAAATTCAGTATTTTAGATGGACGTTGTTGATAGGTCTAAACAAGCGGACGCGCCGTATCAGCCTTTATCATGAACCATTTAAGTAATAACTGGGGCTGTCTCTCACTTAAGCACTCAGGAACACAAGAACTACGCGTGTAGGCACAAAAGTTCTCTCTCTCTCTCACATACACACAAACACACGCACACACACACACACACAGGAGAGCACCTATCACCAAGCCAGGCCTCTTTTTACCCTTTAATTCCACAGATAAACAGACTTTTCTCTGATCCCGTCAGTTTGCGTTATCTGTAAGGATGGTCAGCCAGTCCACAACAGTGGAGCAAATTAGGCCCCTAAATGTCAAAATTGATACACTTTATTAAGTTAATTAGATGCTGAGTGTACACAGAGGCCGGGACGTACTCTCAGACACAGACAGAATGGCAAATACACAGGAGCACACAGGATTATATATAGACATAAAATGTAAATGCATGCATTGACTTCTACTGGTTTTATTTATTTACACATCACATACATGCTGTTGGCTCAATGAAGCAGGTGCTCGAACGTACTTAGACATTTAACATTACACTGTGTAATATAGTGTATTAGCTTATTACAATTAGCAATAAATCAGAACTGAATGTGTGAATATGCAGTAAATGACCATTAGATAATATACAGATGTTTATCCTGAAGGAAAGTCACAGCACCTGATATTTTCTTTATTTCTCCATTGTTTGGGATGCTACAGATATCACCGCTTTATGTATGAAACTATTAATAATTACAAAAACACATTCTTATTTTTTGTACCTCTTTTTGCTACATTTTTTATGGGCTTAGCTAAATTAAGAAATGACCACACTGAACTGTAATTATAGCACATGTGTTAATACCAAATGCTATATTAGCTTTGCATGATAAAATGTACATTACACACAGAAAATGTTCAGTAACTTATTATAGTGACAAGCTTTGGGGTCAACTAGATGCCAAAGATGTCTGACTGCCACTGCATATGAAAAAACTGCTATAAAACACCAATAACCGACTGTGCCACATAATGTACTGTTAAAACCATTCACAGATATAGAGCACATGAGAATCCCTCACATAACTAAGTTTTACAGCTCAACTAATTTGTCAAAAGTATGTTTATGAGCAATTTCTCATAGAATTAGAAAAAAAGTAATTAAGAATCAAGGTGATAAAACAAAGTTAAGTATATTTTTGGAGCTGTTAAAGAGGGCCTGAAGTCTCCAAGACTCCAAACAGAACATTATTTCTGAAGTAATATGACGTTAAAACGATTGCAGACACTGCAAAGAAGTAATGAAAGTGTGCACATTATTCAAACCACGATCTTTAATTTTCGTTCTTCTCAAAATCATAAGGCTTCATCGCCCCTTTTGCTCTGTCACACTTTTCAGCATTACTTTATCTGCATTCTCTGCAAGAGAATCATGGCGGCTCTTGAAAGCAAACCGTTGATCAATGCCTTGCAGACTGTATTAATCGATTCAGAGTGAACAGAGGGAGACGGGTCTAATGGCTGGTCCTGACTGAACAGGCCTCTTCATATGAGAGCACTTGTTCATTACAGGGCTATTTCATGGTGTTCATTGCGTTGCAAGCTTCTGTCTTTCATTCAGCAGCATGTTGGATGGAGGAATGGCCTGGGGATATATTGTCTGCGCAAAGCTTGAATGTTGTCATGCTAGTTCCTAGTGATATGCCTCGTGCGATTCACGACTTTGAAAAAAAAAATAGGAAATGTGTTTCGCAGACTTCGGAGAGGAGGGCTGAATGTGATATTAGTGTTACCCAGTGCAGGATGTTAAGAAAAGTCTGTGGGAGAACGGAGTTATGTTTCAGTTCAGTCAGAATGGTAAAGTAATGTTTTAATACTTATGGTAGCTTTAATGTTTTATTACAATCAGCGTTACATCCAGGTTTAAGAATGCTTTTTAATGTTTCTGGCTCAGGCAGAACAATGTTCCAATCATGCAGCACAGAGAAAGTTTATGTGGCTGACATGCAGTGCAGTGTGTGCTTTGTTATGGAACATGCATGTTTGATAGCCATGTTACTCAGAGGGAGCCAAAAGCAATAAGTAACAGACAGATTCTTGACTGTTGCTCTGAGTTGAATTATTTACCCTACATTCCAACAGTATGTAAAGTATCGCAACCATCTCAGTCCAAATCTGCCTGCAACACAGCTCAGTGATTCCCTCCATACCAAATGTAGACCTCTGGGCATGACAGCGAACATACATTATTTCTACCACACACACACACATACACTCATGATTCACACGCCTATACACCACACATAGCTCCACATATAACCTCTGATACATTATTTCTCCAGCCTTCAGTGTGAGAGTCACAGGTGAGTCCTAGGTGCTTTCATCATAGCCTGGCTGTCCAGCTGGCTGGCTGCAGTCTCATCTGTCCCTGGGTTGAAATTGCCAATAAAGAGGGTCTCATATAGATCACCCCCGACGGGGGCTGGCGACCTGTCATGCGGACCATGATTCCTAGCTCTCAGAGAGGGGAAGAGGGACAAATAACCCTCTGAATCTCCCTATATCTATCTCTCCACACCCTCCCCCCCCAAGCTTCCATCTTCCTCCTCAGTCATACATACATGCTCCTTCTACCACTCTCCAGCAGGCCATAAAGTGCCATGTGAAAGGAATATAGTGGACGTAGTCATAAGAGAGACAAGTACCGGCCTGAGCTTTCACTTTCTCGCTCCAGAGGTAGTGAATCAAACTAATAGGTTAAAGACATGAAGACAGATGAATGGGAGGATTAGGACCCTGGCAAAGGTTTCCCAAATGCGTTCTCATATGGCTGTGATCATTACAAACTTTTCAGTTAAGAAGACGGTGTACCATAATAATGACTTGAAAAAGGTTAAAAGACATTAAGGCACTCTGGGGCACAAAACTTTAACAACGCAACTGTAAGCAGCTGCATACATATGAACTTATCAAATTATTTTAGATCATTTTGATGCACAAAATGACCTAAAATATTATTAACACACAGGCTTTTGACTCTAAGATTATATATAAAAAAAAGAGTCATTTAATGATTTAAAATTTAAAATAAAAATAATCACAAAACAATATAATTATGGTCTATTGGTTTCAAGACTTCTTTGAGTTCCACATGGTCCTGTCTCTTCTTAGTAGTCACTTTTTATTTCAGATTTTTAAAAAGTTGATTTTTACAAGCAAGCTTGCTGTTTTAGATGCTACTGGACTGTGTTGAGCTGGAGTTTGTGATGTTTGGAAGACCCACAGTGCTCCCTGCTGGTGAAGAATGAAACAACAATTCTGTGGGCTCTGAAGGTGCACACAGAATCTACATCTTATAGTCAGTAGTCACCATATGTATGCGTTTGTCTCCGTGATTTCACCTCACGTGGGTTGTGTGAGTTCAAACCTCCAACAACACAGGAGTCTCCTCTGTCGAGCTCCCAGCCACGGCAGGAACACCGGCGTGACAATCTCCTCCTAGATTTTGTCTGAATCATGGATGACAG
Organism: Antennarius maculatus; assembly: GCA_013358685.1. Classification (NCBI taxonomy): domain Eukaryota; kingdom Metazoa; phylum Chordata; class Actinopteri; order Lophiiformes; family Antennariidae; genus Antennarius; species Antennarius maculatus. The sequence goes on from CM023624.1 coordinate 11,066,792, forward strand.
ACACTGAGCGAGAATGAGACAGAGAGAGGAACCTGCATGGCCAGTAGGCAATTTCAATAAAAGACAATCTGACTTTTCAGAAGCAATAATAATCAAGATCCTCCCACCGAGGTTGTTTGTCTGAAGGGGACACGGATGGCTACGGGTAAGGAGGAGGAAATTCAGAGCGGTAATTAATAGTCCTAAGTGACTGTTGCTGGAGACATGGACAGGGTTTGTTGTTACTGAGAGCTGGTACTGTGTCCCCCAGCATGTCCCTCTGCCTTGAGGGTTGGCATGTAGGCAGAGGAGGAGGAAATGGAGACAGTGCCTTTATTACTTGCTCGTTTGTCTCCAGGGGCCTCTCCTGATCAGCTTGGAACTCAACCGCTCTCCTTCTATATGCACACAGACTAAAGCATGCCTTCCAATGCTAATCTCATGTCACAAATGTTAAGGAAACGACATAAATGCCACAAAAATGTCATCATTCAACTCCTGTCACTGGTTCATCCTACCCTTCCACCCCCTTGTAAATATATTCAAACATACATCATTTGCATGTGTGCACGTGTTTGTGCGTGATTGAGGAGTGAGGCACCAGCTTGTTGTTTTTAGCCTTTAGGTGACTGTAGCTGCACGGAGCAGCAGGGTGGTTCACATAATCCCATCGCTGTTGTCGTCATGAAGCCCAAAGGGTTCCCTGGAGGGGCAACATTTCTGGCATCCTCTGACTCTCCTCCACTGCCAGAGTCAGCATCTTCAGAGCCAAGAGACACACTGTGCGGACTACCACTAGTTGTGTACTGAAAGTGGCTTACTCTACAGGACGTCTGGTTTGGAAATGAATGAGAAATATGGAATAGAGGAGTTGGCGCATAAAATAAAATTAGAACCAGCAAAGAAAAGATTTAGTGATTTGGTGATTGTGTCTGTTTTGATAATCAAACCATCACTCAAGTAAATTTTTCTCATAAAAATGACATAATTTGGTTCCAGATTTTTGAATGCGGGGATTTTATGACTCTAATACCAAATGAACTATAATCCATTTACTACATCTACATGTCTGTCCTCATATGTCTTCATCTCACAAGTCCTTTCCCAAAAATTCCCATCTTTGCTGCTCCTTTGATATTCAACCCAACACCAATATGCACTGACAATGAATTAGGTCCTCGCAGCCGATTCTTCCCTGCTCATCTTGAAGGAATCTGTGAAGTTAAACGCAGTCTTCATTTGGAGGACTTTGACACATCCGAAAAGGTAACGGGGCGACAGGCGGAGCTAAGCCCCTGCATTCTAGAACAAGCAAATAAGTGTGACAGCATATTGTAAGCTACATCCTAAATAGAGGGGATATATCTACTAGGACTGCGGCTGTGTTTATGGCTATGCCAGCCTCAGGATTCCCCATGGCACAATCAGTGACCCCCACTGTAGATTTCCTTACTAATGTGACCCCAGATTATGTATCACAAAAGGCACGAGAAAATTCCCACAGGCTATAGTTAGTCTTAGGCACTGGGGATCACTGTCCTCAGCCCGCCTGAGTACAGACAGGATGTGGCAGCTTCCAGGCATTTAGTTAAAGGAGATGCACTTTAACGCTGCAGGCATGCATTTATGGAAACCCTACAAGGATAAAAGTGTATGACGTGCTGGAGTCTATAAACAAACAACAGAAAAAGGAAGGGTGGATGAGACAAACATCAGAGAATCAGCCTTGTTCCAAGGCATCTAATCATTTGTGATAGTCTGTGCTCATTCTTATAATTAATTTGTTTCCCTGACAGCTTTTTCTCAACAAATTGGGTTTAAAAATATCGGCTGTTCTTTTATATTATATTCACGGTGGGAGGAAAGCAGTTTACATCAAACACAACTACTGCCTAAAATCAAAAGGTCCCAGATATTTGACACCAAACTGCTGCCCAAAACTAAAGTATGCACTTTGACACATTCAATCTAACTTTCTATTTATCTCTAATACCATAGGGTTATGGAGTACGTCATATAACTTAGGATTAAGAGTTACTGTCTTTATTACGAAATAGGTATTGCTGGTGGCTATTTTGATAAGCAGAAGAAGAACAGGTTAAAACCACTTTATGACTCAGCACCACTTTGCCAGGGACACTTGAAAAAGCTCTCCATGTAATATAATATAATGTAGTTTAAGTGCTTTTCCTACAAAATTAAATCAATACCTCTTCTATCCCAAAAAAGCCAGTTTTTTGGTAATAAAATGATTTCCACCGGTGAAGCACTTGACGGCTCTGTCCACATCAATGAGTTTTTGCTGTCTTTTTCTGGCATGCACCTGGTTACTCCTTTATTTGTTCAAGAGTTTACTATAGTTCACTAATCCAGAGCTGGAAATAATTACATTTACTCAAGAGCAGGAATTCAAATGAATGATCCAGTTTACACTTGCGAGTTGTTTGACACATTATGACCAATGACTATACTTTATATATAAAATGCAGGTATAGGATACATGAAAGGTGCAAATCCAATTCAAATCAATTTACTTGCTCCATTAATTGGAATTAAAATAGTAAAAAAAATTGGTTAGACCAAAATCAACTGAGATGCAAAAATATTTTTTACATGTTCGTTATAAAAGTGCAAATTAAGATAACCAGTTCGAAATGCCTTTAGCCCACTGACATTAATTTGTGTTACCAAAACATCAATTTCACTAGTAAAGCAGTCCTGTTGAATTTGGTAATCATACTTTGATCACACATCCAAACAAATATAATACCTTAGCTGGAATCTGCCCAGTCTTTTTAAGAAACTGTAGACCTTTACATGACAGCACTGCTTACACCTTATAATACTATTCAAGATTTTATTTCAGTTTGTATACGGTCAATAAAGGTCCAAAACACATATTTGAGGAGAGAGAGAGAGAGAGAGAGAGAGAGAGAGAGAGAGAGAGAGAGAGAGAGAGAGAGAGAGAGAGAGAGAGAGAGAGAGAGAGAGAGAGAGATCTCAATCACTGTAAACATCACCTTGATTCTTGTCATCCAGGTGAACCATTGCAAACTAGGACCACTGTGGATATAAAGCTTGTAGTGTGATGCCTCAGCTCAGTTGTCATTCTCCATGGTGTCACACATACACAACACTTGAACACTATATCATTAGTAAGCCCGGTTTTGACTGACAGTTGACATTTCCTTATAGAGAAATCATAGCACAGTGAAAATCAAAACAGAAACAAATACAACGTTTCAGCATTGGATATATATCATAGAGACAGACAGGAAGGGCAAACTTTGCTGTAAGACTTCAGAATGAACCAACATAACTTCCACTGTGATTGTGGTTGGCTTTATGCACCAACGTTCACAGAGGGGTTCAGTGAACACAAGCATCTCTATGAACAGGCAGCATTAAATAATAGTGATTTTTGTGTATGACCAGGTGTTGGATTTTATTTTATTTTATTTTATTTTATTTTATTTTATTTTATTTTATTTTATTTTATTTTATTTTATTTTATTTTATTTTATTTTATTTTATTTTATTTTATTTTATTTACGGGTCATTGAGTGATGCAATGTAACGAAAGAATTATGCTGTGTTGTGATTGGTTAGATTTCCAGCCAGTCAAGCTGTAGTAGGCGGGAGTTGGATTTTAACCCAATCACATTGGACGCTGGCTGCACTTCCCCTGCGTCTGGCGGAAGAACACGTCAAAACCATGGCGCTCGTGGAGCTATCTTCGTTGGAAAAATTCCTCGGCTTGAAAAAGCCGAACAAGTACAGTACACAAGGGAGTAAAAAGGTGACATAACGGCGTATCTTCCTGTCATCCACGGTGGCTTTAGATTGGTATTTCGATAGATAAAAAAGCATGAAGGCTAATAGCACACAGTGGCTAGCTAGATGTTGCTACAATACCGGTTGTGTGTTAAAAATAAGGCAGGCTTTGTGCCATAGTAACCTCGTGTCACTGGGAGATAATACGGGTTTTTTTTTATCTTAGAATAAATTGATCAGATGAAATCCAAACAGTTGTGTAACCCACCACACTGAAAATAAATCCAAACTGTAAAATGTGATGTAGTTGAAATGCCTCATGTCAAGTCAAAACGTTTTCTTTAAAAAAAAAAAAGTTACATCAGTGATCTACATCAGTGAGTTTTTGATGTCATTATCTTGCGTGCACCTGGTTACTCATTTATTTGTTCTAGAGAGTTTACTGAAGTTTACTAATCCAGAGCTGGAAATTATTACATTAATTCAAGAGCAGGAATTTAAATAAAGGAACCAGCTCATTTTTTGTGAGTTACTTTACAGATTATGATTGATGAACATTATATATATATATGTAAATGCAGGCACATAAGGTGTAAATTTAATTCAAATTATTTTACTTGGCTCCATAGTGGCAGCGACTTTAAATTACCTGAATTGCAGATATTATAGAGAATATTGGTTTTATACTGTGCATCATAATTAGAATGAGGTGTGGTGGGCTGTCGGTCCAGTTTATTGCTCTGTATAAAGTGTAATATACTATCTAGTGTTTAAATTATTTAAAATGAATTTCAGTATATGTATTATTACTTACTGTTGCTGTAATAATACATAAAGCTCCATACCTTTGAGGAAATAATTGAAGACATTCTGAAATTTCTACAAAATTTGATTGAATTTTTTATTCAGCCTGTCAACAGGCTGAATAAAAATAAAGAATTTACATATCAAAGGCACACCCTCAAGTCCTACAGTGTTAGCTAAGAGTGTGTTGAAGAGGTATAAAATAAATGCAGTATGTATGATTTGAAATAGAAATTAAATGAAATGTGTTGTTTCCATCTCTGACTGTATTCTCGGTGCACCCTGTGATCCAGGTACCTTTGCTACAGAACAATAATGGCCCTCCGCTGGTGGGACTGGTGACTATTGCCAGCCACCTGGTGAAAGAGGCCAATCGCCCAGAGCTGCTGGGTGACTCTGCAGAGAGCAGAGCTGTGGTACATCAGTGGCTGGAGCACCGAGTCACCCAGCTGGATGGCTGCAGGAAGGAAGACATCAAAACCCTCTTGAAGGTAGAGAGCTGTTTTTCAATGAAAATTTGTTACTCCATATTTCTGCTGTACCACGCTATTAGAAGTTAAATAGTTATGTAAGACTTAATACCATTCTTGCAATTAAACATTAGCTTGCAGCTTATCAGTTTTATTTTGTTAGTTTTTTTGTTTTCTCATTCCCTACCCTTAAGAGATGCCACAACATCTCAGTTTCTCTTGCATTCTTCACCAGCCAGGCCACTGTGCATGAGCGCTTGTCTTGTTAAGGCACAAGCGACAGGAATACAGACTGATGTATGGCCCTTCAGTGACATGACCCCACCCGACAGAGAAAAAGGCTTTAATGTGCCCAACGCCAGTCAGTGTGAAATGGATCACCAGCCACTGGTCTTCTGCATGCTTGGCGCCTCTTGGCACTGTCATGTCAGCATGAAATGTTTGTGTGTCGATGTGTTTGTGTGCATGCTTCTCAATGTGACACATTGTTGTGGCATAACTAAGGATTCATGCTGTGTGGCAGCATGTTATCTGGACAAGCCTCTTAAATATTTTAATGGTGCCGCTTACAGTAGGAAGTTGCCCTGAGCAGCTCAGTTCTGATCCCCGGTGGCCCCCTTTCCTGTCCTGCTGCTCTGTCTCTGTCCTTAACACTCCTCTTTCAAGCACATCAGTCATGTCACATTAAATTGTCCACACATAAAAAGTGTCAACGGTAGAAGTTCTCAAAACTTTTTCACCTCAGGATGAATTGAAAAAGCCAGAGTAATGTGATGAAGAAAAATCACTGCCAAACAAACCATAGCCAGTGATGTCTTCATCGTATCCCGCTTTGTTTTAAACAGAGTAGAAACAGCTGTGGATGGGTAGCGTTCTAGTTTTCCCAGTCTTTGTAGTTTTGTTGAATTTTGTGTGATCAAGTTGTTTACTGTTCTGAACTAGAATGACAGTTGCTTCTTCATTTGCATGACTGAAGATGTTAGCGTTGCTGTAATTTGCTTTCATCTGTTCTGAGTGTCTGACCTTTTTTTTTAATACCCTTAACCCAACAGTCAGTGGGAACGGCTGCTGAGCCAACTGTAATACTGAGTGGTAAAATTGAATGTACTGGTTCAGTCTAGTTTGATTATCAAACTAGTTAAAATACTTTTCACCAGCTCATATTTCCAGCACCTCAAATTAGATTTATAATTGCTTTCTTTTTTTGACAGAAACCTGACAAACCAAATGTTTAAGATGAACATTTTTATTTCAATATTTAATCATTTTCAGAGATGACATTCCCAGACATTTCTCAGCTTTTTATTTTGTAGTATCTGCTTGTAAGCTGGGGGCCATCAAACCTTTTTTGGGGGATAGTAAACTCCTGGATGATATAATGGGTAGAAATACGTAATGAACTAAATGAGCTTCAGATCTTTATATTGTACTGTATTTTTAGTTGTAGTCCACTTTTAAAATGAATGGCTGTGGCTTATCGGTCTGTACATGACTTCCCCAAAGGGCAACAATGAATGAATGGTGCGTCAATATTTTAAACTGTTTGCCCCTAGGTCTGCACAACAGATCTTTGGGTTGATTATCAGCAACTTAGCAATTGTTTAGCTCAATATACAATAAATATAGAGCATAGTGAAGGTGGGGGCAGATGGAGAAGAACCCAGGTTTGGAGGTCCATATTCTTGGTTGGGTGGGTGATGAAGGAACTGCTTCTCCTCTGATGCTCTACTGGGCTTCAGCCTGCGGGCTAAGAACAACAAGGATCTGATTGTGGAAGGAAGGAAGTCTGCCATCTTCATGCTTTGTTTGGCATCACCCACTCTTGCCGCACAGTAACTCAATTCGCCCTCAAGATGCTCTGTGTGCATGCAGTGTTCCCTTTGCACATTGTACAAGTGCTAAAGATGGTCCTTTCCCTTGGGACCAGCACTTCCATGCCCGACTTTGCACACGCTGATATGGACTTAGAAATACAAATCATGATGCCCAAGTTTACGACGGCTTCATTAGATTTGCAGACGAGAGCAGCAGTCATTTGGTAGTGGAGTAAACAAATATCCTATTTTGTACAGCATCTGTGCTAAGTCGGCAGTCATTGGGAGAGATGCTATTCCCCCTCAGGTTACATATTATTCCCATCCACATAGCACAGCACTGAGACACACGCAAGCTAGGATCCAGACTCGCGTACCTCACACACCCACAGATATGTAGGTTAACAAACCTGCTGTCACATCTCCATTTAAGTCTGCAGTTGGATTGCAAAGTCTTCATTAGTCATTCATGTAAATATATTTCCTAATGTTTAAGGGTTGTTTTGACAGGACAGAATACCATAAAGTATGATTTAATACAATTTTTTATATCTTTTTATGTTATTATTTTGCAGGAACTCAACCTCTACCTTCAAGACAGAGTATTCCTGGCTGGCAACCAGTTCACCTTAGCTGATGCCCTCATGTATTTTGGAATTCATCCACTCATAGTGAGTCACCTCTTTTCTCACCTCAGGCCCTTTAAATATTGCAGTTCAGATGTCCAGGTGCTGATTACTGTATAAATTATATTGTCTTGACAAAATACTCATTTTACTTTCAAGTGCTTCTTGGTAAAATGAAATGTGTATTCTTAATAGATTATCAGGTTTTGTAGCAAGAAAGGGGATGCGTTTAATTCAGGATACGGTTTGGTGTTTCACACTTTTCCAATTAATTAGGTTCACTACTGAGATGTTTGGAACTAATGACAAAAGTGAAATATAAAGACAATAAACCTTTGAGAAAACCTTTTAGAATTTCCCCAGTTTTTATGTATATAGGATTGATTTGTTGTGCCTCAGAACTTTTCTTACACCATTTACTAAGTACTCCCCCATTTGTCCATCCACCCTTTCATCCCTTTTCCCTCCTTATGGGAGCGCACTTCAGTCAAACCACAACTTTAACAAGCAATTTGTCTCAGTGCACAGCACTCAGTTGGACCAAAAATCTGTCCAAAGGGCATCAGGAACAAGTTGGCAATAAATACAAGGATTATAAACATATTTTCACTCATTGGCGTAATAAAACAATGTGGCACAAAGTTGTGTCTTTAGCCTGAGACCAGGGGCAAGGAAGTTTCTTATGTCTTCAAGGATCCCAAAAAAATGATATCAAGAGCGTTAAAGACGGAAGGAGAAGAAGGGAGGGTAGCATCACATGTTGAGATGTCACTTGTGCCAAAAAACTGAAGGTTGCCTCCTGCCACGAGGAGAGGAGCGTCACATTGGTTTGCAATCAGTGCGGTTTTTAACCTCAGGGACATTGGTCAGCGAGCCCAGCCCTTAACCACAGCCTGTCCTGATTTTCACTTCATGGAAAACAACTTTACACAAACATTAAACTCGACTGATACTAGAAGCATTTTGGGGTGGATTGTTGTCTGTAGGGAAATTCCGCACTGCAGTTAATTAGATAACATGGCTTATCAGGATGCACAGTTGACTGAAAATAACTGAAATGACCGTTTACAACTTCTCACCAAGAAAATCTTGCTTCCACCAATAAATTTGATATTTATGATATTTGTTTATCAAGTAGCTGGACCTACATGATAAACACTGAATATTAATTGAGGTAAATATTTTAAAGAATTTTCCGTTTCTGTAACTTTGTTTTCTTGTGATTTTCCACCTCATTGTTCAATAACTTTTATATAATGTTAACAGCAGATTAAGCTTTTCCCTAAACTAGTGGTACACTCCTACCATCCTTTACTACATTACTGAGTCGAACTGATTCCGATTCGAAGGTGATGATTGGTTAATAGTTGTCACCTTTACCCCATCAGTCAGAGCCATAGATACATCTGAAGCACTTCAAACGGTCTCATTAAGATTTGTTGTTTTGGTTTTTAATCACTTTTTGTGTGTTACGGAAATTCAAACTTATCTGAGGTTTGCACTGTGTTTATCTTGTGACTATGAATAATTGTTTAAGTATGATCCATCATCACAGGTTATTAGTTCTGATCAGGATGAGTTCAGGAATGTTTTTGACCAATTTAGTGTCCTAAGAAAATATCTAGCGTTGTACAGGAAGTTGAGAATCGGGACAAAATACCAAAAATTGCAAATAGAAACAGAACAGTAGGCTAATTTAACTGTAGGCTGGTAAAACTGCACAGGACACAACCGGTAGCACATTTACTACATGTGTCCTCCTCACCCCCTCCTCTCTCCCTCAGGTGGACCTGGCCGTCCAGGAGCGGGAGCAGTACGTGAATGTGACTCGATGGTTCGATCACATTCAGCACTACCCCGGCATCCGACACCACCTTCCTCCAGTAGTTGTTCTCAGAAACCGAATTTACAGCAGCAGACATCACTGAGACACCACCCAGCGCCGTCTAACGTTTCACAAGCAAGTCTGTCGACTGGGCCCAAAGTGCATCATCACCACCACTGTTACCATCATCATCATCATGTTAAATATCTTTTAGAATTTTAATTTTAAGACGTTTCCTTACAGCCAAATCTGTCCAGCAACTTTATTTCTCTTTTATGTCTCGGGATTCCTGCTTGATGATTGGTCCTGGTTGTACACCTTAATTCTACTTAAAATGAAAAATATGGAAGAACAAATCCTAATGTTGGCTTATAAAGTATTTATACTGCTATGAAGGGATTTCCTCCTAATAAAAGTCTCGTTTACATTATTTAAACCAGCGTTGATGCTTTTAGTTATTTAACTGGCCAGAGCCAATGGCTCTGTGTTTGGAAATGAGAGGTGTTCTGTCATGGCGACACTGTCAGACGTTTGTTGGCTTAAACTATGTGATGAGGGAGCACAGATGTGGGATCGATATGTCAGTCTGCTATGTTTTCTGGATGGAAGTGTCTAGGATCTTTTTTACGTCGGTGTTTGCATGTTGTTTCTAAAGAGAATGCTGTGACGGGTCACGGTGAAGTGCTGCTAACTTATTTAAAAAGCCTTTCTATTTATTTGCAGTGGTTAAACGGTGGATCTGTGTTCGATTTGTGCACCAAACATTCATTGACAAGTGTTACAAGTTCAAATGAGATTTAATGTTATGCTAGTTAAGAAGCATTTTATTGTGTCCTTAGGAAAAGCAGCTTCCTTCACGCGTTATGGGTGCATTAGCAGTTTGTCTCTGTTGAGGATTGTTCAGGATCGTAGCCCCACAGAGACCACAGTCAGTGTTGTGTTTATAGTGTTTTAGTCAGCCTCAGCTCTCTTCCCTTTAAAGGTTGGCTTGTTTCTTTTTTTTTTTAAATGCAGTTCTCAAGCCAGTTCGCTGGACAGTTGTTTCTGTGGGCGTCCTCCTGACTGCATCCACGCTCTCTGTCCCACTTTTTCACCACCAGCCGTGTGGGCAGCAGCGAGCAGTTGAGCGTCAGCCCCAGAGTCAGAGATCAGAGTGAGGCTCCCACCACCACTGTTGATGCTGCAGGCCAGAAAGAGGGCAGTGGGCTCACCAGCTGCCACACAGATCCAGCCAGCCAAGGCCAGAACCCAGGCCCCATGGCGACAGCCAGCCACTGTGTGTCATTTCAACCCTCACACTCCCACGGGGGGGTACCAAGGAGAGAGGGATGCAGGGATATACAGAAGCCAAGGAGGGAGAAGAAGAGCACCCAGAGGTCCAGGGATCTTTGTAACATGAACAAGCATCTGAACGCCTTCCTGCTGCTGGCTGGATGTTAGCTTTTAACGCCATTAACGGGTCAAGACATGGCAGCAGCAACAGAACCTCGAAATGAGGGATTATGCAGGTAACAGGAAAAATAACTGGATGATGAAACAAATGCATTTACCGGCTTGTGTTGATCAAATATTGCATTATTAAATTCTGCTGTTTGAGCTCAAAAATCGCTTTTTGACAAGTTCTGTTCATTGATGCTTCAATTTTCTGTACTGTCTCCTATTAATGTGCTCCCTTTCAGCCATTTCATTTCCTCCGTCATGCATATGTTTTCTGCTCAACAGTTCTTATGCCATCTGATGTAACCACAATGTTCAACCTGCACCAATGAATAAAGGGACATATAGTTCATGACCCCGTATTTTCCAGTGTGCTTTTTGTCTCTATTTTGTGCAATTCAGCCAGAAGACAGAGCCGCTCTTCAATGAGTCCATAAAGTTATCTGCTGTGTGTTTGTGACAAGCGGAATGCAGAACATGGGAAGCATAAAAACAGCTTGCAGTCATTTGAGTGAGCCTTGTGACACTGTGGGTAGTTTATGATGTGGTCTTTCATTAAAGAAGCTCTTGTTTTCTGTTTTGTTAGCATTTGTTTGGAATGTTTTAAATGTGCAGCATCAGTTATTTGTATTGGTGTGGCCATGACAACAGCCAAATCAAGATTTTAAGCCCTCAGACTTCTGACAGTACGAGAGATGGTGGAAGTCCCAATATCAAAACGGTAAATATTTCAATGACACATTTAAACACTTTAACTATTAAATATGAGATTGAGAGCTGCATGTGATTAATGTGAGATGAAAACCACTAGGTGAGAATTAAAATTTCTTTAAACTGAGCTCAATATTGCAAAGAAGTTTTGAGCTGATTATTCTTTTCTTTACATCGTCAGTGTCATCTTTATCTGATATGTAGTTAGTCAAACAAGAACATTTGTGTTTGAGGATTGAATCCTAAGCTTGTAGCAGAGTTCCTGGTTTCCTTTTCATTTTTAAAGGACATAGTTGTCAGTGTGTTTAAGAATTATTAAAACACCCAAAATGATAGTTAGTTGGCCATTTTGTATTTCCTTGTTTGACTTCTTGCTGACTTTAGGCAGAACTTCAGAATCTGAGCCTGGTCTCGCAGTCGGACTCCTCTCTGATCAAACCTGTGTGGTGGAAGCTCAGAGATGAGGCCGCAGCAGGCGGCCTAGACCGAGGCGCCAATTAGAGGCGACCTTCCCTCTGCTTCTGAAGGGGAGGTGAGCATCGCTCTGCAGGGGAGGAGCTCCCACCTGAAGACTCCAGACCCACGGACTACCAATGATGCCCCCGCCTTACTGTCTGCTGACCTTTCATCACTGCGTGCTGGGGGAGAGGTCAAAGGTGAGAAAGCAGGTTATCAGTATCTCCTGATGACTTCATCTGTCACAGTGTTTTGTGTGTGCGTGTGTGAACAGACCTCACAGATCCAGTATATCAGCAGAACTTGAGTATATTGGGCTCCTCATCAGTGTTTTGTGAAGTAGAGCAACCTGAGGAAAGTGCATGGAAAGAACTAAAGAAAGTCATGTGAGTCAATGAAATAATAAAACAAGTTTTCATCCACAGGAATATGGAGCAAAATCCTAACAATGATGAATAAATTACACATTGATAGCAGAGATGTCCCAATTCAAAGTGGCCCTTTCTCCTGGCTGACATTAATAAGTACAGTGTATTAGCATTACAGAGGAGGAGCATAAGTTGTGGTCTACACAACAAACCATTACATCTACTGCATTTGTAAATCCTTCTGGGTTTAACCCCTCTTCTGGTGAGGAGGGGGCAAACTCAGAAGGCTGATCTCGCCTGTGATCATGAGCTGTCAGTGACCATGCCAATGAGACTGTGGATACAGGCTAACATGAGTTTCCTCCATAGTTCAGCAAGAATTTGTCTGCCAGGCTGAAAAGCTTGTGTGACTAAACTACAAAATAAAATGAGATTTTGTCACATATGTTGAATGTAGTACATTGGTAATAGTGATGGAATTAAGCTGGAATGGTTTGCATGTTGAATGTTTTAAAGTATTTATTTGGTTATATTCAACATTTAAAAAAAAGATATCTGGAACGTCTTAGCATCCTAAAAATGCCTCTGTTGCCTCATCATCTGTCACCTTTCCTCTCACAATCACTGTAAAAACACCATGAAATAGAAACTAAGCACAATGTAAAGTTTGATTAAAAACCGGGATGATATCCCAGATGTTGGAGTTGAGAGGAAGTCACCAATATGCATGGTTTGCTGCATTTCAAGCAGGTGTTGCTTTTCACTTTATGAGGGAAAGGCGATTTTACCCATGTCACCTCTTCATCATCTCCCAACACCTTTGTCAACTTGTGTTAACTAATGATCCTCGACAGCACCCACTCCACCCACACAACTAGCAGCCAAGCGGCCGCCACCACCCTTATTAATCCTTATCAACAGCATCAGGGAGAGGGAAACACATCAGCCGTGACATCTGCTCAGACCAGGACTCCTCGTCCCTCGCTGAATGATTCAGGGGAACAATCAACACCGTGTGGTGGTGGAGCATTAGCATGTCTTAAGCTCTTCTGACAGGACTTATCAGCCGCACTTTATCATAGTCTGACACTTTGTGACAGTTGTACCATGCGCCTATAAAGATGGCATCTGATTGTCTGTTGCAATTACGTGAGTGTATGAGCAAGGACGCAGCTCTGACAGGCACAAGGCGGGAGGAGGGGGCATGTGTTGTTCACAGCATGTTCTGACGGTAGTTATTCCTGAAGACATGAAGGAGAGAAGGACGTCCTATCCTGTAGGAGACACGTTCTATAGAATTAGAACTTCATCACTAAAATCTGATGAGCAAATATATCAGAATTAAGAATGCAATAAACTTCTTCCCTTTTTTTTTTTTACATGCCAGTTCTTTACTGAAGCTTGTTAGGCAGTTATTAAAAGTGAGTCCTGTTTTACAGTTTGAATCTTATTACACTGTGAGCGTTCTTTTAGTTTTTGTCATTTTAGCTTTTGACTCTGAGGAGTCAATGGTGTGGTGTTGCTGGAGTTGTCTCCATTATGTTAAATTTATTTGATTTTTGCTTCCACTGTTGTCCTTTCTCTCTCTCTCTCTCTATGAATCACAAATGAATCACACTGTTCGTCAGGAAATTCATTTTGAAACAGGAAGTACATTTAATATCAAATACAGACATCACACTTTCTCAAATTCTGTTAGCTGAAGTGACTTTAACTTTCACTAGAGTAACACATTAGAATGTTGCCTACATTGCTTACATTATTTTTCGGATAAATTTACTGTGAGTAAAGCTGAGTGACAGCAATTGAAAACTATAAACAGACTATAAACTATAAAACAAAGATCAACAACCCACAATGTGGTGATCGACCATAGATCTGCAGGAATGGGTAAGTTTTCAATTTGTTTGCTGGTGGACCTATTAGTGATGGAGTGTAGATCATAAGGTTGATTTTAAAACAATGAGAAAACTCAGAGAGCCACTATAAGCATCTCAGTACTCAGTAGTTAATGTCAGTATATCCTGTCTGTCAGCAGAACTCAGATCTCCGGAGGAAATAGACTTGGAAGATAGGTCGGAAAGACAAATCTGAAGAGGTTCAGAAATGAAAACCAGCGAACAGGTGCAGGACTGTAGGCACTGATTTACTTCATCAGGATCACCATAATTATCAGGCGCAAATATAGACATTAAGTTCATGTTGGTGTGAGACTGAGCTGTATTTCTGCTGGAAGTTATTATCTCTACTATGGGACACTACCTGAAAGAATATCACAAATTCATGACTTTATGTTGTTGAGAGAGACTCATAAGAGAGAGATTAGTTTGTTAACTGAAGAAGGAAGGTGGTATTGTTTTGGTTATTGTTACCTGGCTGAGAAATAAAAAATACGCCTGGAAAATTTCATATTTGTGGTAACAATAATCTGCATTTTTATAGATATCAAAATAAACTTCTAATCTGTTTTCTAAATCTTTTGTCAGAAAATATTTGGTTCAGCTACATATGAACCTTATTTAATGCAAAATGTCAAAAAATATTTACTTTTTTTTTCATTTCACTAAGACACAACAAACCCTCTGCCTACAGCTCTCTATCACAGCAATACAGCCTAATCACTTATCCATCTAAAGCTGCAGTGCTTACATTAACAGATGAAATTCACTGCAGTTTTCCTGACCTGGGGGGATTTAACAAAAAACCTTGAGTGTATTTGGCTGATGTTAGTTTGTTCACAACCTGTTTAATGCTCCAGTCTCTCATTTATCGTCCTGTCTGACTTTGGCTGCACTTGTTGTGTCGTCAGCCCTCAGCAAATAACTTTTTGTGCATTAATGTGCATTAATTATCATGACCGTTATAAACGATGAACTACATTTGTAATAAAATAGAATTACGGTGTCCTTTAATGTTTTGATCGGGGGCGGCTTGTAAATCCTATCCTATGGATATTTTTATGATGCATCCCCATCTGTGGAATAATACATCATTATTTTAACAACTGGATCAGACATCTGTTTGATTGCTTCGCCCAGATTATGCCTCAAAGTGGTTTATATCAGTATTGTGAATATACAAATACCAGTTACCATATGCATGTATTTATGCCATCAGAACTTCATAAGTTGTTTTTATTCTCCTGCGAGACACAGCCTCACCTTGGATTGCATAAGGATCCCAGGTGTGCAGAGAGACCAGAGTTTTACGAGATGCAACCACTCAGGTCATCAATCAGAGAGATGGGTGGCTGATTCGGCACGTTCGTGCTAAAGTACATATGTGTGACCTGGGGCAAGGAGATTGCACAAGATTGCACCTCAAGTCTCTGTCACACACACACTCAGATAACTGTTGTTAAATTAGCCGCCTCGATTGCTCGTCGCCCCATATGCTGAAGTACCTCAGCTGCGGCTTCTTTCTTGTGCGTGTGTGTGTGTGTGTGTGTGTGTGTGTGTGTGTGTGTGTGTGTGTGTGTGTGTGTGTGTGTGTGTGTGTGTGTGTGTGTGTGTGTGTGTGTGTGTGTGTGTGGTCATGCACCTATACATGGGGTTATGGTTTTGGCCTGGGGGTA
>CM023624.1:11087629-11232629 GCA_013358685.1 Antennarius maculatus
AGTAAGATAATGTCACCTTTCACAGGACTCCTTTAGTGCTAATGTGACACTGCGGTCTTCCCCGGTTCAGACTGACACAACAGGAAAACAAAACTGAAAATGTCCCCTATTTTTTCACAGAGTCTCTGTGGAAGGGTTGCGTAGCTTGTATGACTTCTTTTATCTCTGTAGCCAGGAGTGTTATGCTCCCCGCCACTTGGCTTTTGTGCTTTTTATAGGTGACACAGCGTGATAGGCCCTGCCCGCAAACCCTCCATTACAGTCATATTGGTCTCCTCTCAACTGTGTTCCTATGGGGCGCCATCACTGCCAAGGCTGGCTGAAGTTTAGTCAAAGACATTAAGAAAAGGACCTCAAGGGACAAACTTCAGCGGAGAGAAGAGAGGAAGAGAAGAAGAAGAGGAGAGTTGAATGATAGGGCCGCTGCAGAAGTGCCTTGAAGCTGTGAGCCAGAACTCTGGCTGTGTTCAAAGACGACAGTGTGTGGAATCAGTTAAATCTAAACGTGCTTATTAGTGTGTTAGGAAACAATAACGTGCTGAAATTAATGCAAACATGTTGTTTCCTGAAATGATTGAGTTAGGGAGCACAGATCTCTAACTGCACATGTCCTTGGACCTTAGGACTGTGATGTCCTGAGCAACCTCACAATTACATCTTATTATCTGCATCCCATAATAATGCATCGTTCACATTTACATGCTGTTTTGAATTGTTGAATTTCCAAAGAATTTTCTAAATGAAGAGTGGTGAAAACTACAGTACTCCATTCTGAATCTTAATGCTATGGCTTTATCTGTTTCAGTAGTGTTTTGTTTTGTTTTTTCAATTGTAACGGGATATTTAAATAAGTTGAGGTAAATGATTTAATATATTAATGTAATTTTTAGTTCTTAGACTTATCCACTTTTTTATTTGGTGATGGTCTGCAACAAAGTTCTTGGTATTTTCTCACGTTGATGTTACAAACTGGTGGACAAACTGTCAATGATTCCATCCATACTACAGTATTGGCATATCTAAATGTTCTATCCCCAAATCAATCTTCCTGTATTATGCGTATAATTTTACTTGGTATAACTTGTAGTATCCAAGATTTAATTGTCCTAAATTCATCTCATGTTTGCTCTTTGTTGACTTCATATGAATATTTTGTGAGGTATTCGACATATTCAAGTTGTGATGAGCTTCGACCACATATGACTAGACAGACCTCTACCCCATGTTCTTTCAAAAAAAAAAATGCAACAGTGAGACACTGAGCTTTCTTAAAAATGCCATTCATATTTTACTGGGTGAAAATTTGATTTTCTTCTAATTTATACTTTTTAAAGCTTACTTTTTAAAGTTCAGCAAGTAAAAGCAGCCTCACCCTCAACAGACGAGTGACAGTCTCTCCCTCAAGGACGAAGAGGAGTGCTGCCATCTCTCGCCATGGTGGTCATCAGCGCTAAACTCCTGTCAGGTTCCATCTAGCGCTCAAATGCACAAACACACACACACACGCACACATGCACACACACACACGCACATACGCACACACATGCACACACATATACTCACTCGCTTCCATCTCAGGACAGGCTCTCCAAAGAGGTCAACATGTTGTCACATACACCAGGGAGCAGTGTGTTTGTTGGCAGTCTCTACCTCCGTGCTACGTTCATGTCATCTCACTCTCTGAGAGCCTGCTGTGACCATTACCACGCCAGCGTGGAGGAGACGGATGCTCAGGGCCCAGAAGGACTTCATCCTGCCTGGAAATCTGCAGCCGTCATTTATTTATTTATTTATTTGTAATGGGAATAAATGAGCAGTCATATCTCTTGACAAGTTTGTAAAAAGTGCTGGAAAAGAGGCAAAGACACAAAACTGAAACAAAACTTTTTTGTTTCAAGTTATTTTCAGATTTTTGCATATTTTGATATTTTATTACAATGAAAACATGAGTTAAATGAAAGAAAAGGTCATTAAAATTAAAGTAAAAATACTTTACCAACCTTTAAATGAATGAAACTTTCACTTAGTTTGTAGACTGGGCTATATATCGACCTGTACTTTATAGTTTGCATGTTCAACTGAAGGTCCATTCAATTTTTATTGGGATAAAGTGATAATTTATTCTTATTCAGATTTATGGATGAAACATCTTTGAGCAGTCACATGAAGTCAATGTTTTGAGATTGTATTCTGTTCAATCAATGGCTCGACAAAAAAAAGTTATTCAACATATTTGTGATTCATTGTAATTTACTTATGTCCTAAATGTGCTGAGGTTAATGTGGTGGATGATGCTCTGTTCACACTGCACACTTACACACACACTAACTAAATGATCTCATGTTGACTGAATGGATGACGTAGTCCTCACTTTCCTTCCTGTACCCTCTCACACATTCAACAGTTGTTTCAAGCCTCATTTCTGAAACATGTTTTATTAATCACTTCATTTGATCGAAATGTTTTCTGATAAAACATGTAATATTTTGTTTAATGTCATTTTTAATCATGTGCCTAACAGTCACAGCTGTCTCACAACCGGGACGAGAAAGAGTTATAAAAAATCTTTGTTGAAATGCCTTCCCACTCAAACATGGTACATCTCTCCCAGGTGACTGCTTAGCACTGGCAGTAATTGAAAACTTGCCCCTGGCTCTGCATGTGTGTGTGTGTGTGTGTGTGTGTGCGCGCGCATACGACAGTTTTGTCCATGTCTGAACATGTGCATCTGCTCATATCAGCATGTATGTGCATGCATTTGTTTATGTTGACGTGAGTCTTCATCACATCACCTCCCCTCTCCACAGGTTTGCACTAATAAGTCCACTATTCACCGCCTTTTTGTTGTTGGGAGTTGAACCATTTTTCCCAAAAGGAGGATGAATTAAAAACAGTTTGAATGTAAGCCTCCCTTCCCCCTCTTCTTTGCTCTTCCACGACGAGGGGCCAAATCTCTTCAGCATTTCCAGCCCTGTGAGCTAATTTGACAGCTCACAGGGGTGACGCTGATTCCACTTCGCAGAGACAGGTACCCTAGGGCTAGCCAGCTGGATCGCAGTGGATGCTTACAGATTTGGCTTTAGCTTCATGCTGGGTGTCATCTGTCTCTTTGGTCTGGCGCAGGATAATTTTTTTGCGTGTGTGTGTGTGTGTGTGTGTGTGTGTGTGTGTGTGTGTGTGTGTGTGTGTGTGTGTCCGCCCTGACATCATGTGCCTGAGCAGTTTGTGCCTGGCAGGCCTTGTCTGTCCAGGTTGGCCATCAAACACAGTCAGCATGGCCCTAATCTGACGAGGCACTGCTCCAAACATGCCACAGCAGCCCAAAAAGTGTGTATGTGTGTGTGTGTGTGTGTGTGTGTGTGTGTGTGTGTGTGTGTGTGTGTGTGTGTGTGTGTGTGTGTGTGTGTGTGTGTGTGTGTGTGTGTGTGTGTGTGTGTGTGTGTGTGCGTGTACATGTGCACTTGCATGTGCCTGTGTGACCTCAAGGCAGACCCTCTTTTTTACTCCTTGCTTTTCTCCTCTCCACTGTCCCATGTTGAATATCACCACACATGCATGCACAAACTGAAGAAAAACTTCAAGAAACATCAAGTTGAGCTTTGACGAGGCCTGCCCTCTGCCCGACGCACCCCTCTCCAGTCATTGTGGGCGTGCAAGTGTGCCTGTATATGCAACTGAATTACATGTGTGTGTTTGAACCCTTAATTTTGCCCCTGACAAACACATTTCCTTGCTCATTGCGCCCTTTGCCCCAATATCTGTCAGCTTTATTGTGGACAACTTGCAAGACACTCTTCATCAACAGGTTTAGAGTGTTCTTCAGCCTTTTTCCCTCACTCGACGTCGACATTACCTCTTGGAGAAAGAGCCAATCCCTCTCTTCGTAGGACAGGGCAGGACAAGGGGACAGCCCCCCCATGGGAGAAATGACAGTGTGCTTCTTGTTAGTCTCCAGGACAAGGCCTGAAATGGCGGCGGGAACCCACTGCTAATGCTAATCTTGGCTGACACACTGGTCTCCCCTGCAAACACACACTTCCAGTCCAGTGTTGATCTCAGGCTCCAGGAAAAAGAGGCAGTTCAAGATGTGCCTGACAAGGTTTTGTTCTGTTTTGCCTTGAAAGGGAAAAAAAAAATCCTTTCCTTCCCTGAAAAGCACAGGATGATGAGTACATATGTTGATCTTCAGGCTGGAAGCCATGTACCGCCACTGTCTTCCCATCAGGCCTTGGGACAACTTGGAGTAACAGCAGGATAGTGTCACGCTAGAAAGTGACTTCTCATGTGCTACTACAGCATGAGGGCCTTGAGTGTGTTTATTTGTATCTTACCTTCCTGATGCATTCCATTTTTTAGCATCCACTTATTGTTTTGTTTTCTCCCTCTACAGCTCCTCTCCAATGGTGCGCATGTCGGAAACATCCTACAGCAAGCTGAGGGACAAGAAAATGGTAGATGGGACAGGTAGAACCACCTGCTTACAGGCCATGAGAGAGAAAATGAGATCAGGACACACGGAGAGGTAGCAGGTAGGTGGGTTGCTGGGCAGCAGGTCCTCCACTCCCACGTCCCCTCAAGCCCAGAGGCCTTGGCATCCAATGAGTAACACCCCTCCACCCCTTCCCTTTCCCCCTCTTGCATCACCCCACCCCCTCCCCCACCTGTTCAGAGACACGATGCAGTGAGTGGCGTTCAGCGCGTTGTGAGCATGAAGCAGCGGCCCCGCGGCCCTCCGCCTGGACCTTGGTGTCAAGACCTAGCCGAACTGAGAGAGAGACAAGGGAAACATGAAAGAGAGGTTGTGGGGGGGGGGAGAATGGAGAGCAGTGAAATGCGGAATAATTATACCCAGTGGGTAATGCAAGCACCGTCGTTACGGGGGCAGCGTGGTCAGGGCAAGGAGGAGGGAGACGCGGAGGCTATAGCGTCATCGGGGCGAGCTCTCAGGGCCAGTGGGCATGTTTGGTAAACCACACTCACAGACCTCCCACTGGACTGAAGCACCGCTAGTCGAAGAGCTGCAGGAGATCAACCGGTTACTGCCAAGCATGTATGCATGTGGGGTGAAGCTCTGCGGCTTTTGTCCTGCATTCCGCGTACAGATAGTATGTGAAAGTGTAACTAAAAATGAAGGAAAAAGACAGCAAGGAAACAGATACACCTGGTTATAAGGCTTATTGCAATGCACCATGCATAATTAGCTTTAAATAACAAAATAAGACTCTATATTATATATCTAAATAAATAATAAATAAGTTAAAAATTAATTAATCAATATATTTAGTCAAAATATTTTGTAAAAAAAATTAGTTGGATCAGGAAATAATATGACGAATTCATAATGACTGTTTTGTTTTGTTTTGTTTTTTTAATTTTTACTTTATTCAAATTGTCCAGCAAGACAGAACCAAACACTTAAACAATGTTACCAGGAATTAGGATAATTTACAAAGTCTGACTTCAATGGCAGAAAAAATAAGAATATGTAGTAGGACTACTTGAGAGTAAAAGTCAGTTAGACAGAAATGCTAGAATTTATCCTTGACTTTTTGTATCTTGCACTAAGTGAAATAAATATAAAGTTATACCCAATATAAAATTGGGCAATATAAAACATGACATGAACAAAGCTATAACAAAAACCAAGGCAGTCACAGACTGCAACATCACGCGACACCCCAGAATTCAAAATTTTACTTGCACAGGTCAAAAATCAAAGCTAGTGCTCTGACCAACTTTCATTGATCAAAGCACTATCTTTGATCTATGGTCTTACTCACACTGGCCTTCTCTCTCGTCTTTCTATCTTATCCAGTTCCTGAGTGTACAAAAATTTTAATTTGACCTTGATCTAGTTTTCTCAAGGTCAAGATCATCATCTCATTTTCATCCCCTTTGCCACCCAGGTAATGTGCTTTTAGTTTCATCTTTCTATCTGCAATGGTTGCGAAGATATTTGGTGGCCAAACTAATGAACAGACGAACAAGCGGACGAACAAACGGATGAACACACGAACACTGACAATTACAATACATTACTGCTTTGAAGCGGGATGTAACAAAAAGTTTGGAACTGAAAATAATTGAAATAATCTTATCTAATATAGACAGGTATTGAAAACTATAACAGTAAATTACAGAAAAATTCTTTTGAATTTGTTTTAATTTCCTGCTATTTCTTTGAAAACTGTCATTCTCTTTTAGCGTGTCGTGTGTGTGTGTGTGTGTGTGTGTGTGTGTGTGTGTGTGTGTGTGTGTGTGTGTGTGTGTGTGTGTGTGTGTGTGTGTGTGTGTGTGTGTGAGTGTGTGTGTTTTCAGTTTTGGAGAATGTCCCAGAAAGGCTTTGGGTTCTGTGCGGTGGTGTCAAACAAAAACAGGAATTCACTTAATAGACCTGTGGGACAGAAACACGGTTAAGACATGATCTGCTCCTGTGCAGCTACTGCAGCTGAACATCAGTGCGCTTGCAGATGTTGATGCAGGAGGACAAATATTTCCTCATTATAATGATGTTGGCTTGGCCCTCCATAGTCTTTAGAGCTTAGTAGTGAACATTTTGACTTTTTTTTTCTTCTTTTAACGAAATGTAAAATTCAGATATTTCCAACCTTATTCAATCCTTCATATTTTTTAAATTTTAGAACAGCAGATGATTTATATTACATTTTAAGAGATGCTAATTATATTTCTAAACTTGTTTTAATGTCACAAAATCCAAATAAATACATTTGTAATGGATGATAAATGTAGCTATGAGAGAATAATCATTTTTCCACAACATCTGCATACAAGATTTATACTTTTCAAGGTTGTTTAGTTATCTGAGAATTTTTATATATATTTTTATACATAAAAAATCAGATTAACATTTAATATCATTCTTGTACTGATTTCCATAACTTTTATTTCTTTTATTACTGTAAACAAAACTTTGATTTTTGTCATTCTGCTTTGCTTTAAATACTGTATGTTAATGAATGCTGCATTGAACCTGCATCTATACCATTCTCAGAGTTGAGCTTAATGATTTTAATTTCACCCTGCAGAGTCATAAATAAACAAACCAACAAGATGCACATTCCTGTCATGGAGGCCTTTACTGGACCTGACATCTTCTGTTGTCAGAGATCATGACGCTGCAGCAAAGGGTTTGTTTTTATCCCTCGGCTGTTGATCAATCATTTAATCTTTTTAATAGGCCCAAATCAAAACTAATGAGGCATGTAATGCGTGTTTAGCTAAACAATGTGGACAGTAGGGGTCTTAAGTAGTGCCTTAATTATTGTCTCTAAAGTGAACGTGACAGTTTTAATGAATTTAGCTCTCAAAAGCAAACTTCTGACAACTAATATATGACATTTGCCCCAAACAATGCCTGTTCTTACATCTTCTGCATGTACTTAGCTCTGCCACAAGTGCTGTATTAATTCATACATTTATAGCAAAATATGTGCATTTCATTAAATTTAATAAAAGCACCAGCAAATCCAAGCTATTTTAGACATTGGGGGATTTTTTTTTTTTTTTAAATAGATTTTTAAAATTATTGGGAAGTATTTGGGGCCATCTTGTGGTGACTTTGTCAAAGACAAAATTTTTAAAGACACACTTGGACCTAATCCCTAACGCTAGTTTATTGAACTAGCGTTAGGGATTTCTTTATAATCATTCAGAGATTTCTTTATAATCATTCAGAGATTACACTGTGTTTTCTAATTTTCTGAGAGGTATTATATTTCGTGTGTCTTATATTTTATCCTCCTGACTTTATATTTGTTAAAGGAACTAATAAATCTTCAGAATTCAGATAGAGAATTCAGATATATGGAAATCAAAGTACATTAATATTATGTAATTGTTTTTTGTTGAATACTGTCACCGTTGATAATTTGGTATAGGTTTAACAAGATTGATGTACTATTAGATAGAATGTTATTCCATGCACTGTGCACAATGTACCTAAACATTACTAGGACCTTGCAAAAATCATACTGATATTTCTTTAATTTAAAATTATGAAGTGCCAATTTTGATACTTTACCATCAGACAGGGTTTATAGCAACAAAAAAACAAGCTTCAGTTCTGGTAATTAATAATGTTGGGAATTAAATTAAAATGAACAGCTCATCCATCTTTGACATACAAAGCATTGATCTTAGCTGCATTTTATTTGTCGGGTCCGTGACTGGGGTTTATTATCTGTATTTGAAAATAATGCAGTTATTGATCAAGGGTGGAGGAAAATCCTGCATCAGCCATCAAATAAAGAACTACAAATGTTAAAAGTTAATATAAAGGAATTTGTGCAAGATAGATCTTAGGTCTCCCCGATAGGTTTCCAGGATATCAAAAAAGGCACTTTCCTGTGTTGAGTGTACTTTGACCAAGTAATTTAATATGAGATTTTAAAATGGACCACTCCAGCGCAGAGCAAGACTGACATCTACTGTCCTCGATAAGAAACACGTCAGTCCGCACGACTGTCTGACCTGCACAAATGTGCAGATATTTAAATCCCTACTACCATAGTCAGATCATAAATACTGATGGTAGCACTGTTTTACTGTTCATTTTACGTTTGTTTTTACAACTAAAAAAACTAAATCTTTCACCCCTCTAAAACAGATTTGGTTCAGTCCATGGCCTCGTACCCGGAAGTAGTAGTAAATGTTTACACTCTGTCAGCTGATCTCGATTCAGCTGACTGAAATTAGTATGAGACTTGAACTTATTTTTACCTTAATAATATAAGTAGCATTAAAGTATTGTATTTTTAATGAATTACGGTTTTGTTCTTTTAAGTAGTCTTTTCTTTCTCACAGTTAGCTTCCTGTTAACCATTTAGAATATTCAGTAACTGATTTTCAAGTTAGCATCTGGTTTAAGCTATAGCTTAGTCACTATTTTTTTGTCTGTAAAAAAGAAATTTCACACAATTTAAACCAACGCGTCTGCACGACCTGTAAAAATGGACAAAATTGCTCAAGGTTAGTGAGATCCAAACCGCAAAATAACAGCACTGTCCACATTTTCCGCTCCGAGTAGCTTTTAAACTACTTCTAGAATACTGAAGTATATCTGATTAGCCTATTGCATAGATTTACGAGTGTCTTTATTTGATGTAATATTCATTAGAATTTGTTGTCATTTTTTTATATTACTGTATCTTAACATATGCTTTTATACGTATTAAAATGATGGAAAACGCATCTGAATGGATGTCCACATACAGATATGAAGGTGTGCTCGAATACTACTTCAAAACATGTTGATAACTTGTTGTGATGTAGCTATGTTTTTTCCTGTACGTTCTTGTATCACTAAAGCTAATTTGATCCCTGTTGTTTACTGCAGATGTGGGTGAAATCCAGTCCAGACTGTTGGACCACAGACCAGTTGTCGGTGCAGAGATCCGCTTCTTTGTGACAGAGTTTGAAGTACTAAACATTATGAATTGTCACATTAGCCTAAAGATGTCTGTGCCCCTTTGAAACAGAATATGCACATTTTCCACTTCTTAACATCTGTGCTTGATCCAAAATTCAAACACTCTCTATGCTGTACCTCACAAACCAGTCTGTGTGTGTCTGTGTGAATGCATGCATGTATGTGTTAATGTAAGGTTTCGTCTGCCGCTATTTAGGAAAAGCGTGGACACAGAGAGGGTAGACTGCTGGAGAACCTCGATAAATTAGTGCTGGAAACAAATGAACACATGCAGCCCACACATTTTGAGGACATCAACAAGAAGTTGTGTGTTATTACTAAAAAGTGTAAGTCTTAATTTTTTTTATCATAATACTTGAGGAGACTTTGTTTCAAATTGTGTAAATGGTGTCAATTTTATTCAACAGCAAATTTTAAAATAAGACAATTTTCCGGTAACATTGGGTCACATAGTCAACTATGCAATTCTAATGGATTAGTTTTAATATTGACTTAAATGAAGATCAAGTTATTCAATTTTTGTTACTAGAATACCACTGAAGACAAGGGAACAGTCTTTTGATTCTGCAAAGTAATCAGAAATTGTTGAACAATTGAGCCAGGACTTGTTACTTAAACAGAATGGTCTAAAATGTTTTTAATATTTGGCTTCCTGAATGCAGGCCAGACATCTATTCAAACATTTGAATTTTTGTAAATGTCATCTGAAAAAAAGATGCAGGATCATATTTACTTTTTTTCATTTAATTTTGTGTAAAGCTCATGAGTTATTCTGAAATTATTGTGCTGATTTTTTAGGTTATTTTTATTTAACTATGGAAAAACGAATAACTGTTGCATATCAATAAAGAGGATGTTCAAGAATATCTATCTCTTTAACATCTCAGTGGAGGCTGCTAATCACATGGCAGAGAGAGTCCAGCAGAGGGAGCTAGAGTCTCAGCAGGTAAAAAGCAAAGTCCTGTCATGAAAACTTTTAGCACAGGTGGAAGCAATATCACAGCCTTGAAAAATCCAGATAAGATATCATGTATTTATGATATTGTGGCCTGTCTGTGTATATGCAATATATTTAGGCTGAATGCCAGTGTAATCACATATGTAGCCTTGCATCATCAGGTTTGTCAGATTGATCCATGGATGCAATCAAACAAACATATAGCTGTCCTAATCTCTTTACTGTTATTGAACCATATAACCTGTACACTATCTGTGCAAGCATAATTAAGTATCCATGTTTGCCTCAGATTCAAATCAACATTGCTGTGACATGTTGGCAAAAATGATTTGTTATATTTGTTGTGTTCTCATTTCTTCTGTCCTTGCAGTCTGCCCAGCTGCAGGCAAACATGGAGTGTTTGAAAGATGAGTGGGCAGAGTTTCTGAAGAAGCAGCAAAGACTAAAGGAGGAGGTAGATGAAGAGTATGCCAAGGCTGCTGAACAGCTCAGGATGAAGTATCATGAATCGGAGAAGGGTTCGACCAAGTTTCAGCCCATATAAACAATATTATGTTTGCGTGGGTGTGATGAACAAACACTCCCTCTCTTATTACGTGAACATTTGTGTCTGTTGTTGGCAAGGTCTCCTCTGTAAAACAACGCTATGGGCTTTGGATGATGTACTTTGGTTGAAATGAAAAAAGTTTCACTACTGTCCAAGTTTGACATCTTTAAAATTATTAACACAGGGCAATCAAATAACAAGGTTCTGTCTTGAGTATGTGGAACTTTTGCAGCACCTGCAACATGTCACTTTTGAACAAGCAATGATCTGATTGTTCTTTAGCCGTGAAGTTTTCAACATTTCAATATTTTAATGAATGCCTGCCTGAAGGGTGCTAATGATGAATATGTATCTGTCCAAAGTTAAAAGAAACCCGATGCTTGGCAACAAGGCGAGATATTGTAAGCAGTACAGGCGAGATTGTTAAATGTTGGAGAAAGCCCTCTGAGCAGGTGTGTTTAAAGCACAGGTCAAGTGTTGTAGAAACGAGCTCAAACAGAACAGTTTCCAGAACAAATCATCCCTCAACAGCTCTCCCGGTGTTTGGAACATTTGACCTCTGACATTAACTTCAAGTAAACCAAATGTCTATGAAGAAAGTTGCGTTATGAAAGGCTTTTGCTGACACTGGTTTGACTGATCATCTGCAGCTGGTTTTTGTTTGCTTTGCCACATCAAATCTGATTTTAATGACTCACAAATCCAATATTTTCATTGGTATTTAAACAGAAGGAACATAAGTCAGATTCTGGTCTCCTGGCTTGAATTTCCCTCTGGATCCTTCTGCTCTTGGATGCTTGTCATGCTTTTGAGCTTAGAGGTCTAACATATACAGAATGATGACTTTAAAAATTGTCTTCAAAGTGCTTTCTATTTAACCTTTTTTGCACAATGTTAATGGCACAAATCTTAGTGCTAAAATGTATAAATTTTACGATTTTAACCAGGAAAGAAGTGAGTCTTGAGCCTTAAGATACCACATCTGAGGTGTGTCAATGTTTTAATGCTGTGTTTCGTCTCTGCTTCAGACTATAGTGGGTTGTTAGACAGGTTAATGGATGGGTGGGCACATGGCCACATTCTTTACATAACTTAGAACAGAGTTTATCTCAGCAGTGTAATAAAACAAACATTTAAGATACCCCCCCCCCCCCCCAAAAGAAAAAAATTCTCCTAGAATCCCCAAGGATCTTATCTCTCAATGTCCCACCTGAAGAATAAAGTTTTGCCTCATATGGCAACATAACAAAAATGAGGTTTCTGGAAGAAAATGTGAGTAAAAAAGAACAAACCAGTGATGTAATCCCTGTTCCATGTGACAACACAGCTGAAGTGAACTCAATTCTGTATCCCCTTTCAAGAAGCTGCAGCTTTTTTCCATTTTGGCACATGCAGACCTGCCCCCCTCTGCTCTCCTGCTAAACTGCCCTCTGGCTGCTCTGCCTGTGTCTATGCATGCCGTACGTGTGTGTGAGAGGGCGCCAGTAATGGCTGGCATCATAGCAGGACATGGCATTTGGCATGTCATGAGAGAGGGCAGAGTCATGCTAGCAGATGTACGTCTGTGTGTCTGCGTGTACGCCTCCGCTTCACTTGGGTGAATGCAACTGTCCAGCGTGGAGACAGGCCATCATTGGCTAATGAGAAGCGACAATAAGGAAACATGGTCCACCTCTGCCAGCAGGGCACTGTTTCATCTGCTCTTGTTTATTTTAAATTAGTTTTCATTGGAAAGAAAAGAAACGCCAGAGTACACTAAAGGTCATGGTTTTATGAGTGTTAGCTATCCACCTTCAGAGAGGCTTACGCTTACTGTTGACGCACCAGTGCTCTGATAAGAGCAGGATAACATCCTTTAGCAAGAATTTCAGCTGTGCCAAGTTGTTAAGAGTCAAATACCCAAGGCAGCAACACTTAGGGTCATTTTGTGAAGTAGTTTGTAAGTGAAACCAAACTAGAGAGGAAAGGGAACAGGATTTTACATAACTCTACATGGATGCAGATGTACAAATTTAACCTTGGTTTACAATCCCAAAAAAATCAGAAGAATAGTAATTACTTTGCTCAGGAAGTGTGTGAACCCCAACAAATTGTCAGAGTAACATCCTGTCATCCATAATTGCAATGACTAACCTTTGCTATCAATAAACATGGTGTTCATCGAACTCCTGTAAGCTAACACATATTCTAGGATTGCGATCATCTTTTGTGACCTTCAAAAGGACTTCAGACTAAGAACAGCATCAAATACCTGTTGACTAACTGCTTCTTATTTGTCATTAATGACTCATTCAGTGGTATAACACTAGAAAAGCTATAATATTAGGGGTTAAATGTTGGCATTTACAGAATTAAGAATAGGTATGTCCATCAGAAATGATGAAACTTAGGTATCCTATGTAGACTGCTGAGTTAAGTCCCTCAACAAAGACCATTAAGACTACTCCATTGACAGAAAAGGGTTAAATCTCCTGTTATGATGCCCCTTAGCTGCTGCCTAATGCCTCTGGACCTGGTTTGGTTTGTTTTTTTGTCTCCAGTGTGCATCGCAGATCAATGTGTTCTTCCTGTTTTGAGGGAGAGAGTAGCGCTCCCAGGCCACAGAGCTGCCGTTCCTTATGCCAACATAAATGGTCAAGGAAACAGCAGCACCCAGCTGGAGCACCACTGGGCAAGGGACAAGAGATAAGAAGTGTGTTGGTCAATGCAACCTAATGCCATGTTTGAAAAATAACTTTCCATGTTCCACTGAAAAAAGTAAAAAGCAATGAAAGGTTTAGCTTTTATGAGGGTAATAGAAAAACATGAGCTTTTATTCAATTGTGCTAAACTGACAATTTAACCGTTACAGATTAGCTTTGATTAAACAAGTTCAGACAAAATGTGTCAAATCTTAGTGTGTCTTCTGTCTATGTCTACTAGCCTCAGATTTTCACATCACCATCACCCTCTTCCTTAATTAAGTTTTCATTGCAGCGCCCCTATTTGAAGAGACTGGTCCTCTTGGGTTGTTTTTACTGGATTCCTCTCAATGATAAAATAGCTTCTTTTTTTTACATCTTTTTTAAATTGGTATTGGGCATCAGCCATTACCATTCATCACTGTGTGAGGTCAAAAAAACTAATTGAAACAACCACTGCACTTTATGAGTATTTTTATTTAAGACTATTTCAGAATACAAGTATTAAATGTACATAATGTAATATTAACAGTTTTAACTGCTTTCATGATGAGTTTTGCTCCTTTCTTTCCTCTGGTTCTGTTTGCTTGGAAGCTCCTGTTGTTCAAATACAAAAGAAACTAAGAGAAATTTTCTTATTCTCAACATGTATGATAGCTGCAATGTAAAAATTATTTTAAGGCTTTTCCCACTCCACCAAAAATTGATGAGTACTAATTTGATCACAGTCTACACTTGTCTTCCGACTGAGGCAATTACTAGTTTTAATTTTACTAATTTAATTAGTAATTGCCTCTGGAACAAAATTGTTAGTACCCCTCTGTTGAAAATGAAGAAAAAGCCACAATGGCCACGGAAATAACTTGAAACTGGCATAGGTAATAATATAAATTTAATGACAATCAATGAAAATCAGGCATTGCTTTTGAATTGTGGTTCAACAGAATCATTTAAAAAAATAAACTAATGAAACAGACCTGGAACAAAAATTATGATATTCCTTGGAATGTTAAACTATGGTCTCCCTTTAGCGTCTTTAGTATTGAGTCAGTCTGCCTATTTAAAGTGTGACATGGAGTGTACCACGTTGAACCTGGACCACAGGAAATGAAGGAAAGAGTTGTCTAAAGAGATTACAAAGAAATTTCTAGACAAACAGGTTAAAGGTAAAGGCT
Organism: Antennarius maculatus; assembly: GCA_013358685.1. NCBI lineage: Eukaryota > Metazoa > Chordata > Actinopteri > Lophiiformes > Antennariidae > Antennarius > Antennarius maculatus. The sequence goes on from CM023624.1 coordinate 11,102,439, forward strand.
ATAAGACCATTTCCAAGCAGCTTGATGATCTTTTGACTATAGCTGTACATATTATTCAGAGGTTTAAGGTCCATGGGACTGTAGCGACCCATGGACGTTAGAGTCAAGAGGGATGACAAATTAAAGATAATACGAGCGGCAACTAAAGAGCCCAGAATAACCTCCAAAGAAATAAATAGTACATCAGTGTCAGATCACAAATCGACAGTTGTTTGAGCCAAAGTCAACTTTGTGGGAGACAACCAAGGAGGGTGCCACTATTGAAAACAAATTATGAAAAAAATGATACTGGAATTTGCCACAACGCATATTGACAAGCCACAAAACTTCTGGGAGAATGTCCATTGGACAGAAGAGACAATAATGGAGCGTTTTGGCAAGACAGATTGATCTGTGTTCGAAAACAGAAAAGTGAAACATACCAAGAAGGAACACTGTCCCTCCTGTCAAACATGTGCTGGGGCTGCTTTGCTGAATCTGGCACAAGGTGTCATGAATCTGTACAGGGTCCAATCAAATCTTGGCTATCAAGGCATTCCGGAGAGAAATGTGCTGGCTTGGCATCAGAAAGTTTGGTGTCAGTCACGAGTCATGGGTCTTCAACAGGCTAATGACCCAAAATATTCACCTAGAAACATGAAACATTCTTCCATGAACCTTGATCTAAATCCTAATGAACATCTGTGGAAGGAGCTGAAACATGCCATCTGGAGAAGGTGCCCTTCAAACCGGAGACAACTGGAGCAGTGTGCTCACCAGGAGTGGGTCAAGATACCTCCTGAGAGGCACAGAAGTCTCATTGACAGTTACAGAAATTGTTTAATTGCACTGATTGTGTCAAAAGTCTGTGCAACAATTTATTCAGGATACCATTTGTCTCCAGGCCTGTTTCATTAATGTGTTTTTAACATGATTCTGTTGGACCAAATTCAAAAGTAATGTCTGATTTTTATGGGAAATTTTCAATAAAATTATTTATTATGAATGTCAGTTTCAAGTTATTTAAGTGATCAGTGTGGGGTTTTCTTTCATTACCAGATCACAACCTACTGCCACTCTTAATAATAGATGGATCTATAACTGCAAATCACATCTATCTCCTATGTTCCCTTTATAGAAACCAAAACAGGAAGCTGAAGCTAATGTAAACTGTAGATCACGTCATGTTCTCTCCATCAGTCATGCCTCTGGGCTTTTGCACACTGTTGAGGAGACACTGATTGGACTGAACTACAGAAGCTTCTGGTCAAAGTAATCTGAGAGAATGCTGTGTGCAGTCATCAATAAAATATTTTACATCCACTGCATGTATATAAATGAAGTGTGATTTAATATGGTAAGTATACGTGCGCATGTATGCATATTTTTAAAAAATCAGATTTATTATTTAAGTTGCAAACTCAACTGGAACACAGACTTACAGACTTGTGTTGAATCCACATTTTTCTGCAAGATATTATTAAGAGATTCAAAAGTATATAGTAACTGTCATTGCAGGGCACGGTAATAGTACTACTTTAGTGTTTATGTCCTGTTAGCTTTGTTCACTCTTAACTCTTTCATACCTCCAACCAGAGCTCATGTGTCGATTCTTATCTTTAGCTTCTTTATCAAGGTACAACGTACACTTTTATGAGTGTCAGACAGGTCAAAACCAGTTCATCTTATAGCTCAGTAGTTAAAAGGTCTATTCACATTTCTACTGCTGCACTTCTTAAAACTGACTAATAAAATTCCAGTGGAGCTTGAACCTCCTTGAAGAAACAAATAAAACACACATGAACCCAGAGGACAGCTAGTTTCCATGCAGCTGACAGCAGTCTTGGCATTTTGTCTCTGGCCTGATCAGCTTCCATTTCAGTTGACTGATGAGAAAAAGCAGACCTAACATGAACACAATTTCATGATTTTGTGTGGGAACAATAGGAAATGATGAGGTATTCATTCACACTTGCCTTCCTGACAGCTTATGAGAAATTTCAGCCTCTGCGTGCTCACTCTCTTTTGTGCTACATGATGGGCCCCTGTTACTCAATTACTAAGAGGTTCAAAATGAAAATGCCAATGAACAAAAGCGCTGTGCTTCCCAGTTAATAATCCAGCATAAAACCACCTCAGGGAGTCAGTGATGGTTCCTGGGGAGATTAAAATGCAGGTGGTAATATGAATTCTTTGGCAATAGCAAACATTAACCCAGTGGATCGCTAAATAAGAGAGGGGGAGCCCTCAAAGCTGCTATAAAACAAATTAAGAAATGGATATTTTTTGGAGGTGAAGGCATGCTGGATATTTTCAGACCCTGGCAGCTTAGAAAATGAGAGCTAGGTGGCATATAAAACCAATCACTGGAAAGAAATAGGCTGGAAATTAAGCGTCCCACCTTTCACAGTAAATGCCAGGACTCCCTTATTAGCAAGCACTGATAGGCTCCCTGGTAATATGCACTATTAGGCTAGGCTGCACTGTAATATGGGTTTTATTCTGCACAGTGAGCAGACTTAGGTTGTTATCCAGATGTCTTGATAAGACATTCTCTGTTTGACAGACAAACCCTCCATTGACATTTTCTGTTGCCATAGAAGGACTACCACAACAAAAATGTCATTTTTTTCTGTCTGGGATTCTACCTTATGTTTTGCAGCCTTGCTGAGCATTTGCCAAGTCCAAGAAACACAGATAAGACTCCAGCAACAACAAACACCTTCCTCAGTCAATCACAGGCCAAACAATGGAGGACGCAGGGAACAGGCTGTCATCGGCCAGCGGCCACCAGAAGCAACAAATCTTGTTGTCGTCTAGATTCCTGACCCAGAGTGGAATGTCTGGCTTCACTGCCAGCCAGAGAGAGAGATGGGATTTGATTTCCTCTGTTTTGTGTACCAGGTGCTCTCCTGATGTTACTTTGACTGCTGGAGCTTCAGTGATGCTCCACCCTGACACTATAAAAATATATTTATGTAGTCTAAACAGGCTGAAGATAATTTGCATTTATCAAGAACTTCCCTTTCTCAAAGTCTGGTAAAAAGTTTAGGCCACTTGCAGGCAGCTGACATATAGTCACCTCTTTCAGTTGATGGTTAAGCAACATTTAATTTCTGTGCTCCCTGTGAACCTTTATTACATTGCTTTTGGCTCTGTTTATGACCTTAACTAACTCCTGAGGGAAACACAGTATCTGACTATTTAACAGCTTTATGCTTCACTTTAACTACTAGCAAACTAGCTGCTCGTAGTTAACATTGGTGGGGGACATAATGGATCTCTGTTATGCCTGCAAATGCAGTAAGAGTGAACCAAACATTTAAAATGTGTCCTACTGAACTGTTAATTATACTAAATAGCAGTGTGGAGGTCAAGGACAAGATGAACAATAATTCTGATTATTATAGGGTTGTGGTTTTTTTTTTTCATTTAAAATGCTCCTATTCTGAAAGTATGAAATGCAGGGTTTGTAATTCATTGTTAAATGTCCTTTAATTAAACTAGATGGAATCCTCATTCTGATAAAAAAATATCTTTCCTGATATCTTGACAAAATCAAACACTTTTCATACACTACATACAATTAAACATCAAACTAACAAATGTATTTGAAATACTAAGAAAGTACAGGTCTAATTAGTAAAAAGTCACATTGAGCCTGTAGATTAAAGGTCTGGTTATTGATTTAAGGAAAGACAAGGAGGAACTGATGGGAAAGGAAGACAATGGTCTCAGATTTTTGTGACTGTTGAAACAGTCACCCAGTGTAAACTATGTGAACTTTTTCAGTTCATCATTCAACATTTCAGTCGTCACTATACTCCTGAATGTAACTTCATGAACTCATACTCCATGTCCATTTATACAGGAATATTCTTAAAGACTGCTTTGTTGAGAATACTAACAAAATGAAACTGATGGCTGTTTTTGATTGACAAATCTTAGCTGATGTCCTGCTGATCAAATCTAACTTTACTGTCAATAACACAAGTCTATTGACATATGTCTAAGTCATTGGAATATTTGCAAGTGTTTAAGGAAATCCCCCCTTAAAATCCAATAGTCATTATATGTTCTAAAATACTTGAGGATTACATTATCCTGGCATAGAACATTTTGATTTGGATAAATAACAACAATATAGGATTCAGCTATTTTACTTAGATGCCTCTCAGCCATAATTACAGTAGTGATCTGAAACCTTAAATACAGGATTTTCAAACCAAAGTGTGATGAAAGACAAAGAAAAGCTAACCATGCACCACATACCTTTAAACAAGACATTTTTTGTTGGTTGGACCCCAGTAAGTAGAATTTCTCCTCTGTTGTTCCCAGAGCAGCCCTCTGCTCCTGCTGAAGGATCTCATGATGAGATCTCCACGGAGGGTCTAATATCCCACCTGCCTCACAGCCTGAAAGCCAATAAATCAATCAGTTGTGCTTTACAATCAGGCATGAGATGCCCATTCATGAAAAGGAGACTCCCTGTTGTGGATTATGGCCACAAAAACATCCTGACTGACAGAACAATGAGGTAGACAGGAGATGGAGGTATGAATGTATGTGCCTGAGTGCTTATTTGTGTGAATGCGTGGTGGTGGGTTGTTTTTTTTTATGAATGTGTTTGTCGCACACCACAAACCCTATCTGAATGTGAGTCAGTCTCTCACACCGGCTTTCTCCATGGAGGCTCGGGTTCTTGGCAAAGGAATGCATAGGAGTGGGCATGGGAGTGAACTCTTTCAAAGCCTTGGGACAGCTCTGGGTTTTACCTTTTTTTTTTTACTCCTGTCTTTCTGAGCTCATGTCGGCTGATGGTTTTGCTACTGCTGCTTCGTTTCAAGTGTAATGGCTTTAGCTTGAGGCTGACGGAGAAATACACATCAGAAGGGAGGGGTCCAGACCTAAAATTATGACTCACGTACTGCATGCCCTTGTTAAGCACCTGGTGTTGCGATTTCTCTCTGCCTTTCAGTCAGATGATGGCAAATCACATCTGTAAGCAGACATTCTCAAATGGATCAGACTTTGTCTGAAAGGCATAGTTTTGAGTTTTTGGAAATATTTGTGTTTGCTTTCTCATTACAGGCTAAAAAAGTCTGCAATATCTGTAAGATGAATAATAATGCTGCAACCTGTTAGTTCTGATGTTAATTAGCGGATATAAGGTACTCTTAGGTAAACTGTCTTGTGGCTGTGAGCTATCTTTTCCTCCTGATTAGTCGTCATGCAGTTTATGCGATGCTGCAAACATAAAAACAGAGCTAATCATATCATCTAACCCTCAGATGAAAAATCTACGAGCCTGTGTTTCAAAATCTTGACCATTTCCTGCATATATTCTGTCCTGTTTTTCAGTTTGAAGAAATTGCAGGAAATCTTCTTTGGTAGCAACTCCCATGCCTTTGTACTGCTCTTTCAATGATCCATTGAATGCATAAATTTAAACTTGCACTCCTTGCTCCGGGCCCTGTAGTGTCGTTGCGGTCGTGCAGATGTGTGGCTGGAGAACAACTGAGCTCTTTGACAGCTATCATATGGGGAGAGTAAAAATGAGGAGGAAGAGAAACACAAAAAAGAGAACAGAAGAAAAAAGAAAGAAAACCTCAAATTGGGGAAGAATGGTAAAAACGATTGTCAAGCTAAAAGGGATAAAGTGAAAAATCAGAGATAAAGCAAATGGTGGTAATGACAAAGGTATAAAACCTGAGGGAGGAAGAGAGGAACAAAGACATGGAAGAAGAAAGGCAAAGGTGGGAGGTAAAGACAGAGGAGGAAGACTGATCCTTTGCCTGCAGATCAAAGCAGACGGCGAGCAGCAGCTCCAGGCCGGTCCTCCCAGCACCTGTTGCTGCCCTACAGCCAAGTCAAACACATTATTCCAGCAGACGCGCTGCTTAATGGCTTCTGTGGAGAGGCCTTTACCGAGCCCATGACTACCTCTGCAGATGCTCCGCTTGCAGGCTGGGACAGAGGCAGAAACATACAAAGGCTTCCTATAACTCAGTTTCCTTATTTACTACTACACCAGGTGACACATCCAGAGGAGCGCACGCAGACACACACACAGACACACACACACACACACACACACACACACACACACACACACACACACACACATACACACATACACACACACACACACGCAAAAAAAGTTTCCTCTATGTGAGTCATCAGAATAATGGCAAAATCCAGACTCCTGTTAAATGAATCAACATGGCCACAAACTGATTAAGAGTGCAAATGATTAAAAAAAAAACATTTATGTTAAAAAATGAACACCTGATTCAAACATTGCATCCTTGTATGCCCACTCTAATGCTGCTCAAGGATCTTCAGTTATGCTTGGACACAGGTCATTATTGAGCAGAGAACAAATCATGCTAAGAAAAACAGTAAACATCTGTTTTGTGACTTGGCCACCTCTAGCTGGTAATGTCAGCCTGACCTCAATGAGGCTGGGCCCCTTTTTACATTTTCCATGAAACCATGAAAACGAGAGAACAAGTAAGAGGGTGACAGCATCTGTAACTTCTTTATTTCTTTCTTTCTTTCCTTCTTTCTTTCTTACTTTCATTCTTTCCTTCCTTTTTTAAAGTGGAGGAAAATAAAAACAAACCTTGACTAAATGGTAGGGCACTCCTTACATGTCTTGCAGTTTGTCCAAAAAGAATAAAACCATGGATGGTCTTTATATTGGGCTTTTACTCAGGCAAAGTGAAGCCTCATTGGCTATCGATGACATTTATGGCTTGCCTCATATGAAATAGTGTCTGCTGTAATATTACTTTGGAGCCTTACTTTGCTTTTCCCTTCAAGCCTTTGTGGCAGGTTAGATTTGCAGGTTGTCAATGATATCAGGATGAACCACTCATATAAAAGCAATCTCCCATGTTCTTTTCTCGGATACAAGTAGTAAGTCATCCTCTATTGATCTTTGTAGGAATATACTGTTTCTGTTTCAGAGGCTGGGCTCAGCTGCAGAGCAGCAGATAAGGAAGTGGTAGCATTTACTTTCATTCTAAAGGAATAAAAAGATGATTTCTATTGCTATAAATTTGTATAGTATGTATTAGCATTACCATTTAAATTCATCTCTAAGGGGAGGGAGATTAATAGTTCACTAAACCTTTTAATTTAAATCTCACACAGCTTTCCTAACATAATTTAGTTGAATGTCAGGTAATTATCAGGAATCTAACGTGTCAAGTTTCCAAAGGCCCTATACTAGAATGACTCATTTGCGAGGTCTGCTTCATGATATTTATGTAAGCTAAAAATTTTCCCATGGAGGCACCAGTGGTCACACCAGGATGTCTTTTATTCTCTTCTCTCAGACTCCATACTCTTCACCTTCTTCTCACTCTCTCTGCCCTACCTCAGCCCCCTCACTACCTGGCCAGTGCACTCTGATGGCTTTACCGGCAGGAAGTCAGGCTTTTACAGACAAGCCTCTGTACCAAGAAGGCAGAGTCCAAGTCAGGGTGGGTCCTGTCATCACCTGTGATGTCTCACTTTGGTCGACACATTTGAATGTTCGAACAAATTGCGGTGCTGTTCAACCGCTTTTGTTTTTTTGTAAAGACTGCAGAGATGCACACAAAAAGTTAGTGACTAGCAGTAGCCTGGGCCTCATGACAGGGCTGTTTTATGGTGATCAGTAAGAGGAACATTAACAGTCCATTAACAGGATCGGAAACTTTACAGCATGCTGCAGAAAAGCACATGATTCTAGATGTTCAATCAGATTTTTTCATCTCCAAAATAAATCTTTGAGTAACAAAAAAGTTTGTAAGGCTAAAAAGTGCCTGTACTTGTGTTACTGTAAGTTAAATGCTAACTTCAGCATTGTTAAATGACCACAATGTCACTACCAACATGCTTTGGTCAAACAAATTCAGATTTTGCCCTTATTATGGGGATGGATGTGAACATAAATTAATGCCAAATTTAAAACAACTAAACTTTAATTATAATCCCTCTGACAGGTGTGCAAAAATGTGAAATATGGCAGTCAACATATTTCAGTTTGAATCAGAATGGTTTACAAAAAAATAACCCATTGATAAAATCAAGTTAGCCTGGCTAAAATCTGTTTCCAAAAAACTTTTTATAAACTTTATGAACTGCACTTCCATTAAACTGTATTGGTTTTCATGTGTGTTTAAACTTTCAACCACTGAATGGCAGTCAGAACATCATCTGGACATTTATGTGTTGATTCAATTTCATGAGGGTTGAAGGCATACATGAATGTAGGTCATTTTTAAAGAGGCATGTTTTTTCTCAAACAACAATTTCCAGTCACACCTGTCAATATCCAGCCTGTTTACGGCCTCTGTATAAAGTTTCCTGCAGTGGGAAAACAGCAGGATCCTCTTAGTACACATGCCTTGTGGAAAATGATGGTAATTCCAACACTGTAGATACTTCAGGAGACTTGGCATGGTTATAGTCATCCGCCCGGATCCAGCAGAGAGCAGCAGAACATTAAAACACTTGGGAAACAGCAGGAGTTGTCATGGTAATGCACAGCCATTTCTTATATTCCTCTTTTATCTGAATTCACTTACTCCAGCATCACCCCTTTCTTTCCATTCTTAAATATTTTGTGTCATTTGCTTCTAACTATTCCTTTCTTTCTCACTTCCCTCATTCTGTCTTTCTCCCTTTCCCCAGTCTCCTTTGGTTCCTCTCTCACTCTTTTATCCACCCAGATGAAAGCACAAGGTGTTTTCCCATTCCATCCCTTGACATTTGCTTCTGGTAATGTTCCAGTAATGTAGGAGAGCCTTCTCTCCACTGTCTTTTCCCAGCACAGGTGCCTGCCGCAATGGTTTTGGTAAACTGTCTGTAAATGACATTGGTTCTCCTCTGTTGGTCACATCCTGAATCCCGGATATGATACTGTCATGAGTATCATGGAAACATGTCTGGATTTGGATTGCATGACGGAAGTCGGTGCTGAAAGCATTTCTACAGAAAGACTGTTAGGGTCCATCAAGGTGATTCCCATATGTTTATATGACAGAATTAGATTTTGTCAGAAATAACCTCGAAAGTTCTCTAAAAGGTTTTCTCTGTTTTCTTTGGCAGTATTGAAAAGCAGACCTCAGTCATTACTTTGGAATGAGTTAAATTTTATTAATTAAGAGGGGGAATTACCTTGAGTTAGATTATCTCACAAGGTTAGATTTAAAGGAATAGTGACATGTTTTAGGTTAGTAGTTTTTGTATTGACTTTTATATTTGTCAACTAAAAACAAGACTGCAGCCAGTAGCTATTAAATCAATTTTGTCAATTCAATTAAACAATTCTTTTTTAAGAACACATGTGGAAACACCAATTTGGGGTTTGTTTTTTTTAGGTTTTTGGAGCAGACACGAGATACATACAAACTCCACACAGAATGGAATCAAACCCAGAACCTTCTGCCACACGTACAACATACAGTCATATCAAAAACATAGGACACTACGTGAAATATTCTTTATTGAGACATTTTTGGTGTCTGATCTTGTTTTTCTTCATCTCTCTGGGCTTTGACTGCCATTCAGGACTCTCCATTTCATAGTGTTCTGTCAGGCCTTGGTAGATTTACTGGTATGTTGTGGGTCATTGTTATGTGGCAGGGTCCATTTCCTTTTCAAAGTTAATGTTTTTGCAGATGGTCTCACATGTTCCTTAAGCAACCTCTGACACACAGTACAATTCATGGTGGATTCCATGATGGTAAGCTGGCCAGGTGCTGCAGGAGCAACGCATCCCAAAACCATAGCACTTCCATCTCCACACTTCACAGTTTGTATGAGGTTCTTTTGCTAGCAGGCTTTATTGTTTTACATACATCCAATCATTATACTTTACATTCACTTTGGAAAATATTAGTCTGGCCATTGTGTTTCCCTTACCAGACTCATAAATTGTCATTATCTTCTTTCTGAAGGCCTCAGACAGCTCTTGCAGTTTCACCATGGTTCACTCTCACTTCCACAGGCAGGAGCAAGGCCAAATAAAATTTTTACCTATAATTTTTCCAATTTGAACAGTTTGCCATTCAGGAAATTCACGTCTAAATCTTAGATACAGGTCTTGGAGAAAACATCTCCTGGTTGGCTGATCTCTGATCTCTGAGTCCTTTGTAATATAAGTGAAGCATGGACTATTTTTAAATTCACACACTCCCCTCCTTTTTGCCTCTCGCTGTCTCTCACTCCTCACTTTCACCCTGTTGCCACTTGCCGACTGTTGCCCTCTCAGCTTCTAATTTCAGAGCAACTTAAGAAAATAAACAGAAAGTCTTCGGGTCCCCAAGACCGATTAATCTTTCTTTTTCCTTTTGTGGCACGCTGTAGCTGAACTGGCAAGATGCCAGGCCATTAACAATAGGTAACCAGTAGACACCCTCAAATATGCAGCCGTCATTCAATGAGCAAAATCCAAAATGTGTCAGCAGCAATTTGGTCATCTTTAGTACAACTACATGATATGTTGAGATTAAATAGCAATGGCTGGTCATTGGCTTGCCTTGGCAACAATAGAGCCCCTTTGGGTGAGTTGGGCCTGTGTGTAGATATTGTTTAGAGTTTAGGAAAAGGATCTTAAGGATCATTTTTCACCCATATTAACTATAAAGCATTTTGTGTTTCACTGAGTGAGCAGCTGCTGTAATGTGAGAGCATAGCAAGAACTCTGGATCATGAAATCCAGGGTCATTTTTGATGTGAGTCAAATAAATTGTGATGGTTGGGAGCTATTGTTTTATCAACACCTACAGTATATGTTACCACAGTGGGCTGAATGAGAGCAGCAGTAGGGTCATAGTATCCCAAGTGTCAAAGCCAATTGATGGGAAATGGAAAAGGTTCACAAAGGCATCACTCACATATGAATGTTTACCGGTTTGTTTGGGGGTTTTTTTGTTTTGTTGTTTGTTGTTTTTGTTTACTGACAGTAAAAAAAGAAAGTTAAAATCATTTGGGGAATTAATGCATTCTCTTATTAAAATTAGATAGATGTCATTCCCTCGTCTACCCATGTTTGTTTGGCTCTAAGAGGAAGAATTATTCAAAAATGTTTGAACAGATTTTCATTACATTTTATTTACAGTAGAATACAGCCCAAGAAAGACATCCAGGCAATCGTTTCAAATACTAAACCTACAGAGATAAGCTTGTTCTATTTACTAAATCAGTTTGTAGCAGAATCTATATGCTATGATCGCTACTTGAGCTATGAATGTATGTAAAGTACATGCTGCTTTTATTTTTTAATAAAAATCTACCCTCTATCTTATTCACAGTAGTTCCTATCCCAATCTAAAAATCGCAATTGTGCACAATGCCTGCATTGTGCACAATATTCAACCAAATTGTTTCTTTTGTTTTTCAAAAATATAGGATATATTTTTTATCATGAAATCCAGTTAATAACTGGGTGACCATCTATACTTTGGGGATGTCAAAGGTTTAATTTTTGTTTCACACATTTTAAGACGTAGGATCTTTGGGTTTCATCCTTGCCGTTCAGTATTTCCCAATGAGGTTGGGACCAGAGAGTAAGACTTTCCAAGTTGTGCAAAGAGAAGCTTTGAGTTAATGCAGACAAGGTTCAATGATCTCCTTCTGTCAATGTTGTGGTCATTGCAGCATCATCTGCTTCTGTGACAGAGGCTATTAAACATATATTTCTTTTCCACTGAGTGTTTGTAGCCGAGTCCCTGTGGGCACTAAACTGAGTGTGCGTGTGTGTATCTGTGTCTGTGGTTGTCAAGTGAACATAAGAATAATCTCCTAACACACACATGTACATGGCCAGAACTTCATAAACACCTCTGTCTGTGACATCCAACTTCAGACACTGGCTGTACATGGTAGAATAATTTTCACCCACTTTTTGGATATCGAGATTAAAGACAATCTGGATTCATGATGGAGCTGCGACAATCTGGAATAGTGTTATATACAGTACCACAGTGCCGCTCCGGGCATCACCTCTCTCTGTTTCCATGCTGTAACCTCTTCCTTTGCTCTTCCCACTCTTCCTGTTGACCAGATTTAAGGAAAAAATTGAATGGTTAAAGAGAAATACTGTTCATATGGACTCTCTCCATTTAGTTTCATAACTTCAAAGCTTTATTAAAAGTGAAGAGGAAAGGAAATGGAAAAACTTGCCAAAAAGGTGTCAATCCATGAAGCCAGCAGATGCTCTCTACCCTGGGAACAGACACACTTCTTCGTGGGAATAGATGCGCAATTTGTATTCAGTGTTTTCATTACGCAAAGCTACAACACCCCCGAGAGACAATTTGTATCCAATGTAATAAATTGGATTAATTACATGTGCCTAAATGTTCTCACTCCTAAGCATCATTTCCATCTTGGAGAGGGCAACTCTGACTCATATCTCTCCATCAGTTAAAAAAAAAAACAGCATTTGTCATCTGAACCAGCACTAATGTGACACCTGAGCTGTTGTGTCCATATTTTTAGAGTTCAGGAAAACCACTAACTTTATGTTCTCTTAATCCTGAGTCTGTTTTCATAACACTGTATTTCATATTTTCATGGATGTCTTAATAGATTTATACCACTAGACATTCTAAGAGCAGCCAATTTGTTCTCGAAAGACATCTTCAGGTGTGAAGGAAACTTCGACTGCCTGCCAAAGAGGTGCATTCAACTGGAACTTACTGGACCATTTATATTCAACCAATTTGGCTTTAAGTTATCCTTAATGTTACTCCTAAATGTCTCTTAATTTATATTCTAATGACAGTGGACTCACTGGGTTCACCAGTATGACTTCACTGGATTTCTTTCAACATGTAAAGTGATATTTCACATATGGAATTTATCATTTTAGGGATGACATAAGGCTTCCAACAGTGTAAATGTTGATATAACATATGTAAGGATGTAGCACAGCTGTGACCTGAAGGTTTGTTAGATTTGGTAAAAGTATTGTTTTTTTATAGGAGCAGAGAAAGGCCATAGATGTAATTCTTGTTAATGCTATAAATCTGAAATTCCATACATGCCATCATAAATGAACAACAGCTGTTCTCATGTGGAATGACACTATTTGTGAAGTCATTACATCTTATTAGATGATAGAGAGAACACTGACCTTATATTCCTCACAACTATCTCATTATGTCGAAAACATTAACAAATTAATCCATTTTATTGCAGCTTTTTTGATATGAACCAACAGGTAAATACAAGTTTCATTCATAACATTAATTAAACTTTTGTTCCATTTATAGTAGCGTAGTAGTTACACTGAGCCAACATGCGCAACAGTAGCACCTTGAATGGAACAGAATCTTTGTTTTCTTGTTGGTAACATCCTTATATAAGTCACAGGTGTCAAACTCAAGGCCCGGGGGCCAAATGTGGCCTGCCACATCATTTTATGTGGCCCACAAGAGCATGACAGGTTAGTATCTAAAAATAAATGGGTCAAAAGTGTGGTTTGAGCAAAACTACATTTATCACAATGCAGTAATTCAGCCCATTTTAACTTTGACACAAACGTTTTGAACAAAGTTAATGTCCTAACTTGTGTTTGATGATATTTTTCTTTAATCATTGGATAGTTTGATCCTTCATTGATGGAGTTAGAAGAATTTATTTAGCCCAGAAAACAGTGCTTTGACATGTATTGCATATATTTTCTGAATAAAACCAAATATAATTTAATGTGTTAATCTTTGCTTGCTATATTGTAGCCTTCTATTATAGGAAAATTTTTCTGGTTTTCTGGCATTTTTCTGGTACTTTTCAGGGGGCCGTGCCAAATCAGGAGACAGGCCGCATCGAGCCCGCGGCCTTAGTTTGGAGACAACTGGTCAGTTTTGTGAGATAAAATTTGGGATTCCAAGACGTCGTCACAGCAGCACCACCGGCTTCGTTCTCATGTCTGGCTTGGCAACGTCTCATCATTAATGACGTGTGGTTACTGTACGTCAGGTGCTGGGAACAAAGAAAACACTTCACCTACATATTAAAAATGACTTGTGTGGTTTATTATTTTCTACCGTGTGAGCAACAGAGCTTGAAAATAATAAGCTTCTTAAAAAATTAAAATCTACTTTGTTCGGTGGCACCAATTCTAAACTTTCACGGACTTGAGATCTTTCTGGTTGGTTCCATTGCAAAACAATTAGAAAGCAAACCGTCAGCAATCCGAATGCTAATCTGGTCAATCCAGAAGTTTTTGCGCATCCATTCTAACACACTTGGAATCCCCACCCATTGATCCAAAACACTAAACTGGTTCACCTGGGGAATGAACCACTAAACTGGTTCACCTGAGGAATGAAGCTTTAGTGTTTCGAAGCACGTGTGTCAAACGTCATCAGTCACGTGGTTTTTTCCTCCTTGGCAGCAGGCTTTGAAGCAGTGGTTCAGATAGAAACGCCTACCGAGTCCGGGGCGTTTATCGGAGCGCCGAAACAAGGCAGACATCACTAACCATGGCCTCTGCACTGAATCACTTACCCTTTACGTTGTGTTTTATGTTTGTTTCTATGCTGTTCATTGGTGTACATTGCGACGATAACGCAGAAGATGCCCACGCGGAGCACACGTACACGGAGGAAATGTTCGTAGCAGCAGTGCCCACAGCACCCCACTTTGTGATGTTTTACGCCCCATGGTGAGTGAACAATTTTATTCATTTTTACCTGACAGCGTTTAAAACATGGGTTAACACTACTGCCGTGCTTTAGCAACCATTCATGGAACAAAAACTGGTTGTTAGAGTAAGATTAGAGCTAGCCGGCATGTGGGCAGACAAGCTAGTTAGCAATGAAGCTAGTTGGTACTTAGCCTCTTTCCTTCAATCAAACGGTGTTGTTAGCTTAGCGGCTAGCTAGCATTACCAATCAGTTTGTCTACTGATTGAGAGATATTTTGACGAAGGTCTCGTGAAAGCTGAGATAGTTAAGTCAGAAATCCTAAAAGTGGACACTGAACTTAGATTTTAATGAATTAAACTCAGATTTTGGTGCTATACTTATTCACGGTCAGTTCAAAGTTGTGGTTCAGGAAGCTGTGCTGACGTGGCACGCAGTGATTGACCAAAGTTATGTCAGCAGTTCTAAAAATGGGGTGCGTGCACCCACAGATTGGTGAACTACGACACGAGACGTGTGGGTTCACATAGCATAAGAGTGGCTGTCAACGTCACAGAGCTCTTATCCGTCCAGATCACCATGGTAATTTGTCATGCACCTAATAGGCAATAGAAAACCGTGATCGTGAAATCTGTGAAAAGTGTTTATTACAGATGTAATGTGTTGTTCAAACACTAATCTAAGCAAAACAAACATTTAAGTTTTATTTTTTAAGGGACAGTTTCAGATACATCTCAGCAAGAGCAGTGTTTTTATGAACTCTGTGGAACTTGTGACCAAAAAAAGTCAGGTAAAAGTTATTCTCAAACTTTCTTAGCACTCCACTATTTATATAAACTTAAGTAGGATTTTCATTAGTTGTCATACAGAGTTCAAACCCACATTCTGCCTCTCATCTCCCTCTGATGACTTGTTCACATGCTACTTTTGTTTTATGTGTCTCACTCATACGTGACACACACAGGAATTCATTTCACACTTATCACTCTTCCATCCATCTCAAACTTGTGTTCAAACATAAAACTTACTCCAGTAGTGCGGATTGGTTGTAACCACAGCGGTCTTCATGTTTGCCTTCAAGTAGTTTTTGTCTGTTGTAAATCTAGTATGAATGACCACACCACCGTCCCTCAGCCCATCTTTTTTTGTATTACAATATGCTTCAGCTGACCTGCTTCCACTTAGACTGCCATCAAGGTTAAGTTTCAGTTCTCTAGTGATCTATCATCTCAGAATAAAGCATTGAGAGTACATTCAATGCGACATCTTGTCAACATTTTTGTGGCACTCCTTTGAGGCCTTATTGCTGCAGTTGCTTTTTACAGTTATATTTATTCATCCTTTTTAGTCTTTATTAGGTGGAATAGGCATTAATCAATCAGTCCGCTTCATGTGGAAGAAAAGTAAAAACCCCTTTTTTGGGGAACTTGATGGGGCTTTGAGCAGAAAGCCCAGGTTAACAGATCAAGTTGATGTCCACCATTGTGATGCTAATTAACTGTGCGTGAGACTTTTGTTCTTGCGGAGCCAGCTCACACAAAAAGAATCTGGTTATACGTGACAAGTGTCATAGTTCATACCACACAGGCCCTTTTGGAGAGGCTCAAGTATCCACATTGACAAGAATACTTCAAAGAGATAATCTCCCTATAAAGTATATATAGAATCGTAATAAAAGTAGATGGAGCAATAGACAAAACAAGCTAGAGATGATGTGCATGTGAGTAAGACAACACGTTGAACTGGTTTCTTTTCAATCACTTAAGAATCTATTATCTTCTTTTGCCTGATGCCCAGATTGTCATTATTTACCTATAACCAGTTCATTCACAACAACAAGTTTTGATAAAAAGATGTATTAATCCAAAGCCTAAATGGAAGAATTTTGAAGAATAACCGATGTACACTAACAGTATTTAAATCCCTGCTTTGTCCAGGTGTGGTCATTGTAAGAGGTTACAGCCAACATGGAATGAACTGGCAGATAAATACAACAGCATGGATGATCCCCCAGCATATGTGGTCAAAGTCGACTGTGTCCAGAACACCAAGTTCTGCTCCAACGTCCACAAAGTTCGGGGTTACCCCACGTAAGTAATCATCTATACATCAGTTAATTTTCATGTTTTAAAATAGCCTCAAAAGTTTGGATCAGCAAATTAATGAATACAAAAAAGTAATGTGTGAGCCAGTGTGTGTGTGTGTAGAATGAGAACAACTATTAAAAAATAGAAGTAAGCTTTCCTTTTCATTACTGATTGACAGAGGTGTCACTTCTCTACCAGTATCGTCATTAGACGCACTTCAGTCTCAGATGTTGCTGATGACCTCCTACATCTGCAAACACAGCAGTCACTACATAATGAATGACAGAACTTTAATCACAGTAATTTAATAAATTACATGGTCCAACACTTTGTAATGATGATCTAATAGTTGGAAAATTATCTTTGCATGCACGGGGTATTTATTTTTAGTCGGCCTGTTTTGCTTTAGCTATAAATTTCAGTCATCAATATGTCACATATTTTGTTCTTTGAATTAAAGAAATGTGTTCCGTTTAGTTTGAAACTGTTCAAGCCAGAGCAGGAAGCAGTTCAATACCAGGGGCCAAGAGAGCTAGAGTCTCTAGAGGCCTGGATGCTGAAGACGGTCCAGGAGGAGCCTGCAGTGAGTCATCATTCAGTTAGTGCCGCACATTTATTAACCAGTCATCTGTAAAGTGTAAGAATGGGGATGTTCATAGATGCTTGTTCTTTCATGTCGTCCAGGAACCAGAAACTGAAAAGGAGCCTCTGAAAGCCCCAGAGCCCAAGCAGGGCATGTATGAGCTCACTTCTTCCAGCTTTAAGGCCCACATAGCCACAGGTAACCATCTATCAGAACCTTTGACCTTTAATGAAGGCGCTACTTGTACCACTTAACACTAGCAATTACTGTTTAATTTCTTCTTGTGTGTTTATACAGCTGCATCCCAACTGCAACGGTTCATTGTTCAGTTGTACTTTCAGTTTTCAGCCACACCGGTTACTGTTTCTAGACCCTTACATAGAATGGAAACACCTCATTGCCCTGATTGACATTTCAGCACAAGTACCTGAGCCACAATCCACAGCGTCAGTCAACTCCAACCAAGTGTATAACACTTGTCTCCTGTCACCTCAGCGTTTCTGGATTTTCAGACAACGGCAGTATAAATAAACAGTGCTTGGGATAATTGTCTTGTTGAAATTGTGGCTCTTGCTCTGCTGAAGTTGAAATGTTTTGGTTTTGAAGAAAAATAAATGATTTCTTGTTTGGAGACTAAAAAATACAGGATATGACATAAGCATTTTCAGAACCGTGTTTATAGGTTCCACCTTTGCATCTTGGCAACCCAACTGCAATAAATGTTGTGTAACTGCATATAACCTCTATGGAAGAGGTATTTTCACTGACAGCAGCCTCTGTAGAGTTGGTAGTAGAATCAAGTCTTTATGTGGCTCCATCAGATGAAAACTCATAAACCCTCAAACTCCCTTATGAAAAAGAAATTAATTTTTTAGATTGTATTGCCTGTTGCGAGTGTTATTTTACGTCCTTTTAGTTTGTATTTTGTGTTTACTCATTGAATTTTGTTTCCCTTCTGCTCTAGGTGCCCATTTTATAAAATTCTTTGCTCCGTGGTGTGGTCATTGCAAAGCCATGGCTCCAGCCTGGGAGCAGCTGGCCACCAGCTTTGAGCACTCTGATGATGTCAAGATTGGAAAGGTAAGCATCCTTGAGCTGTGTACAGGTTTGTGATAAGACGGATATTAAAACGATAAATTACTACATCTTTCAGATGAAGTAAGTTTAGGTCAACATGGTAAACTGTAATAACATGCAGGGAGGCAGTACTCCATCTGCTCTGTGTTGAATTTACACTCCATAGTCATCCTGTTACCTGTGAGACAACAGGATGCTACCTGTTTGCACACCGCCCACCTGTTATTCAGCTTTGCAGGATCAGTGGTAGCAATGACATTTCATGCTAGTTTAATAATACATGTTTATGTATTTTTGGCCTAGGTGGACTGTACACAGCACAATGAGGTGTGCTCTGAGCTTGGTGTGAGAGGATATCCCACACTGTTCTTCTTCCTCAATGGAGAGAAGGTATGGAGGAAGATGTGGATGGCTGTAGCGGTAGACATCCACACCGACCTGCTTCCACTTAGACTGCCATATGGTTTCTCATCAGGGTCTAAGTTCTACTACAGACTCTTAACAACTTGCTGCCCAACACATCATAATGACTTGATTAAAAACAAAGCATCACATGATGTAAATGATAATGCCTCTAAAGATCTGCTTTAGAATTTATGATTCAGCTGAAACTATTTCTTATTGGTTATTGTGAGACACACATAGGTTCTATTAGTTGTTATTATGGCAATGGCAACAAGATATTAACTAAATGATGTGTGTGTCTTTGTTAGGTAGAACAGTATAAAGGAAAAAGAGATCTGGACTCATTGAAAGACTTTGTGGACAACCAGCTGAAGGTCGCCGTGGCCACAGAGCAGCAGCAGGAGCAAGCACCAGTAGTGGAAGAAAAAGCAAATGAGGTCCCCACTCAGGAGCCAGCCAAAGAGGAGGAGCAGGTGAGCAACAAAAATAAATGAGAAGAACTTGATTTCTTTTTTCAAGAGGTCCGGCAGTAATCAGGTCTAAGTATGACCACAACTGAACTTGTGGTCAAGCAAAGTTGATTTGTCTTTGTCCTGGATAAAAGCAGGAACCAGTAACTGTTAAAATACGGTCTGTTTGGTGGCGACAGCCGTCACATTTCTGCACTGTTAAATATCTGTTTGCAGTCCAATGTGTTGGTCCTGACGGAGGAGAACTTTGACGAGACCGTAGCCACTGGCTTCACCTTCATTAAATTCTACGCTCCATGGTGAGATGGTGTTTTTTGGAATAGTTGTAGTTGTTAAATAGGTGTTTTATGGTTGGTTTACACCTGACTTTGTTTAATTAGTTGTAACATTTATGCAAATATAAACAACCTATTATAGAATAAATTCTACTCAAACATTACAACTGTGGAAAGTGATGCATCACTGATGTCGTCTGAAGGTGTGGCCACTGCAAGAGACTCGCTCCTACGTGGGAGGACCTCTCGGTGAAGGAGTTTCCTGGCTTCACTGACATGAAGATAGCCAAAGTTGATTGTACTTTGGAACGCACACTCTGCGTCAAACACTCTGTGAGTATCTTATGTCTCACATTTTAATCTGCCAGCTGTTCTAATTTTTTCAGCCGTACCGGATATAATAAAAGACGATGGAGGTTTAATTAGGGTGACATAAAACTATACAACTGACCTGCACCTTAATTACATGCTACATACAGTAATCCTCAAGCAGTTTTCACACAGGTAAAGGAATATTGTCACAAGTACAAACTACCTGCCTCAGTTGCAAGAGATCAAATGATTTCATTGAGAGCAAAGTTTTGGAAATAACATAATGATGTAGCATTAAATGGTATGAAGATGTAAAAGCACGCAACAAACTTTGCAACTTCAAAATGAATTGACTTCAGCTTCCATTACTTTTTAGATCTGAGACCTTGAAATCTCAACTTACCACCACTGAAATTAGAATAATTTTTAACATATTTCCATCTGTGAAAGATGCCGAATTTTCATGAAGATCAACAAACTGAAAGAAATCCAACTAAAAACAGTGAGGCAGAATGATTTCTGCCCCACGACTGCTTGTTCCATGACAATTGAATGGTTCTGACAGACAACAGAGGACACAAATAAGCATCTTATTCCTTTTTTCAGGTTCGAGGCTACCCCACCTTGATCCTCTTCAGGGCTGGAGAGCAGGTTGAACAGTATCATGGACAGCGGGACCTGGAGAGTCTGCACAACTTTGTGATGAAGAATGCAAGAACTGAACTGTAGTTCAATCAGCACTCACTTCTTCATCAGTCTCCTTGCACAGAGGAGATCTGTCTGTCTCTCTCTTTCTCTGTCTCTCTCTCTCTCTCTCAGAAAGGAGACTATCATTGACTCCAGTGTTCAAGGGATGTCTGGTTCAGTATGTTCATTGTTCTTGAAGTGAATGTATTCCACATTGCTGATGCCCAACTTTAAATCTTTATCAGTCGACAAGACTATCACAGGTCTACTAATGAAGTATTGTGTCTGAAAACCACTCAATCAGAACCCCTCTTGCAGAAAGCTGGTTTTAAAAAGTTTCGGTGTTTCTGGTCATTTGAAAAATCTTTTGTTTCCATTGAACGTTTGTATGCATTTGACTTTTTCTAAGCGATAAATTTTATACACGGGATCTGTTGTTAATTCACAAGCCATTAAAGTTACTTTACCGTAATGAAACTGTTTGTAGAGGTTGTGCACAGTGTGAATGAGTGTTAAGTTGAGGGTATTTTCTCTCCATGCCAATGAACGCCTAGCTGACTTAACTCTCAGGGAATTGGCCATGCAGACTAAAAGTAGTGTGATGGAGTCTGATAATGGCATAATATTCTCCAAGTAATGGAGTTTTTACTCCACGTATCAGGTGTCCCTCTCTGCTCCTAGTGGTCAAGGCCTCAGGTTTGGACAATGTTGCCCTGAATCCCCATCAGTGAGTTGCTTTTGAATGATTGCTGCTTCACCAAAATGGTTTTGTTTCCTCAAACACAGCTCATGTAATTTCTTCAAAATGCAGCCTTCATTTGATCCTGAAATGCAGTACAAGAGTAACTCACTAAACGGTTTGTGCTTTATCTCTCAGGCCCTCATCTGTTCTGATGACTTTGGGATTGTGTAAGTGTGTTTGTTCATTACAGCTCAGGTGTGTTAGCATATCACTTCAATTTTATTGTGATTCAATAACCTGAGTGCAGCGGTTATTTAGTGAAACTAAGGTAATTAACCACTTCTGGTTATGTGTGGTGAGAAGAATTCAAACAAATGTTCAGTCTGCTGTATAAGAATGTCAGTTTACAATCCCGGCAGTGAAAATCCAACACAGACTTGGTTCTAATAGCGTTTACAATTTTGTTAATAAAAGTTTAAAACTCCACCCACCTGTTGCTTCATGCTTATTACCCTGAAAATGCTCTTTGACCCAGGTTATGTGAAAGTATGTGCTGCATGATATATGGTACCATTTGTTTAAGGTACACAGTCACACACAGATTTTTTTGTCAGTGAAAGTTTTTATGGATAGCACATGGTCAAGAACTCCAGTGACAGAAGTATTTTTCCTTGTGAGCCATGGGTTGTGATGACCCATGGATTTTGTACACAAAAAGAATGAATAATGGCAAGTTGTAACATGAGATTTTCATAATAAATTTTTTCAAAAATAAGTTTGTTCATTTTGTTCTTGTGTCCATCTCTTAATAAGGTATGTGATTTCTCTTTAATAAAAGGTGCAATAAATAAGCCAAGAATGTACAAGTATTTACAAAAAAACAGTCTAAACATGATCACAAATGTAAACAGCAGCTTACCAGAGGTATATTTTGTAATTTATGATTGGTTAGGCACAAAAGGCATTTCTGATTCTTATTGGTATTAGTTTTGCATTAAAATACAAACTCTTTAAAAAAAAAAAAAAACAACTCCATGCCATTTGAAGCTCACAGTAACAAAGACCTTTGCCACTGGGCAGAAATCTCAACATTAATTTTACTCTCAGGTTTGAAAAAGCAAAAGGGCTAATTTCAGAAAGCTGGCACAGAAACTGTTATACTGTACGTTTTTGACTGGCTAAATGTTTTTCCACAATCTCTTGATGGGCTGTCAGAGGTGGAAGCATTTGTTAACTTTGCGAGTGCAGCGACATGGAAATGGCCGTTTGCGGTGTGTCGAAGGGATAAGGCCGTATTCTTCGGTTCTTTGGAGGAAAACATCAGTTCAGCCACAACATGCATCATATGTTGAACCAGCCTGGTGAATCTCAGCTCAGCATGAGACTGGCAAATATTGACACGGAGGAGATATTTAGAGCAGCGCACTACTAAAATAGCATGCGGTGGCTTTGGTTCAGTCCATATTATATTTTAGGAAGGCAAATATGGCTTGAGAAGAAAATACTCGAGGAAAAAGGAAGGAAATATGAACGCACTGACTCCAATATGTCATTCGTTTTGCAGTAGCTGGAGTTAACACTGGTATTTAAAAAGAAAGCCAGGTTGACATTTTCCATTTTCATGACATTTCTACAGGTTTTCTGTCTCGACCGGGTGCTGTCCTGGACTACTGCTGGCGTTCAGTGCTGTGATGATGTTGCGTTGATGCGCTGCAGGGAACTGAGCAGTTATGCGTTTGAGTTGGAGAGGATGAGGGAAGGAAAGCAGCGCTTGGATTGGTCCCATGACAGTTCAGTTTTGCCCTCGCTCTCTCAGTAAGGGAGAGGGCGCAGTAGCCTCTTAGGCGATCATACCCACACACAATATACAAACGTAAATACTCTGTCCTCCCATCCATTGAGTTGCAGACTCATGAAGTGAAGACTCCACAGCAAACAGAGATGATAATCAACATCCCTGTGGTTCAACAGGAGAGTACGGTGACGTGACACCGGCTAACACGGATATAGTGTCATTTTTTTTCGATGGTCTCCTCTTTATTTGATGCAGATAAACATTTGCGTTATTAGATGGATGTCTTTTACTGTCCGGGATTAGCATGGTGACGATCTTTCACGGTGCACATTCTTTGTGGGCACAGGATTTGGGAGGGAATACCTGAGGTCACCATCACCCAGGAGTTAGTGGTGCAGTTGCAGCCCTTTGCCAACCCAACTTTCACTGGAGCATCATCAGCCCTGGATGTGTGTGTCAGTGGCAGCCACAGGCCCGCACCACCATGTTCTTGTATTTCTTCAGTATGACGTTGGAGTTGTCATCAAAGTAGAGCACTGAGATGGCATGGAGCTTGGTGGGGGCGCAGCACGGTTTGGGTACGTTCTCAGGGTTCATCAGATGCACCTGAAAAACAAAGTAAGTGTTTTTAAGACTTAATATCCGTTTTCGTACAGCACTGGTTCCATCATTTTTGTGGTACTGTTCAGGGGGCCATGTTGAATGTACAGGCAGGCCGCATCTCGCCCGCGGGCCTTAGTTTGGAGACCACTGATCTAATGTGTAGTTTGATGAGATGATTCCAATGAAACCACATTTACCTGATCAATCACTAAGTCTAGGTCAATAAGATCAACATCGAGTCGGTGTGCAGCTACGTTAAAACAATGTCAGACTCTGTAGTGTTCTCTGGTCCCCTTCCTAATCTGACCAGCGCTGACATGTTTAGCTGCATGTCTTCACTCAACCGCTGGCTGTCTAGGGGGTGTCCTGCTAAGGACATACAGTCTGTTGATAATTGGCGGACTTTTGGGGGAAAACCTGGTCTCAATAGAAGAGACAGCTCTTAGGCTATTAAGTTCTTTTTCTTATAGACCAACACTACTGGAGACTCAACATCAAGACACACTGAGCTCCTCTCTCCTCCTTCTCTCTGACCCTCTCCATTACTCCTCCTCCTCTCCGATCTCTCTGTCTCCAAGTCTCCAATCACACCCTACTAACTAGACTTCTTCCCTGGAGTCTCTGTGCTCTATGTCCTCACAGATTTTTCTCAGGTTCACACCTCATCTGTCCATCCGTTGTCGATCTGCTCCTCTATTCCCACCAGGATCACCCCTCATGTATCCATCGGCTGGGGTCCTGCTTCCTCTCTTCCTGTCTCATCATACAGTCATCCATGAAACTGTAATTGTGCTTTGAATTAACCAACTACATGATGGGGAACATGTACAGAAGACAACAACCCAGGAGTCGGTGAACGCAGCCTGACTTTCCCGTCCCCACTTCAGCGCCTGCATCAAATCACCAACCATAACCATAAAGACACTGACTCTATCTGGCCTATCTGCCACTCTCTGTCTCTCTTTCTCTTACCTTGTATTTATCTTCATTGTATTTCTTTTCTACCCAACCGGTCAAGGCGGATGGCTGCCCAAAAGAGTCTGGGTCCTGCCCGGAGTTTCTTTGTTAATGCGGGAGTTTTTCCCCACCGCTGTCGCTTATGCTTGTTCTGGAGGGTTCTGCTGGGTTTTTCTGTCTGTTAAAGCTCTTTGAAATGTCTGTTGCCACGATTGAGCACTTCATAAATAAAACTTTATTGATTTATTGATTGACTGATAAAGTTGAACATCTCCTTATCCACTGTGTGTCAAGAATGAAATGGGCCTGTGGGTTGGGCTTACCAACGTCTGTACAATGGCATGGTTTGTGGCGTTCATGTGGGCGTTCAGGGGGAAGGAGCACTCTCCATCACAGTAGTTAGCAGCGTAGCCTTCAGGAGCGATGATCCAGTCCTTAGAGACACATGACGGTAAACATAAAAAGCAGTCGGAGCAGATGTAAATGGAGTCAACACGTCGCCTTCCTTCCTTCCCTTGCTCCTTCCACTTTGCCATTTTGTTCTGACCAAGTGCATGTTTCCCCTGTTTCTCTCTTGTTGTGATGTTTTTAATCTACTTTTCCTGTTTGTTTCAATGATCTGTGTTACACAGAAAGTGCTGGCAGTCTCCCTCTAGATGTCAGTGCTGTGTTGACAGCTCACAGCTGGAAGCCTGCATACAACTGTTCTATACCTTCCTCAGTATGACACAAGCTAAGGTTTCAATCGACTCCGTCACAGCTTCTTTGACTTCCACGCTCTGTTTTGACCACCTTTTCATGCCTGATTTTGTATCAGCCTGGCAGTCAGAGGAGTTGATGAAAAGGAGTTCATATTTAATAACAGACTTGAACACATTCTGTGGAATATTGAGCTGTGAAAATACAAATCTTTAAAGAGGACATGATGGAGAAACATTGATTGCCATCTAGATAAACTATCTGAAGGATAACATATCTCATCTAGCCTGGGAATGCGTCTGGATCCCCCCCAGGAGCTGGAAAGTGTTGCTGGTGAGGGGGATGCCTGGAATAACCTTGTTGGCTTGCTGCAACCATAACCCGACCCCAGATAAGTAAAAGAAAATAAGGGGATGCAATCAATGGATGTCACTTAAAAGTATGTTTGTAAATTTCCTGCCACTCACTCTGCAAAATCTTTGTTTCTGTTTGCATCTAATAGGTTTAGACATCCTCATATATCCAATGGCATGAGTTGATGAGTCCTCAGAAAATCAAACTTCATCTTTTAAAGTCTGTTTTGAGTTTGTTATCCACTAAAACTGACTGCATACACGATAACCTGCCAATAAATGTATATTTGAATAAGAGTTCTGAATATGAAAGTTTTCCCTACCTGCCAGTTGAGCTCTCTAAAGCTGACGTAAAGCTCGTGTCTTCTGCATGCTGTTTTCTGATCGCTGCCATTATAATCTGCAAAAGACAAAGAAGGCAATTGCAACATAGTCATCAAAACCCTTACAAAAACTTTTTTTTAAAAAAACATCCCAGTTAAACGTCATGAAAGTGATACATTACATTCAGAATGTGAGTAGATAAATAACACAATCTGCCTCATGTAATGCTCTGGGTGGAGACGCATGCGAGGGTGTAGGCCGGAGCACAGGCGCAAGTGTTCATGACAGCGGTCACTGCGCTGTACGTGCCTCACATTCATCTGCTGTCTAATGCATCTGAACGCATGCCTAATTGAATTCATCAGCATTCAAACATTGCTTGGCTTGAGTGCAAGTGGTGACATAGTGACAACTGTGTTTATGAGCTCTCCAGGCCTGCAGTTTGTACTTAATTATCTGTGTTCCACTCTGCAGCAGGGCGGACGGCTGCAGACAGTCCCAGGTAGAAGTTTGTTTTTCACAGTCGAGGAGGTCATTACTGGCATCGGTCAACACGCTGAAGTCAAGACAGTGACACTGACTTTCCACTGACGTATTAACAGCTCTTGCATGCTCGCTTTCTCGGACTTGCTGCATTGATTTTATTGTTGGTATTATTTTTCTATCACAGACAACAACGCTGGAAAAACTTCAAAACGGCCTCATCCAGGATGAGTCATGTGGTGCAGACATTGTCCCTATACAGCCACCTTCAGACGAGCCCAGCCAGGCTCCTGGGTGGCCCCACAGTTTCTCAAGAAATAAATCAGCCTTGATCCCCAAGTGACTTTAATTACAGTTGATAGTTGGTCACACTAGCAGATCATCCTCCAGCAGATCTGTATTTTAAATTGTTTTCTTGTTGTTTAGCTTTGTGGAGTTAGCCTTTGATATGTTTAGGATGAAATTTCCATAAGCAAGAACAAGCAAAATATTCCCAAATCTATCAATTTCCATGTTTGGTTTCATCACTTACCCCATTGGATGAATTTATAAGATGCAATTACCATATGATGCATAAACAAAAATACATTTATGTTTGTTTTTTTAGGTGTGTGTGTGTGTGTGTGTGTGTGTGTGTGTGTGTGTGTGTGTGTGCGCGTGCGTGTCTCAGACTGCAGACGGGGATTTGTCACTCGGTTACAGCCACCACCCAAACACTCACCTTACTAACTCACCAACAGCTCTAGTTAGTCAGCTGCCTTTTCAGACAGACACACACACACACACATACACACACACACAATGTACAAACAGTTATGTAAGCGTCATTCATGTCCTTACATCGCTATGTCCATCATTCATTACTTGCACTTCTCGTGCATAAACACAAACACAAAAACACACCGATGACCTAATGTTTTTCTGTTTGGCAGCCAAATCCGTTTAGCCACTCACTGAAAGGCAGAGCAGTCACTTGAAATTCACAGGCACTAGTTGCATTAAGATTTCATCATCAAATCAAATTATATTTTGAGCAGACACATTGGCCGAACTGCCCAGACCCATGTGTTTTAGCTGGACTCTTGTCAGAAATAAGAAAGGGAGGCAGTCAGACAGAGGGAGGGAGAGCAAGTAGGATTTGTCATTTGGATTCATCTCAGCTTGAAGTAAATGAGGAGAGAAGGAAATAGGAAACAGAGAGGACTTAGATGGAGTGAGAAAAGAGAGGTGGGCTAAGTAGAGTATGTACTAACACTGACAGAATTTGGGCTGGAGTTTCTTGTACTAGACTGCAAAAAAAATAAATGCCTGATTAGCTAGAATAATGAGTGTGACTCATATGTAACTGTAATGCAATGATTTTAAGATCTATCACTTCAGATAACCTTTTTATCTAAATTTGTAAAGGTTAATGGAATTTACTTCCATCTGTCCAGGACATTTCCAGTTACTTTCAGATATCATCCAACAAATCAGCAAAGCAGATGAAGTATGATCCAGATTTTTGTATGTCTTTTCATTGCGGTGGAACGGTCGTGTGTGTGTGTGTGTGTGTGTGTGTGTGTGTGTGTGTGTGTGTGTGTGTGTGTGTGTGTGTGTGTGTGTGTGTGTGTGTGTGTGTGTGTGTGTGTGTGCGTGTCAGCTGACTCAACGGTTAAATCTGCGAGGGAGAGGAAGAGAAAGGTGAGACTGGTCGCAGAAGGCGGTTGCGGGGTGAGGTCGAATGTTCATCTGTAACCATCCGTACCAGTCAGGTGTTTCCCCAGTTTAGGGTTCCTTCCTCTCCAACAGGAAGTCCAGGTCACTAGGTGTCTGCCAATGTGGATATACAGTGTTTATGTGTGTGTGTGTGTGTGTGTGTGTGTGTGTGTGTGTGTGTGTGTGTGTGTGTGTGTGTGTGTGTGTGTGTGTGTGTGTGTGTGTGTGGGGGGGGGGGGGGGTGTGGGGGGGTTAAGTCCACCAGTATAGGGAGCACTCAGGCTCTTTCTACATGGAAGAAAACATGCGACCGTCTAAACATTTTTGCAAACTATACACTTGCTTACAGGGTCATGTGATGGACTTATCAGATTTATCTTGTGCGGACCTTCACAAATGAGAAGCCAGGCTGGTCCTTGACCAGCCAGTAATGGATTCCACAAATTCTCCTGCTTTTACACCAATCATTACTGGAAATTTACCTTTCATTATTCTCGCAACAAAATGCACATTTGTAATGCGTGTATTGTAAATACACAACAAATGCTCTAGGATAGAAGATATTCATCTGCATATTATTTGTATGCGAACCGACAATATACCACAACACACATGTAAACTCAAACACCATGATTATACACACTCTCACTCATTCAGGTCTAGTTTATGGTGTGTGATATTCAGCTTGGGGTGAAGTCACAGCCCAGGTTGGATGGTGAGTAAACCACCACCAGAAGCACCAGAAACTGTAATTATAACTCCTCACGTTGAGACAGAAAATTACTGCATCATTACTTTTATGCACTATGAAAATTAAATACTCCAATAAATGAAAGGCATAAACTTTAATTTGTTAGAATAATCAAAGGCAACACTTTTGCTGTGCAGCACAATAAGGAGTATTTATGACCATATTCCCTATTCCTTGCTTTTTCACACACAAATCTACATACACACACACACACTTTTTTTTTCTTGCACCTTTCAGCCATCAAAGCCATCAGCATTTACAGTCTGTAGGGCTCTTTAAGAGGAATAAAGCTGATATTTACTGTGGGATTTCATTGAGTGTAAAGGCCGAGATTTGTGGTACCCATAAACCACATCTCCCCTTCCTGCCTGTAAAAGTTTAATGCCACACTGCTACCGCTGAGCTGCAGCTCCCAGGAGGCTTCTATTCATTTCTTTTTCCTTTCCTTGACAGAAAGAAGAGGTGAGAAGGAGAACAGGCAAAAATGACTCTACATATTACACATATATTAATTTATATACTAGTACTCTCTACGATCCAATTTAAAGGTCTGGGCTGACAACAGCAGGCCATTTGTGAGCTTTAATTTTCCAGTAGCAGTATATTGGGAATATGAATGAATAAAAATAAATACCAATTAAAAAACAT
This sequence comes from Antennarius maculatus, assembly GCA_013358685.1. Lineage (NCBI taxonomy): Eukaryota > Metazoa > Chordata > Actinopteri > Lophiiformes > Antennariidae > Antennarius > Antennarius maculatus. The sequence goes on from CM023624.1 coordinate 11,131,955, forward strand.
TCAGATGGATTAAACACCACTTCAACAAGGGAATAAGATACACTTATTTGGTACAACCTTCACACCTGTGTCCATCCCCCATGAGGTTTGATGGGCTTAGAAGCCAGTTTTACGTAGTGGCTGAAGCCTGTAATCACACCATGGGACGCCCAAACCAAAAAACACTTTTATCAATTGTTCAAGTTGCAGCTGCAAATTTTACCAGGGCTTGACAACCTCCATAACCTCCATTCTATCCTATAACATTCACTAAGTCTGGAAGATCTGCACAAATAAAAAATAATCCCAAATCAAGACAGCAGAGGCTTAACTGAATCTTAGATGTTTCAGCCAGTCGAAGTCTCTAGTGAGCATTTTTCATGGGCAACTGGAGCGCATATATCATGCACAGCATGCATTTATCCACTTTATGTCTTTACAGCGGGAAGTGGCTTTTTTGACTGAATGAGCCACTGAGTTATGTTCACAGAAATGAACAGAGCCTCCAACGCAGTACGCACTTCTAATTATACATCCACATTTGTGCCCTAAAGAGGAAGCTGCCTTTAAGAAAGGGCTGGCTTAGATTTACATAAAAACAGTAAAATCTATTAACCAGCACTTCCATAGCTAGTTTAATAACTAGTTAATAGATCTGATATTTTAATCTGCTAAAAAATGTGAAAAAATGCTATTTTTGACAAACCTTGGCTGAGACTGCAATGATTGGTCCAAGTTGCAGATAAACTGCTGTGATATGGACGACACTGCAGAGTGGTGCAGAATGAACAGGGGGTACAGGGGATAGTGATATTACATCTTCCTGGAGGGACTGCTATGAGCACATCCACCTCCACCAAGGCCCATCAGTCACCTTTGATTAAATCAAGCTTTGTCCAAAACATACACACAACCCTTTAAACAGCATTTACAGGGCAGACAGTTGACCTTTATGTGGTTTCACACCAAAATACATTGTTGCACTGAACTCTACTGCAGCAGTGTACCTGTTTACCCTGAACATGTTTATGCAGCCCACAAGCTTACACCATGTGATAACAAACTCCCCATTTAAATCCATTCACATCACCTCAGCAGAGTTGGGGCAGCAGCTGCCAGCTCTTCACCCCGTCTATTCAAGAGCAGAGGAAGCGTCGTGAACTTCGCTGACCTTAATTCCGTACTGAATGAGCTTGGGACTGATATTAACCCTTCACTACACTACCTGCAATCCATTAAGCCCCTGAACACCTTTCAATACTGAAAGGAAAGGGCTATAAATTCTGTTTATTACATGTTTTGAAACTATAAGAATTAAATGGATCTTGTTCAGATGTCATATCTGGGTGTATGTATGGTGTAGAAAGTGTGTGTTTCCCACTGTGAGACATTAAAACAGACTTCATAGAAGCAATCATATGAACTCCTATAGAGGAGGTGGTGATGACCGAAAACCTAACCTGGAAGAAGAAAGGAGAGAGTCCCAGCTACCACAGAGACATAAAAGAAGGACGTCAGTGCTGTCCCTCCCACCAACCACTATTCCTGACGTTTATCTTTCTTCCTGTCTTTCATCACAGAGGTTATTAAACCCCGCGAAGGAACTTGGCCACATCTAATTACACCAACAGTAAACAAAAGCTGGTCGGGTGGGGAAGGAGGGAGGAGAGGACGGACAGATGAAAAAACAGTGCTGGCCAAATGTCGTGTTCTTATGGTTCTTTAAGCAATGCTGTTAACGTGGTCAGTCTGTTAGCAGCACAGCTAATGACTGGTTAGGACTAATTACAGGCCTCCTGTGCTGCGCTGAGACGGGGGGCGGCAGTGTCTCAGTGGTAGAGCGGGTCGTCCAATATCTGTAAGATCGACGGTTTTATTCCCGCTCCAGCCCAAAAAAAACACCCGGAGTGTGAGCTGACAGTTGGAGGTGTCAGCTCACCTCCGGAGAACTGCCAAGGCGCCCTTGAGCAAGGTGCCGCCCTCTTACAAGTTGCTCATTTGGGTCACTCCACAAAGGGGCTGCTCGCCACTACCACTCTGTGTTCTTAATTTCCCTTCGGGGATCAGACCAGTATATAAATTCTTTTTTAAAAACCCTTCTTTGGATAGTTGTTAACTTCTTCCACAGTCAGAGCTCAGCCCGACTCTCATTACGTCCCAAGCCTTCGCCCACAGAACCTCAAATTATCTTTAAAGGTGTTGTATTGTTCTTTTGGCAAGGTACACAGCCGCAGTTTCCACTGCGCTCACATGAGGCACGACCAGAGGAAGCATCGTGTTAAAATTGTTCATGCCTCCAACTCATATATTCAGAATGAAAAAAATCTAGCATGTCCATTTTTCTCAAGAAATAAGAAAGTAACGCATTCCTTAATCCAGTGTGCAAATAATCAGCTTTCAAAAGGCAGATGATTCATTATCACTCAGAACAAACGATTATCCCAAAACTAATACTCCAGAAATTTGGCTGAATTTGATAGCTTTAGTCATCTGTAAGTCATTTAATATCGCATGCAATTGTAAATCAAACTTTCTAAAAATGAGAGCATAACAAAGCCCAAGGCCTCACAGGGAATATACTATGAGTTCCACAGTTAAATCTTTTTTTCTGATATGGTTAAGAGACGGAAAGGCATTTAAGGAATTAATGTGAAAGCAAAGATGCACAGCGAATTATCCTGGTCTGAACTCCAAACTAACTGTGGGTTATACTTAAAAAATGAAAAATTACACAAAATGGATTAAAAAAATGAACCAATAAAATTAATGCAGCGGTCGATCACACAGGTCAAGAGTGTGCCATTCTGGACATGGGGAAGAAACTATTTTTTAAAAACACACACGGTAAAGTGACTCAAAAGAACCTCTATGTGGGAGCGAGAGCAATTAAAAACAAACACATGGCTGCCTTAGATGTTGGGGGGGTTCCTCTGAATTTTAGGTGAATTGCTCTTTTTAGCTTGATCAGCGGTGGCCTGGACTGATGCCGTAGCCCAATTAAAAACTGGGGGACATGTTTTACATTTTCCTTCGCCCCATGAGCGCTTCACACGACAGATCCTCTCCCCATCCATCCTATCCTCCTCCATCTCTCCAGTGAGTGATGCGGTATTGAAACCATATGCCCTCTTGAATTCCTCACGGATCCTCCTATCCCATCCAATCCCAGCAGTCCTCTGCTGGCTACGGACACTCTGGTGTCGCAAGGGGGGCCTCCCCGCTTCCTGTGTAGGATCTAAATATTTACACTCCCCACTGTCCCGAGTGGCGAGGCGGAGAGGTCTTGATGTTTTGGGTTATGTAAAGTCCAATCCTCGAGGATGCATATTTAACAGATTGTCCTTGTTAGAACAGATTAATTTTTCTCATCCTCTGACTGGGAAACAAAGCAGACATTCTGCCATGTTCACGTTTTAAAACTAAAATCTTTATTTATATAGAGAAATAGAGCTCTATTTGATACAGAAGTGCTCACCCACATTGTGAGCACATGTTGTGCACCTTACCCCTCTGGTTCACTAACATGCAACAGGACCGGAGTGTATTCACATGTCTTGACATTAATTCTTAAGAATCATAGGGCACTTCAAGCTGGAGACAGCAGGATAGAAGAGAACACAGATCAGGAGCCAAGACTGAGCATGTGGTACACTCCAACTCTCCTGCAGCATAACAAATGACAAGTCTTTGTTCTCTGTTATGTCAGCCAAAGCTTTCATCTAATGAAATTACAGACAAAAATCCCTGCAGGAATTTAACTTACAACCTGTTGTGCTAACAGCAGCACGCTGAAACCTACTGAGAGACTGAGGGAGATGCAGTGAACAAACAACAACCCCAGCCAAAAAATACCAAATGTTTTTCAGAGAAGTAGTGAGAACAAACCCGACTTGTCCCACAACAACTTCTGTATACCAGGCAGATGGTGGAGCCATTAAACGGGGCAGCAGAAGAAGCAAAGCAGAGGTAAAGCGCTTCCTGTGGAGGAAGGCCGTTAGCAGCTGTGTGTCAGAACGCTGCAACCAGAGAGCCAGAACTGGGCCGACTCCGGACCAGACTTGGCTGGCTGCTTGGGCGAAGACTTGTGCTGTTTTGAGGCGAGTATCAGTCCAAGAGCGCGCGCACCCGCATTAATCCAAGACGTTTGTGTCTGACAATCTACAAAGTAGGTGTGCCGACTGGAGGCAATCTATCTAACTGACACCAGGGTGACAGAGACACAGGTCAGACACACAGCTGTGTTTTCTGACTGTTCAAGTTATTGAAGTCATACTGGATGTTCGTGTTGAATGCTTCTATTCAATACGCATCCTTTACTGAGGTGGACAGCCTCTTTTTATTAAAGAACAACCCTAAACTTTCAGGAAAAAGTGTTATACTTAACTGTTGATGTGCCATAATCATATTTATGTTCACTTTATGGATATCACAGAAAAAAAAATCAAAATGGTTGGGCATAAAAGTAGTTGGAAGGGATTAATTATTTGAAATGTCACAAATATCATCTATAATAGAATATATACAGTACATTGCAGGCTGTATATATAGAGATGTAGTTACCCTGCACAAATGGGATTGAGTTGTGCTTGAGAGCCTCTAGTCTTCATTTCATTAGTTATATTCATATTTCATTGCAGTAGATCTGAAACTATCTACACTGAAACTGTAGATGAGTGATTAAGTAAACAAAATCCTTATAATACCTAAGAAACAACAAGCAGGGTAGGACAGTGTTCTGAAAACTAATAAAACCACAAGAGACCGACTTGAACTTAAAGATAAGTTCACCGGTGAGGACAGATTTGCTGTCTGTGTCTGACCGAATCTCGTGTCCATGAAGCCACTATTAGTGTCTCCCATTTGCAGTGCTGTCTAGAACACAAGTGACAATTACTAGACATTCTTAAAATTCTTAAAAATTTGCTCTTTATCATTAACACTTTTCAGTTTGACACAGAATCATTAAACTCCTGTCTCTCTTACTTTCTGCCACCATCTATCTAGCCTTTGATCTTCTACGGTTAAATCTCTTTCCTCTTTTCTGGTGAATTGCTTTAAAAACATTCTCTTCCCTGCAGACGCAGGTCCAAACACAGACTTGTCTCCTGAATCAACACAGAAACTACTGAGGACACAGTTGTGTACATAAGTCTGACCTGCTGGGCCGAGGCCTCTGGATCCGTCCTGCGGTTGCGTGGATCGGTTGCGGTTCTGCTGCCGACGCTTCCCGCCGGTGGAGCGGGGGCTTCGGATGTGTACGTCACCAACTTTAAAGAACGCCACCATGAACGGCTGCTTTTCCAGCGCCCCATCACGTCCTATCAGCCCTGCCTCCTTGGAACTGATACTCTGCCCTGCTTAAAATCACATTCTGTTGTCAGCTAGGGTTTTGGTTAGGTGAGGTTAGTTAGTTGTACGTTCTCACCGCTGCTGGTTTCCACGCTGATCTGCAGGCCCAGGTTGTGCACTGGGCTCATCACCCACAGGTTGCTGGTAGCAGTGATGTCAAACTCCAGCCAGCCTTCTTCAGCGGCCCACAGCCTGCGTGAGTCCAGCAGGAACAGGTCTGCCTCTCTAGGAGGACACGGGATATGACACTAAAGTTAAACAGCTGAACTGCTGTGTTCTGAAAACATTTTGCGATAGAAATCTATCCACTGCTGAAAAAGATTGTGCCTTGGCACCAACTGATGCTCCTAGAATCCAAGTTAGCCTTTGTAATCGGATTTTGAAGCAGTTTTACCTCAAACTGTTAAGTGATTGGTTCATTTTAAGTTTTAAAAAAAAAAATTATTTAACAATATAATGATTAGGGTGTTTTATCCATAACTCACTTGAGCTGATTTTTACTGAACAGGGGTCGGTCATGCAGTAAGGAAACTCCCATTGAATTTGATGCTAAAGTAAAGACTGTTTTGGACTATTACGACATTGTGCGACATTACTTTGCTCATTTCATTCAATAACTTAAGGCTTAGTAGAATAGAGGACAGGCTCCTAAATGAGGAACCACTGAATTAAAAAGAGGGCTGGATGGAGCAGATTCAAGTTTTGTATTTCTATGACTGTAGTTTCTCTTTCTTTGATTTATTTGATGCCACAATTTAATATCTTGTTACTGAAATGAAGGAGACAGTCATCAGCCATTGTTTTTGTCATTGCAACCCAAATGTGTATCTGGTGATATTAAAATTAAAGACCAATTTTTGGACTAGTAGGTAAGTGCATAACTTACTTTGAGAGGCAGGAAAAAAAAGAAAAGCACAAGAACTGAGGTGACGTACGGGACTGATTGACAAACATGCCCTGTACCTTATTGCTTTAGTAAATCAATCTACAGACGTACAGTCATTGTCACTATGGCTCAGAGCACCAGAGGACTGAAACTCAAGAACTGTTGGTTTGTCTCAGGATAACAGAATAATAACAGGTTGACAGAAAGATGGATAGCCGCACTTAACCCAAAACGCAAGGACACACTGTATTGTACTCCAGCGTAGTGTTGACCATTCAGTCTACCTCTCTGAGGGACCGGAGGAAAGGAAGGGATTAAAACTTCAGTATCGGGCTACAGGTATGTTAATATCATTTACAGTAAGCTGTGTAGCTGCACGATGGAAGAACGTGTTGCGCAGGGAAAGACCAGGGTAATTTGACGGTGGACTAATGAATGAAAAGAGAGCAAAGAGTTCTAAGGAAAGGGCAGAGTGTGAGTGATGTGAGTGTGTGTCCTCCCACTGTCCCATAACAGTAGCAATAACACAGCGTCGAGTCTGTCGAATCCTCCTGCAGAGCAGAGATCAAAAGCCCCACAATCATCCAGGTGTGCAGAGAATGCCCCTGCAGTCATGCATCAGCAGCCCCTCTTTATTGGTCGTTAATGAGCGTTTCTGACAGCTCCTGTACAAGCCTCCATCCCTCACAAACACACACACACACACAACCAAGTTGACATTTGTCGCAGCGAGGGGCAGTGCACTGATGTTTCCGCCGCATCATCTCAGCCTGCGGGAGACAGCAGGGGGTCCGTGAGAGTCGCCTGCAGAGCCGAGGTAACAGAGGCTACTGTAAAATGCCTTATTGACTGACTGCTTAAATGAACTGGAATAATAAGGTCAAAAGGTGAATGTTGTGTTTTTTTGCTACAATAAATCTCCTTGTCGGTGAGTGTTGTTAAAAATGTAACATGTGCAGGCTGTAGCTCACAGCTGGTCTGGTCATTTTGTGTGCTTTCATCTTTGAAAGGCTTATTTATAAAGTTGTCTGAATGGGATTTGCCCAGTAAAAACATCCTTTGCAACAGTCCTGTCCTTTGCAGCGGCCTGCCACATTTTTGTCATTGTATTCTCCCACATTCCTCACCTGCTGTTAGCGAAACCACCCCAATCACATGAAAAGTACCAAGGGTGTCGGGCTAATTAAGGCCCCTATCATTACAGCTTCGGGTTAAAACAGGAGTCAGCTTTTTCTCGGCAGGGAGAGGCGTGAGAAAGTTAATACAGCTCCTACTGATCGGACATTTAAAAAAGGTACAGGTTTGCAAAAAAGCAACAATAACAAAAAAAAAAAACATCTGTGATTCCTCAGGTAGGATTATTTCCAATTAGTTAGAGATTTAAAGATGTTCCTGATTTTGCAGTTTGAATTCACTTCCACAAAGCACAAAGACAGCCTGAGCAAATATGTTTCAGAACATGCCATGCACGCTGTAATTTTCTTCAAGGTAAGAAACCTGTCCTACAAAAACATAGAAATAGGAGATACCCTATATGGGCTCTTTAATCTCCAAATATCTCCAAAAATAAAAGGCTTTACCACCAGGCTGGAGAGCACAAACCTCCCATTGTAGGGATAAAGGAATGCAGCAAATAAGTAGCTCTTGATACCCTCAGAGAACTTTTGACAGGCAGACAAATATACTTAACCTACATCTATAGCTGATGTTCTTATCCTCTCTGCAGCATGAGACAGAGAACATTTGGTGTTACCTCACTTTAAGGTGCTTTGTGTCTGATATTCAACAGAAAATAACATCAATGGAAGTGACTTTAATTTCAATTAATTGAAAAAAGAAACTCTTCTGCACAAAATGTTAGCTCAACAATGTACAGCACGTATGAAATTCTTCTCTTGTTCTTGCTTCTAGACAGGCTTGATAAAACACAAATATCATCCAGAAATCCTGCTGGATGTTTATCTGTCCCTGTAGACATAATGTAAATGTTTGCTATGTATTAGTTGCACACATTTGGGAGGAGGGAGGATTGAAGACGTGCTATTTCTGAAAGACGTGGTTTTGCTTGATTTTACAACATAAACATGGCGACGGCTAACACACAGGGAACGATAGAAAGACACGCAAGGGGGTAAATAACTTCTTTCAAAATTATAATCTCGACCTTTACATATCAGGAGAAGGTTGTCAAAGCAACATCTGTCATTACAGCTTGACCCAAGAATCGATTGATTCTCACGCATGTTGCATGACTAACAAAGAACTTTAGGGTAAGAGTTCAAAGCCAAAAGATTCATATTTAATTACAGAGAAATATGCATTACTTGCATGATAAAAAATAAAACTGTCACTCATTAAGATCTTCAAATTTCCCACTCATCTATATTGTGTTGGAACATAATGCAATTAATGTCAAAGAAAAGCTGAAGATCTTCATATCAAGGAAACTTTGCAAAAGTTTGCTATTTTAGCTTGGGTAAGAAAAAACAAATAAACCAATAATGAAATAATTTGTTAAAATTATGAAACACTTGTTTTAGATCTTTAAACTTAAAAAAAAAAAAAAATCAACATCCTGAAGTGACAAAGGAATATAATAACCTATTTACAATAATCCCAGTTCACAAGACAGTTTAATCATAAAACTCATGGCATCTTTACGTTAAATTCAGAATGAGCATTGTAGTACCAGTAACTAATTTAAACTGATTTTGTAATTTTATTGGGGGATAAGGATTTAGAATTATGGATAGAAATAAAAAATCAGCATGTTTTCCAAACAGTGTGTGTGTGTGTGTGTGTGTGTGTGTGTGTGTGTGTGTGTGTGTTACCTGTCAGGGTGTTCCTTGACCACCTGGTAGACTTTCAGTAAGAAGGTTGCATTGCGAAAAGCGCGGCTCGCACACTCCTTGTAGAGGCGGAACTCTGCTGCTGTGACGGCCTCGCCTTCTGGGATCTGTGAGAGGTTGAACTTGAACTCTTTGTGGTGATGACGCTGCGGTGATAGCTCCCTGTCGTACTCCACTGTGGGATGGAAACACACAGTCCAAAACATTACACAAAAACAGAAAGATGGAAAGTTGGTAAAAGAGATATGAAAAACTTTATGAACTTGAATGCTGGATTTGGACGCCAATAGATTCAAACTCTATATTTACAGAGTTTTGGTGTTACGTGTCGAGCAGATATCTTTCCACATCCAGTCCAGTTGACTGGAGAAGCCTCTAATGTCTTTTATTGCTAAGGCCTAGTGTGTTACTCAACCTCAAGTTTCCCTAAAAAGTTATCATCAGTCCAGAGTAAAATCCCATGATTTATTTGGCAGCAGCAAACTTAGACATTCTGCAACCACTTCTCACAACAAGAGAATGAATGAACCAACCAATGCGCTGCCTCCTGTGCTTTTAAGTGCAATGTGCGCCATAATGACACGTGTTCTCCTGTTCCTGTCTCAGCCGGAGACGTTTCTGCTGCAGCCAGCTTACAGAGTCGATTTGTCAATGGTCATGGAGAATGAGACGAGGAAAATGAATTGAGAGTGGCATCTCGATTGCAATTAGATGGCTGTTTGCAGAAATATCCACAGACACCAACAGTGAACGCCAGGCCTCAAATATGTGCTATATTCTGCAAAACACACAAAGAAAGTGTGACATAATTGCTTGAAAACCCAAAATACACAACACACTCATGCTATTCTTAAGCAGTCACTCTGCTACTGCTTAAAATACTTACGCGCTACGTGCGCACACAAGCACACACTCACACACAAAGTACCATGTTATCATCTCCACTCTAGTTTCCACCCCTTGCAGTGTGGTTCTGCAGGCTGCGGCGTCGCCGCCACAGACGGAGCAGCTGAGAGTTTCACTGCAGTTTTTCACCTGAAACCAAACATGTTCTAGCATCATGCATCAGTCCCACAGCTGCTCCAGCTTGGAGGACTTACACTTATTGAGGATGCAGTTATTATATTGACCTATATTTAGCCATGAAAAGTGGTATCTCATTTATGTTTGTATGCAAACATGAAGACAAAAGTTAGTTCGGGGTAGCTTAACATGAAAAGTGAAAACATGGAAAAGATAGACCATGGGCATTAATAGCAACGAAATGCAAAAATGCACCTTGACTTGATGAATGACACCTGGATGGCTTCACATTAGAGCGCCTCCAGCAGAAAGAACCCAGTTAAAGACCTGAGCCAAAATTCACTCAATTTAAACAAATATTTCCCTTTAGTTTTAAAGTTATTTTGGATGCTTTTATAATTCATTACCTGAGCCAGACCTGTTAAAATTTGACAATTTTATGATGTGGGGACCCACCCAAAATGGACCGATGACACATTTTGTTCCCCAAAGAGAAAAACTGTGTTGATGTGAGAATGCTGGAACCAATCACACACTCCCAAAAAAGTGGCAGCCCCACCTTGTACCCACACCTAAGAAGGTCAAAGCCATCCTGATTCCCAGTCGTGTCCAAATCACATAAACTCTGAACCCAAAGAACTACGCAGGAAAGGAGGACGAGGAAGGTGCGCCCATCTGGCTTCATTAGATTTCTGAGGAGAACGAGTCCACTGGTGAAACACACTGCAGTGGGTTGGTCAGAATAATTCAGCTTCTCTTTGGTGCAAACCCTTTCCAAGGGAACCCACCTAAAGAGAATGAGATGTTATTCACATCAGTATCACTTTGAGTTTTATCAGATGTGACACTGACTATTTCATCATCTTATACCAAAGCTGCCCACACACACAGATGTCGCACTAGATGTGTGTGATAATGGGTCTGCTCTTTTGTTGAAAGGTAGATAGATCAGCTCCGCTTGTGTGTCCGTGTGTGGAGGATTTGAGCGAAGGTCACGGTCGTCAAAATGACTTTACAACACTCCTTTCAACAGCTCTGGGCTCAAAGTCAGCTGGAAATTTTATATTCTCCATTTAGGAACCAACAGACTTTTTGGCAAGAAAACTTTGATAAACTGTCTGTAGGTTGTGAGAGGGTCAGGAAGAGGATCAATTATTCATCACATCTGCTGTAATGTTCTGCATGTAAAGAACCCCTGCAGTGAAATAACATCTTTTAACCTTGTTAACGTGTCTACATGGAATTATTTACATACAAGTGAAATCAGCAGTCAATGCATGAGTGAGCATATTTGCCTTGGAACTGCAGACTTCCACCGACTGTCTCACAAACATTGCTCCAGACAGAGTTATATATTTGATGTGCCGAAATAATCACTGTGGTCAACTTGCCAGGTGAAACTATAGCGAAACAAAGCAAAGTCAGGTGTGGTTAAGCTTTGGTATTTTGCAAGTAAATTATTTTTGAAAAGATTTACATGCAAGTTTCAACTTACAGAGAAAATTGGTTTGTAGCCATCAGAATGCTTGTACAGAAACGCAGAACTTTGATTCTAAGCTAAAGCTTCAAAGTGTAGTCATTAGTGTTATCTTCTTGTGCACATTAACATCACGGAAGTGATCTTTCATGGAAGTGAAAATTGCATCCACTTATTTCATTCAACTTTGATATTTGATGAACAACACTGTCAACATCCTTCCAGTTTGTTCGAGTCCAAATTATTTATTTACTTATTTATTTATATCACAGGGATGGGGAGTCATTTTGAACTGTATCCACATTACGACACTTTAAATGATGGGGTTTTAAGACAAGGAACTTCTCACATCTCACGCTATGGTTCGCTCCATCACCACAGCTCTTTCCGTTAGATGCCTGGGAGCCACAGCATTAGCAGCTAAGCAGCATTCCAGCTGCTTCTCAGCTTGAAATTCAATTGAAATCCACTGTGGTTTCAAATCCAGAATCAAAGGCAGGTTTCCACAAGGCACATATAGGCACCTCCATGCTAATCCACCATGACGTGAGCTTTGAGATGGGAACACACAGAAGGGAAAAGGGATTTAGATTTGGGAAATATATTAAGAATGATTAAGATGGGGAAATAATGTTATTGGTGTTTAGTGCAAATAGTGCTTAAAGGTATATGGAAGGTAATGCATCACAGATGTAGAGATACAAATCTGCAGGTGTATTATATGGTTTGATTTTATTTACATATTGTCGTTATTGCTCAACGGTTCATGATAAAATACTTACATAACCATGTTGGTTTGAATACTTGACTTTTCTCTGCTTTATTTCAAATGAACAGATATAAAAAAGACAGCCAAGTTCAAGCATAAATGCTGATATACAGTATTTTGACTGACTTTATCTGAGAGAAATAACAGACAATAGAGATAACAAGAGAAAAAGAAAAAAATGTCAGTGAAGGATGCTACAAGTAGAGAGACAGATGGCATAATCTAAAGTTTTGGGACTGGGTGAGAAAGACACCAACTAAGAGTACTGAAGGAAAGAGATTAAAGGAAAGAAGCAAAAAACGAGAGGAAAACAGATTAAACCTTTTTTTATTGGCAAAAGAGGTTTTTTTAAACCGATATATCAAATTGAATTACCTTTATGGAATGCGACACCACAAAAAAAAATAATTTGTAGGTCAATAGATCCTCCTTTAAAATAACACAGGTGAAGAAAATGATTGTGGGAGATGCGGACAAGATGACAAGACCAGACAAAGAAAGGAAGATTGAGAAACCAAAGGCAGAAAAACAGAGGGAAAGGAGACAGTAGCAGAAAGAGAGTGGGATGGACAATTTGCAGATTCATTTGGAACCTTCAGTAGAATTTGTTCTCTCGTTTCCACCTGCACATCTGGTGCTGCTGTCTATGTAGAATAAACGAATATCTTGAAAATACTGCATTGTGTACAACGTATTAAAAAACCTCTACCGATGCAAAACTTGTATTCTTCTGTTTTAGCGTTGGTCCTACAAAAAAAAAAAAAAAACTTCTGTAACCCAACTTTGGAAGATCTGAAATCACAGAAAGGAGCTTCAGTGTCACAGGTTACCTTTTTATAAACTGGAGCAAAGGAAGGAAAAAAGGCAATGGTGCTGAAAGAAAGATGAGTGAGTGAAGCTTTGAGCCAGAAACAAGGGGGAGCCAAACAAGTTGGAATGATAGAAGTAGAAAATAAAGAAGACTTACTGCAGGTGACCTTTTAAAGCTTACAGGTGGTTTGAGGAAGACATTTCCAGAATTTACCAGAAAGCATTGAGTAGCAATTAAATTTACTAGTAGGAAGGAAGGTAGACAAATGTATAAAACAACTACGAAAACAATTCAGAGGAGGCGCAGCAGTGCTTCTCGATGAGAAGCAGAAAAAGAAGTCTGTGCAGGAGAGGCCCCAGGCTGGTTGACGGACTGACTTGTCTGCGGTCAACGCTTTGGCTCACAATCCTCACGCCATCCAACTCTTCCCTCAGAGAGACAGCTGGCAAACAGTCGCCTGCATCTCTCCTGCTTTCCCGTGCGCATCCCACAAACACAGAGCAAAGCAACCGGCAACCAGCCATCAACACGCAATGGTACAATTAACTTTAGAGATAAGTAAAAGGTAAAGACATTTAAAACAGGGAATATTTAGCCTCGGAGCGACATCATAACATTGACATTGATTCAGGCAAACACCAGAGGACGCATGTGACGCTGTTATGATGCAAAGGCTTCACAAACTGGATTCCTGTAGCACTGCTGCTTCATCATCTCGATTCTTTAAAAAATTTAAAATGAACAGTTCAAAATGATACACAGATAAATATCTACACTACCATCGAACCATTTGGACACACCTTCTCATTTAATGATTTCTTTATTTTCATGATATTCTGCATTGCAGATTCTCACTGAAGACATCAAAACTATGGATGAACACATGAAATTATGATGCAAACAAAAAAGTGAAATAATTCAAAACATTTTTTATATTTTTTTCATATAATTTTGATTTTTTTTTTTTTTTTTTAACTGTACTTGGAAACATCTAAAATTTTTGTAATTTTCCATACTGGCTGTCAAGTGTGTAGTCAACCTGACTTCTGCGCAATAAAACTAATGGTCCAAACCTCATTAAAAAGGCAGGAAAAACCACAGATTATCCTTGACACACACCTGTGAAATGGAAACCATTCGGGTAACATCTTATGAAGCTTATCTAGAGGAAGCCATGACAGCTTTGCAAGGGCTTGCAAAGTTGTCATAATAGAAAGGGTGGTTATTTGAAGAATTAAAATCTAAAAATATTTTAAGTTGCATCATAATTTTTTGTTTGCTACGTAATTCCATACATCTTGCTTCATAGTTTTGAAGTTAAAAATCAAGAAAAAAACATAAAACCATCACATTTGGTTCATATAGTAAAAAGAACTGGGCAAACCAGAAAGATGTGACTGATAGTGTCCAAAAGACCATCTATTCAAGTTCTTGCATTCTATCTTTTCCAGAAACATAAAAGCTGCTCTGATTCATTTGATGCAGCAGGACAAGATGGGGGTGTGAAATTTGGACGACATTTGTTTGAACAACCCACGACTGTTAGATTTGAAAAGCAGCAAGGAGCCATTATGAGAAAGAAACCTTGAAATTGTCTAACAGCCAGAGCAAGGAGCTCCTCCTCTACACAAAGGATGAGATCATCAAGAATGAGATCAATAGACATGTGACAGAGCAGGTTAATGTGTAAATTAAAAATATCTATTCCACTTAAAGAGGTTCATAACAGGTGTGTGAACATAGACAAACTCCAATCTCCCTCATAACCTTGTAGAGGAATCTGTCACTTTGTGTTTAGGTACAGAAATCAGTGCTGGAAAGAAAGTCAAAGGATGTGATCCTTGAGTGACTTTTCTCAGAGTTGTATTCAATAATACATCACACGGTTTATTCTGCATCAACCTCTTCATTTTGAGATGAAAGAGCGCATGTTGACCTTTAGTTTGTGTGACAGGTGTACTAAAAAAACATCTTCGTGTTCTGGGTTACTGTCCTCGTAGCAGGAGATGTCTGGACTCAAGCTTTCCACTCAGTGTCTCCTGCATGGAGTCAGAGCCGCCTTTGAACTAACATGGGAGCAGGAAGCTAAGAGTAGCTGTACCACAACCAGAGCTTTCTCTGCAGTGCAGCAACAACTCCAGCATCTCCTCTTTCAACCAGGCTTTGTGGTGGTTTCACTGTGAGACAAAAGTGAGGAATTTTTCCACACCATGAACCTGTAAACATTGTTAAAGACTTTGCAGATTGCTACACCAATGAAAAACGTTCTGGATGTCCAAGGCGTGAGATAAATCCATCTGTATTTACGCAATGACAGCCCATAATCTGTCTGGTTGTTTGATGGTTTCTGGGGATGGGTCAGATAAGTCCAAGTCCTCAACTGATCATTCCATTCATTCCTCTAAAGTCCCATCTAATGAGAAGTTTGGCCTCCACAGAAGTTTACGCTATCAGAATGGCGTCATTGTCAATATTTCATTAATAATGAAATATCTCATTAAATGGAATTCTTAAGGCTGTAAACACTCGCCATTCTGAAAAGGTTCAAGACCGATATTATCATTCAAATTCAAACTCATACACCTTTGGCATAGATAGTGTGTGGACAGATGCAACATGGAGACAGCTGTTGGGTTTTGGCAGCAACACACACACACCACCGGTGTGAGGTGCACACGGTGTTGCCACCATGCTTGGCCGCCACCCGGAGCCATTTCCTC
The DNA here is from genome assembly GCA_013358685.1 of Antennarius maculatus. Taxonomy (NCBI): domain Eukaryota; kingdom Metazoa; phylum Chordata; class Actinopteri; order Lophiiformes; family Antennariidae; genus Antennarius; species Antennarius maculatus. The sequence goes on from CM023624.1 coordinate 11,147,818, forward strand.
CTTCTGCTGAGTGTTTTGGCTCTTTGTAGTCAGGCAGTTGGCAGGGCAACCCCTGGGTTTGAGGTACAGAAGAAGGGGCCAGGAGTCTGTTGGGAGTCATTAACTTGGAGCGAGGGTGTATGTGTCTTTAGAGACGCATCCGGTGCTCTGATCTTCTCTTCTGATCCGCCATCAAAGCTGACATACTGTGCACCACAAGAACACACACCTCTAGATGAACACACACACACACCTCCAGATGAACACATATACACACTCACACACCTTAAGATACATTCAGGTACTGATATATGCACAGGTGCATCGGGCATTACGAAACGTCTGCCTACACACTTGCGCTGCTTACAAGTGAGAAATAGAGGATAGAGCTTACATTCACAACACAACACAAACTCTGACACACAGTCTCAGAGGTCGGCGGTGTGACGATTCAGGGCCAGGCAGCAGCATCAGTGCATAGCGAGGATATGAGGCATCCAGACCAGCCTTTTTGTAGACGTCAAGCCTCATTAGCAAACACAGGGCAGCTGCAGCCAGCCTTATTTTCAGCATCCAGAAGTGTTTTACGGTGTCAGCAGAGTGATTTAAGCACATTACCAATTACTGGTTTGGGTCATTACAACTAAAATAAAACGTGTTTAACGCTCAGCAGACATACTGTTGTTAAATTAGTAATATTTCAAGTATAAAAAATTTGTTTTTCTTTTTAGAAGTTTTTTTGTGAGGAAATCCGTGATTCAGTTCGCAAAATACAGAAAGTGACAATTTCTTTCTAATTTGGGATTTTTTTTCCCCCAACAAACATTACACTATTTGTTAAAAAAGATATTCAAAAAGATGGAAAATAAGCATGAAATTTTCAGGCTCCCCAACCAGAGGTGCATTTCACTGACGCAGGCAAAGATGTTTAAGTTAACCACAACTGAGAAAAAGTTCAAATTTCAAAATCAAAAAAGTCAAATGTTGAAAAATCTCTTTATCTAAACTAACCTCTTGAATACAAAGGAGTGTGCATATACTTTTAAGAAATACATATTTTGATTTGAGTCACTGAATGTTTATTTATCACTTGTGAGCAATTAACCTCCCAATTCAATTAACCTGCTCAGCCCATTTCATTTTACTTTGCACTCCTGCAAAGGATTAATAACACAGCATAACATTTTATATCCTACGAAGCATTTCCTGAGTAGTCAGAGTACATAATGAGCTCACTGAGCAAGCATTTCCAGGAGCAAAGGCCCCGACTGGAGCACACAATCACATCTCTCCACAGCCATCATCCCCCGTATAATTCCTGAAACCCATTTGGGTTTGTCCATCTATTACACATCATGACACATGTCAGGCACACAGTTCTAAGACACACACACACACACACACACACACACACACACACACACTAAGAAAGAGTATCTGATTTTTGTTCCCACCACCCTAAACTCCATCACCACTGTGCTGCATTCCATACAGGATGATAAAATTAGTCTGGATTCACATCTCTCTCTGTCATTTCGGGATTTTTGGCGAGTGTTCAACGTATGTGTGTATGCGTGTGTGTGTGTGTGTGTGTGTGTAGCCCCATGGGTAGGTGGATAATTTCCTGTAATTGCTCCCCTGCTGGGGCTTTGCTAACAGATAGATATCTGAGGTATGGTTGTTGGGCTGTGTTTTATCAGTCTTCTCCATCGATGGATCGACGGCCGACTGGTGGCAGCCATCGGTTCTTTGTTGAGTCTCCAGTTGGCCTCCGTGTATCTTGATGTGTCATACCTGTATGTCAGTGGGAGATTTTGTTCCACCATAGCTATTACCTCAGATTAAGATTTATAAGACTTCTACCTGCAGGGACCTCTTAAACTACAGGAAATATTAACATTTGCTGTTCTTATTTCACTTCTTTTTCGTCAGAGTAGTTTATTAAACCACGAGACAAAATAACATTGTTATTGCAGTATCAGACTAGCGTAGCGTAGCCTAGCGTACTAATGTGTAGCATGGCGTAAGATAGCTAAACATGGTGGTATTTGACCTGCAGCATGTTACTCCAAGGTAATAAGACAACATCTTAGTTCTGCTAAGATTTATATTACTGGCAAAAAAAAATTCAGTATGGCATTGTCAAAGTCTAGCACAACAAACACCAGTTAAAAATCCCTTCTATAATAACACAATTACCAAACCCGATGAAATGTGCCTGTTAGTCAAACACCGGCATTTAAAGCCCTGATAAGCATCTAAAGGGATAAGAATGTCTGAATCAGCTGCAAAAACATGAAAAGTTGTACCAAAGGATATCAAAGCATTAGGGAGGATCAGGAAAGCGCCACATAACAAAAGAGCAGATGGAAAATACTTCAAAATGGGCTACGATTATGCAAACATCAAGGTCCCCAAAACACGCAGAAGAGGAAAACCACCAAGAAATATGATCTGATGCAATTTTTTAAAATTGCAGTCAGCTTGTATTTTCAAACTGTTCCGGTTTGTGGGAAACAAAGGAAATGCAAGAGACACCAAATGGCTGAAGTTATAAAAGTTCGGGTTACGGATTGTCTCAGGCCATGAACTGTTACATGTCAGCGAGTGAGGACTTTTATAATTAAAGTTATTTAGGGGTTCTTGTTTTCAATGAAGATCTGATTCCAAATTACATCTAAGTCAGGAGTTCAGTTTTGGGATCGTCACAGCAGCATCGGGTCTCAGAAGACTGTTGCTTTAGGCTTCTTGAAAACCGATTCTTTGGCCGCACGTGTCCATTTTGCATTTTCATCAGCAAAAAGTAAAACCTATTGCTCATAGATACATTTTGTTAATCTAAAGAATCACAAGTTTGGATATAAGGATGGAAGAGCTCACAATTTTCAGGATATGTGTGTGTGCAAGGTCTTGTAAGTGCATGTACCCATTCAACCTTTACACCTCTTTAATCAGTCTCTATACAGTATTTGTGTCTGTTTGAACACTTAAAGGTCTAAGTGGCCACAGAAAATAGCACTTTGACATTAATGGCCAGTTGCAATTTCCCCAACAGTCCCTGTAAAAACAAATGTTCATTTCATTGGATATCAATTTGAGCCAACGAGCTGTCAACAAACGACAGAGCAACATCTTTTTCACATTTATAAGGACATTCCTCAAAATCAGGAAATAAAATGAGCTGGAAAAGAAAGAATCCAGTAAATACTTCTTCCCCACTTAATGGGATGCTGATGAAAATGTAATTCTACAGCAGAGCAGCTGTCACAACAGCCCCTCGTCCTACAAATAGTGGCTTACGCCTCACTTCAACTCAGATCAGAGGTCTTCACACCAGACCTGGCCTTGGGGATGGGAGAGCCAGACGACTTCAAAAAGTGGAAGGACCTCTGCACAAGGTCGCACAAATCAGCAGCATGAACCACTCAATTCATGAGTTATCTGCAAATGTGATTAGTTGTTTCTATTCTTTGTATTTCCTCAATAACAAGACAAAAAAAAAAATCAGGGCTTTGGTCTCAGCGAGACTTCAAGTTTGGACTCGTGCCGTCTGGAGGAGTCTGGATGAAAGCGCAAGATTTCTGCTGCTGTCCTCTTTGTTCGTTCCTCAACATCTTGTTCTCTTTGGGAGCCGATTTGGCACAAAACATTACTGTTTCATTTAGACATGAACAAGAAAATAAACGCAACCAAACATTGCGCTCGTAAACAAACCCACCAACACCAAACACTTGACTCTGTGACTAAGAACAACAATACTAAACCAGAATCATTAGTCTCGAAATACACAGCACACTCAAAGATGCTTTGTTTAGAGTTGGTCAGGGTGTGGAGATTGGCTATCCTCTGGTTGTCATGGGATATGCTGGAACAACATTTGGGTGGCCGTCAGAGGATGGTTTCCCGACATCTATGGTTCTCTGCCATACAGCACATGCTGCTGCAAAACTATCCATAATAGTTGGAGATAAAACTATTTTTTTACTGTTGCCTGGTCACAAAATGAAGTCTCCACATGTAGTATAAACAGGTGGACCATAATAATCCTCTAAGATGTTATTAGAGTCAGAATTTATGGGAGAAATCGGTGGCCTTGACAGACTGGAGGTCTGATTATTTGAAATAAGAAATCTCTGATCTCAATCCGTCAAAGTTCTTCGTCCTTGATGTTCTGCTCCATTTCATCTCCGATTTATGTGACAGAGAACGGCAACTTATTGCTTTCCTCTTAGGTCATGACCAGAATCCAGATATCCTTCTGCAGCTTTGGAGACTCGGCTCTATTCAGCGTTAAGTGAATGTTCTGTAAACAGGGATGTACTCTGATGATGAGCAAAACAAAATGTGTGGGTTTAGGCTTCATTTTATTTACGCTGCATCAATACAAGAGTATTTTATCTGCCTGTCAAGCTTTGTGAAAAACCAGCTGAGGACTGATCACACAGCCATGTATCCATGTGTGTGGTAGTCTTTATAGGTAAACGAAGTGAGTCGCTTATTCATCATTCCTTTATTGCCTTTATTTGTCTGATGGTGTGTATCTTTGTGTGCCTTATATGCATCCACGTGCCTCAATGAGCAGCAGCACGGAGGCCTGCTATAGCGATCTGTGGATCATGTCTGCTTCTGGGCAGCAGGTGTGTGTGTGTATGTGTGTGTGTGTGTGTGCGCGTGTGTGTGCGCATGTGTGTGTGTGTGTGTGTGTGTGAGAGAGCGGTCGTTCTGGGCCCAGATGTAGAGGAGGAAGCCAGTGTCAGGTCCAGGAGATGGATCTCTCCTGAGGGATCTGATAAATAAGGAAAAAATATCTTTGAAAAAGGGAAACACAGCTGTTTCCAAAGGAGAAGTCAAAATATTGGTGACTGTGCATTCCACAAGGTAAAAGGTAAGATCGCTCTGTGATGCTGTTTGGTCCTCTTTTTGCCCCCCCTCCCTCCTTCACTGCCTCTGCACAGCTTTCCTCCCCTCCCTTCCTCCACTTCTCCATTCCCTCACCTCTGGGCTTCTTCCGCTCTGTTCTCCGACACGAAGACAGTCGAGCTGCGACCACAAGGCATTTCAGCAGCTTAGAGACGGAGCATATGATCCACTGATAAATCAGTCTGGGCAGGCTTCAGTCTCCCCCCTGGGCTGACTTACATGTAAGGCCTACTGCTTGTTTTACACGCCGGCACGGCGCCAAAAACAGCGACGGTAACCAGGCACCCCAATATTCAAAAAGCAGGTGGACCTTGAGGAAAATCAGGAGAAAAATAATCAGTGTTTCTAATAATACATCTGTCCAGGATGTCAACACAAAGGAGATGAAAGTGTAGAAGAATATGGATTTTCTTTGTTATTCAAATTTACTCTGAAAACCAAACTGCCTTGGAAAGTCAAATTATTCCCATCTGAAAGACTCCAGTGGGAAATGTTCTCTAAATGCCACGATTCTAATATAAAAATATAATATCAAAAATAACCACATTAATGAGACAATTTGTTATTGTACTTTGTTGTGCTACGTTGTAGATTTTGATTATCTTTATAGTCAGTGAGATGTAATCCTCTTTATTTCTCATTTTAATGTCATCATGTATCATAAACCAAGACTGAAGATCATGTGAGCAGATAATTCTGGTTTATTACCACACAATTCTAATCTAGATGAGAAGTTAACAACCAAAAGTTCATCCAGATGCTATAACATCAGTGTTGATGATCTGTGATTGCTCAGTAAAGTGTCACAGCAGAACCAGGAAGTTTTAAATGGACAGGTTTATGACGATGGAACGATTTGTTTGCTTTGTTTTCCAAGAGTTTGTCAGTCATGGAAGTTTATCTGAAATCGATCTGATCATTTGAACATTTACAATTGCTTTCCCCAACTCACATCTTGTCAACAAAGCTGCTTCATCTCAGAAAATCCAGTGAATGATTATTATTCCAGATTGGAATAATGAACCACTACAAAATTAGAGTTTATAATGATAACACATATTATAAAACATAACAATAGCATGTCTAATCCAGACATTAATGCCGTGATCCACCAGAATTAGGTTTGGAGATTAGGTGAATTTGAATGAAATGTTGGATATTACAGATGTCAAAAACCTGTATTGATGTTAACGGTAAAAATACAACCATGACCTGGCTCTTTAGTATCCAAGATCCAGATTATTGCAAAAATGTGATCATGATTATTCAACAAATATACAATCAGTCCTTTACAAAAGTGATTCAAATATTCTGGAACGGACCACTCTAGAGTTTATGATGGAGATATGTTATTAAAAACTAGAAAGCACTAAGAAAGCCTAACCTCTTCCAAGGCATCCCATGACAGCCTTTCCCTCATAACGCAACACCTTTATGAAAAACTAAAGCTAAAATCACATTAGTAGTCATTCAAAGATGTTTACTATCACAATAATCACCTGTATGTACAGAATGTGTGTGAGGCTTCTATCACCTGTGTGTACAGAATGTGTGTGAGGGTTCGGGTGCTGTACATGTGTCAAACTGAGACTTCTTCTTGTGTCAGGATAGAGACTAGACTTTTCAGCAGATGCTCAGAGGTTTGGAAAGTGTCTTTACTGGAGGAAGGACTGGGCAGAGTTTCCCCCGCACATCCTTACTGATAAGATTCTTTGGAGCCTCTGGGTGCGGATACATATTTCTTATGGGTGGCCTAACTGGTAGTCAAGCCCTGAACCTCTGGACATATATTAGCACACAGCTGTGGCCACTGCAATACAAAAAGCATCATCCTTTCTTTTGCAACAGGCTGTCCTTTCTTTTCTGTTTTTACTGTATCGTTTCATCCATTTCTTTTCTCAGTAGAGGTTCCTTTGTCTTTGATATTTTTAAAGCGATAGAAGTCATTTAAATTTGTTTAAAATTAAAATTAAATCCAATTAAATGTTTTGCAAGTAAAGAAAAGCAATGAAGTACGTGGATTTTTTTTTTAGCATATAAATGTCTCATTGCCCCCCCTCTCAGTTCATTTTCTCATCTTTCTTCATCCCTTTCTCCCTCCATTCCTCCCGTCTCCGACTGTTTTCCTGTCAGTATCATGTTTGGAAAGTCAGCCTACAGGTCAGCCTAGGGCTCATAAATTTGTCAGCGGCAGCACAGTTGAAAGTGAGGCTACTTGGTCGGGAGGGTAAGGAGCATCTGCGCTCACATGGGGTCTTTTTTCTCACTGTGGACCCATGGTTGTTGTTTCAGGCATGTCCTCTTTAGAGACACGATCAGCCTGGGAACATGTGAAGGGCTGAGGGGTACAGTTTTTACATGTGACGCCAGGAGTTGGTAAAAGACTTCAGTGTGGGAGTTGTTACTATCGAACAAATAAACTTCAATCATCAGTGTAGACACATCTACGTCTACATTGATAAAGTGTAGTATCTCTGTGTGCCTGTAAGAATAGAATTGGGTGACAGTCTATAATTCTTGACTTTGACCTTGGACTAAACCTCAAACACACTTATCCCTGTGAAATAAAGAGCTGCTGTTATTCTATGATGGGTTTCTGAGTCCACTCTATTTTACTGTGGTGCACCTCTGAAAATTGCAAATATTATATCAGTTTTATATCCTTGCAGAATATTGTCATGAGATAATGAAAGAATTCCTTTTAAAAGAAATAAGAATTAGGAATGACTAATTATGGATGCAGTGGAAAAGTCTTTGTCATGTGCCACAATCACCAGAAGCTCAGTATCATAGCTTGTGCTGGACTGCAATCCTTCAAATCAAATGTTTCTGCAGAAAAAGCTACAGTTTCTACATCAATTTTCCTCATTTTTTCCATTGTTTTTTAATTTTTAAAAATGTGGGCATATAACATTATTACCAAAAATTAATTATCAGACTAGCACTGAAATACAGTCGCAAACCTCCCTTTCCTTTACTGAGGTATGGTTTTGAACAATGGCCAGGAAAGTGTTTTATGAGGTCACCATGACCCTGATCTTTGACCAACAAATTCTAATAAGTTCAGAGTCCAAGTGGACGTTTGTGCCAGAGGTAATGAAATTCCTTCCCTGAGATATTACCTTCACAAGAACAGGATAGACAGATGGATGGATGGACCAACATAAAAAATACATTTCTTTCTACATCTATCACCAACATGGTTACACTTGAAAAGTTAAAGGGGAAGTCCAGCAAATAAGATAAATTACCAAAGTTCAACATAAGATTATGATACGTAACAGAACACATGTTTGATTTTCAACTAAAATTACATCTCTCTACATATTTACCTTAAAGTAATGTCACAAAACTATGATACATGCTAAATGCTCACATGCTCACAATGAAAGGGCGAACAAGCTGACATCTAGCAGGTATTTTACTATGGTCACATGATGAAGATGAAGATGAAGAATATTTTACGAATACCACAGGGAAATTATTAACCTCTCCTCAATACAATACAATCACCCAACATACATTACATGTAGCACATTGTCATGCTAGCATCAGCCAATTACTGTAACCCTAAATATACAAGCGTAGTTCTGCTGGTGGGAATGACATTAAAATTGCAGGTATAAAAACTATATTGATTTTAGTCTGACTGGACATTGGCACTACATGGAATCAAAGTAAAGAACTGGCTGATATCTAATGAAAAGTATGTCAACTACATGATGTCAGGAGAATTTATTCTCTGGGAATCAATAATGTTCGATAGATGAAAATTTTGGGTCTGACCCATAATATCCAACAGACAAGTATCCAGGAAGGGATGGCTCTGCTTGCAAGTTGCAGTCGTATAAACACAGTGACATTTGTGTACAGATTAGTGTGTATATTCAGCTCCCAGAACAAACACACTCACACCCTCCTTCCTCTGCTCCTTCAAGGTCACCAAAGGCATTAAATCAGCCCCAGTTTCTCAGCCCTCCAGCATCCTCTGGGTGTGCCTTTCTTTCCTCTCGTCCCTTCTTTCTCCCTTTTCCTCTGCCTTTTTATTTAATAGCGGTACATCCCTGCAGGTCTCCTGGTGGCTCCACAGAAGAATGTGACAGCAGGAATGTTTACTGTGACATTTACACCATTCCTGTCGGCTGCAGCCGTCTCTATTACAAGGGAGAGAAACTCTGGCAGAGCAAACGACCAGATCATTATGATAATGGAGTTTAATGGGCACACAGGGGCAAGCCGATGCAGAGTTCAACAGCTCACGGGTTCATAACCTTTTTAACACCGAGGGTGGACCGCAAATTCCAAGGACATACCAACCAGTGCTTACAGAAAAGGCTCGAGGCCTGTGCTGTGTAATGTGACATTGAATAGATCATCAGACAAATGAGTGAAGGAATGAGTTGTTTTACCTACTTTATATACACTGCAAAGACAGGTAGGCTTAAATACAAAAAATAAATGCTCAGTTTGAGGAGATAATAGTTTAATGCTAGTGAAATATTTCTAGCAAGACGATTTTATTTGGGAAAAGTCTTACAAAAAGTACATAACTTTAAAAAAAAAAAATCTGGTTTTAAATCTGCAGCGTATTTAATTGAATTTAATGCAAAATAATAATTTTTTTATTCTTAACTCCAACACAATATGATGTCAGGAAGGAAATAAAAACAAAAACAGGCAAATTAAAATGTCAAAAAGGAAGTTGACAATATTCAAGTCAAGTGAAGCGCCCATGTATCTTTATTCACGCCAACATCAATTTTTGCACATGATGGTTCATTAGTATCTATTGGTGTTATTCTTTGTGTCTTTAGCTTACTATACATAAATATGATTTTATTCAATAATGGTAACTTGGTATGAGAAACATCCACATGTCAGTTCAGATTAAAACTGACTTGTAGACTCTCCCATCTTAATTACTACCATGAGCCTCGTCATTACCTGAGGCATTCCCATCCTTTAGCATCTTCTTTGTAGTTTCCTCCATTTCATTCTCATTTCATTCCAAACCACAGACATAACCTCAGAAGCAGACCGCGGATGTTTTCAACATTCAACAGAATGGATTTTGTTTCCTTGGTTTTATTTGTAGTAAAAAAAAATCATTGAACAAATGCAGGGATCAAAACAAAGACGTTTCCATCTTTCTTTCACAGATAGAAACGTTGTGCAAACACAACCTCACACACACACACACACACACACACACTAATTCCAGGTTAATGATCTCTTTTGCATGGCCTCCTCAGACACTTAAACACACAAGACAAAGGCTGACAGCTTTACGGTGCTTTTAGCAGTGCATGAGTAAACCTACACACTTCCTCCTTATGTTAGACACAAGCCACACAAACTACACACACGCAGGACAACAGAAAGGATTGTAGCAATCAGACAACATGCAAGAGACAACTGCAAGTTTGCATGAAGCTTTCTGAACACAAACATGAATTACATTGGGAAAAGTTATAGTGCATGAGTATTTGTAAAAGTTTTACATAGTTTACAGTCATATCTTTAAATTTTGTCTTCCGAACCAAAAGTGTTTAACTTCTGAGGTTGGTAAAAACATTTTAAAAAGCCAGACGGCAGATTAAAACTAATACTTTAACAAATGTTTATTACGGGGTCCAGCCTGATGTTTCACATGCTGTGAGTTACATGAGTTCCTGAAAGAATCCTTCGCATCAACCCGTTTCTGATTAGCTGATGTTGCCATTTCTCTGAAGTTTGTTCCAAAATGATTTGGAAAAACAGCAACAAAAAAAAGAAGAAGAAAAGGAGCAAAAAAAAAAAAAAAGGAAACCTTTTCCTTTAGATATGAGGAAAACAACAGATGTGTGAGAGGATGGGGAAACACAGCAGAGAAAACAGTGCAAATTCCTCCATGCCGGCACCCAGAGGTGATAAATGGGAGCAGTGGGCTGTAATCAGATGTTCCACCGGGGTTATCGGTTCTGTTCGATAGATCCGTTACCAGCCGCAAGTGTGCCTCACTTCACCTCCTTATCTCGTCACACTCCTCCAGCCCACATCACTATCTCTCCAAACTGGAATGTCCAATGAAGACAGGAGACTGGGCAGGAGATGAAAATAAGATGGGGAGGGGGAAAAACAAGAAAGAAGCGAACTCTAATCTCTGTGCTTAGTCTCAAGCTCTGCAGCCGTCTCGTCAAGTCAGAGAGTTATGGCGTGAGAGGGAGTGATATCATCAGGGTGGGTGGGCGTGGGGGTAGAGGGGTGTTAAGTGCAGGGTGTGTGACAGACATGACTTCAAGTGTAAATGGAATGCTCTCTTATAAATGGTTATCTGCTGACCTGAGGATCGACCAACCGTGTGAGAATGTGCGTACACCTCCATGTGAGCGCCAGCAGCAATGGCTGCAGCTGCATCACTACTTCCACCTACTGAGGGCAATGCTGTCAGGAGACAAGAACACTCGTAAACACACACGGGTTGAAGCAAACACTCAGTGGACTATAGAGCTGTCCTGTGACACCTCGTCCTTTATGACAGGCATAAAGCTGTGCTGGAAAAGACAATCCGGTTAACCGGAGATGTTTCCCCCATCAGCTCTGTTTGTTTCATGAGGAAGAAGCGCTCTTTGCCAAAGAGTTTGACAACCAATACAATCCAAACACCAGGAAAAGGAAGCAGTAAAACACTGTAACTCAATAAGCAGGATTATTTGTATATTTTGGCCGTTTCTGAACACCGCTGCAAGTTCAACCGAACTTGTAGGGGCAGTAAAATATCAGATACTGTAAATAAATTAAAACAAAAGTTTATAGCTTGTTAATATAATTTTTCTCACCATTACAGGAAGGTTTCAACTTTAAAGTTTACATCTCAGAAATGATCCTTTATTCTGCTGGAGCATATCTTGAATTCCTCTCCTAACTTGCAGCGAATGCCGTTTACGATATGGTCACATTTGAGGTGAAGTGACGGGTGGCCCCTACGTCTGTTCTGGTCAGGACTCCAAGGCTTTGCAAGAAGTGTTTCAAGACGGTTTAGAGAGAAATTTCCAAAGCTCCCTTATGCATCACACAATTGACTCTTTGATTGAAGCCAACTAATTATTTGATCATGCCGGGGCTTTGGGACATGTTTCACTGCAAAGGAAATGGCTTACCTGGGCTTAGGCACTGAGAAATGCTGCCAGGCATCATAAGACAAGGAAAACAGAAGTTTAATATGGGGACTTCATTTTAGAATAAGCCCAGGTCTGTTTGGAACCAGCTAATCTCTTGAAAACCCACTTCTTAAAGCTTCTGGCTTGTTTGCCTTTAAAGTGCAGGAGGGTAGGCTGGCAGAAAGCTCAGCTGTTGACTTAGGTAAGAGGTCTAGTGACAGCTCAGCTATAGCCAAGCCACGGGGTGTGCTGAGATGGAGAGAACAAGACAAGAAAGGTGACAACGCAGGCAGGAAAACAGAAAATCATAGTTTAAGGAGCCATTAATTTTTCCAGACATTTGATTGACATGAATATAGAATTTAAGATGAATTTTAATGAAGAAACCACATGGGTGAGTCAAATAGCAGTCAAAAATAATTAAGTACTTAAATAAAAGGCATTTCTGATCGCAAGAATTATTTGTTTGACGCCACTTCAAGTCTAACCTGCAATCAGACCAGCTAATATAGTCAGTTAACTGTATATGAAAAAGATTTTGGCTATTTTCAGATGCTCTACCTCCATCAGGGTGAATTGAGTAACATCAGCCATCATGTTATTGTGTAGTCGCACACAAGCAATACAGTGGCATACGGCACGTGTGGCCAAAAGCAGACAGAAGGCAATAAAATATATCATCTAATCTGCTTCAGTAAATATTTCCCACAGTAGAAGAACTTATCAATCACTGCTTTTAAAACTGATAGACGACTCTGTTTGGGAGGATTTTCGTGAATCATACTACGACCTTCTCTCTGGTACAGCAAATGATGGGAGAGCAAACAAGGACTGGGAGCTTTGGTTTGTGTTCTGAGCCAAACCAAGCTCAGAATGGCCCCCACACCTGCCTGTCTGACTGGCATGAAGGTGCAAAAAAAAAAAAAAAAAGAGGTAAACTCATCACAGTTAAATGCAGATGACACAGAACAACATTTGGAGTTCCTGTTTGGTGACCCGTGAAACCAAAGCCATTTCTGTGCATCCTTGACTCACCATAACCACAAGGATAGAGCTGGACCACAAAAACCAAACCTGATAGGAATAGCAAAGTTTCCCCTGCTGGCTATAATAGCTCTCACAGAGGCTGCAGGTATTTGTTTAACAATACGTCAGCACTCATTAATTGAGAGCTGACCTTGAATTTGTTTTCCAACGGGATGCACCTTACCAATAGTGGTCAGTCCCTCCCCACTCATTACACCATATATTATAGAAGGTTGGTGACCGCCGACCAACACCTGAAAAGGGAAGGTTGTCCTTTTTCCACTAAATGTGCCCCAGCCGGAGTTCTCAGAAAACATAAACATAAAAAAGATGCAGATGTACTTAATGCCTCATAAAGAGTCCAGGTTTTTCCAGGCTGCTCCCTCTTACTTTCCGAATGTACCCGCTTACCAAAATGCTTTAAAAAAAAAAACATTTTCAGTTTAAATGTCAAAATCATGTCTGTAAACAATATGTCTGCTCATTTAAAATGGTACGACCCCGAAGTTACCAAAATGTTGGCGAAATGGACCATCTAGTGACCTCAAACGACTCATTTCTCAAAGCTCTGATGTTTCCTTGTTGGTTGTCGATCCATGGCGCCACATGTTTTTGATTGCGTACAGTTTATGATCAGCTGTTCAAAAACAAGATTCTCATATTTTCCTGACTTTTCACCTGCAGGGCCATCTGGGATAGAAGATATTTCTGCTGTCTCCAAGCTGATAAAGAAAGCTTCAGGACAATTCATTTAAACCTCAGGTTTACAAATACCGCCGCAGACGTCACACATGCTCTTCTCATTTCAGGACTTTTTTGTACATATGAATTCCAAAAAGTGCATTCCTCCTGCATAAAGAAAATATTTCAACAAATAATTTCATAATCAGGGCACCACTGTGCTGTAGAGGGCAGTGCTGTCGCCCAACATCAAGAAGGTCCTGGGTTCAATTCCCCTCTGCGTTTGCTTGTTTTCCCCTAGTCTGCGTGGGTTCTCTAAGGGTTCCCCTCTTACCCCCCTCCCAAAATTGTCCAAAGATGCGAGTATGAACTTGAGTGTGTGCCTGTCTATGTGAGGCCCTGCAATAAACTGGTGACTTATTCAGGGTGTACCCCACCTGTCTTCCGTAGTCAGCTGGGATTGGTTCCAGCCATGACCCATATTTTGGATAAGCAGCTGAAGATAAAGATGAAGTTGAATGAATTTCATCTTCAGATATTCTGCTTGTTTTAGTCGAAAAGAATCATTTGCCTGCGTGAGTGTGTGTGTGTGTGTGTGCGTGTGTACGAAAAAGTGCGATCCATTCATACACATCCTGAACCCTGACCACTACAAAGCACTAACACAGGTCTGGTCCCCACAGACGACCTGTAACATCACTCCAGGGCCCTGCTGGGTATTAGGACGTGTTCAGAGCTGCAGCGTGTCACACAGCATGAGTCATTCAGCATACAGTGCCACTTCACACGACCACAGTGGAAAGCAGGATGTCCACAAGGCAAACAGTGATGAACGCGCTATTCTAGGAATGAAGATGAAAAGGGAGTTGGAAAATATACTTCTGGTACCCCAATTTGAAGTTTTCCACGTCTCGCTCAGCTGTGCTTTTTTTCAGTGGTTCAGTCTGAACAAGGAGAATTGATGACTGAATGAAAGGCCTATATGAATCAAGCAGAAGTGGAAGGGGGGGGGGGGCATATGGTTCACAGAGATTGCACTTGAGCCTGGACGTAATGAAGGAGCTCTTAAATCTACCGCGCCCCGAGAGAGTAACCTCCGAAAATGAGCTCTCTATCTGTGCGACTGCAGCTGGCTGTGAAAGACATCAGTTCAGACGTCGCCTTAAATCACTGTCACTGGTTTATTTGCTGTGGGTCACTTTTTTCGGACTAAGACATGATTTGCTAATGTGTAAAAGGTTAATCTGGTTTGAAACCAGATCAGAGACCAGAGTGTGTACAGAACCACTGCATTATCCTTGTTTGATTAGGTTTCATTGCATATCTGAACCTGGGTCAGATATGCAATACAAGGAGTTCCAGAATCTACATTACATATCTGACCCAGGTTCTGTCTGTTAATCCTACTCCACATTTTTCAAACACTTTCAAACAAATCACCCGGCCACATCACTTTTCTTTCTCTCATTAATCTTGATTCTAATTTGTAATCTCACTTTGGGCCACATGTGAAAGCCAGATTTTTAGGCTGGTTTCAAAAGGAGGAGGACCACCCAGAAGAGTTTCAGACCTCTTTCTTCTTCAGTTTTTTAAAGTTGGTCCACACTAGCTGCTCCAAATGAACAAGAGACACATTAAAAACCAATCGGATGGCGATGACACACAGTAGTCGTGCAAGGCCTTATTTGCAAAGCAGATGGAAATCCTTGGCCTGTCCGACATTAATTACAATCACATTCGGGGAGGAAACCGTCCCTCCTCCAGAGCAGTTAGGACTCTGTGTACGACTGGAGGAGATGGCAACCTAATCCCCTGGTCACCGCAGAAATCCAAGGGAATCGTCAAAAGATTCACAGGACGCGATTAATCAAGTGGAGCGCCAGATGTGCAACAGCATAGGAGCACAAACCCAAACTTAAACAGCACAAGAATACCCAAACCACAGACACACACACTCCACATCACCACCATCACACTCCTACACTTCAGCCAACAGAGGGGCTTCGATACTTGATACCAATGAGATGGCCTCCTTCTGTCTGAATATTTTGGTTTTCAACATGTTGCAACATCAGTGGAGAAACATTTGATTTTTTTTTTTTTTTTTTTTTTCAAATTCCAGTCCTACTTTTCCACTTCACGTGAAGCGGTGAGTGATAAATGGTGGATAAAGGTGAGTAAAAAATAGAAAAGAAAAAAAAAAAAAAACATTTGATGGCCTTCCTGTTTGAGGAGAAGTCAGAAAATAAACATGAGGCCACATTCTTCAGCAGTGACACATTTCCACTGTTCTCATGGCAGCATCAATACAATAAAGTTCCCAAAGAGAATGACAATCCATCTGGATCTAACACCCCCCCCCCCCATGTCAAGCGCCTCTGTTTATCTTCAGGCGCTCTGTTTAGAGTCTCAGAGTAAACACTGGAGCTAATAGAGAAGAGGACTTCTATGTTAACTCGTTATGATTAAAGTATCGCCACTATAAAGGTCATTTAGAACTCATTTGCTCGAGTGACAAACAATACGACGCAAATTACGCGCAGAAACCGCAACTTGCTGCGCTGGAGGCGAACGACAGGAATAACCCCTGTGTTTACAAATACCAGCGGTGGTGGTTGATGGTTTGCTGAGAATACTGGCTCTATTTTTCCCTGCAAGAACATAAATCATGGAGCAGATTGAACAGCAAGCCCAAGCGGCCGCAGAATTCCGGTCCTGTGAGCGAAAAAAGGAGGGCCGATCCAAACCCGGGAGGACGAGGCGCAATAAATTACTCAATTTATACCTCGTCAGTGTTTTAACGCGCAGACGAGATAAAGTCTCTGTGGGATATGAATGAAGGGATATTTCCTGCGCGGATGTTAAACTTGTGTTGCGGTGTGTCTGATGCCCCGGAACCCTGTCGTTTAGGAGGATGGGGTAAATAAAATGTAGGTTAGATGTGTCTGCAGGTAACATCGCCTTATAATTTAAACCTGAGCAGGACGCCTGGTTTATGTTTAAATCAATTCTTTCTCCGGGTTTCCCCACCTCATCGTTTCTTACTCCAAACACCTGTTCACCCTTCAATCAGTCTCACCTGAGAGTTTTCCCCCTCGACACCACCATCCAAACACATTTGAGAAAAGCGCGGTTAACAAAAAAGGAATTCTTTGTTCTGGTGACTTACCTAGATTTACAAAGCTCATCACCATATCTGCGTCATTTAGAAAGGCAGTTTCCTGGTATGTTGCCAGATGAGGACTCTGGGTCGTCTGCATGGTCTGAAATCTGTCCAGCATGCCCTCCACTTGGCTTTTCTCCTCTCCTGATATGGTGTTGTATAAGTCCAACATGAAAAGTGGAGCGGAGTTGTACTTTCCGTGTGACAGATGTGGTCTCGGTCTGTGCGGCAGCCCGAGGATGGACAGGATCTCCTTCTGCATCTCCCTCCTCTCATGCGTCCGCAGCCGCCGGTGGATGAAACTCGGGTGGAGGTCGTTGTTTCCATCCAGTGAATAATTACTCCCAGCGACCAGGGACATGCAGTAATAAGCGCTCCACCACAATCCGACCAAAGCAAGCCAGCAGCTGGTCATGGTGTTGTCCCGCTGTGCTCTCCGGAGTCCCAAGTGTGTGTGGCTTGGAGCTTCAGTTGTCTATTGAAAAATTCTAAATGTGCTTTAATGTTAACCAGTCCGTCCGAGTGCACTGTTATCTGTCACAGCCGCAGATCAAAAGCGAGAGTTGTCTGGTGTCTCAAGCCATTTGAAATACTTTTTCAAGAGAAATGAGCAAAATTGTGTCGGACCTGCTTTCATTTCGGAATCCCGCCGTAGCGCACTGTACTGCTTCAGGATAAAGTGCACCATGTGAGATCATATTCTGAACGCGACAGCAAGATAGTCAAAAGACACTATTTGATACGAGGGTCATCAAGAAAGCAATAAAAAGTCCTTTAAAATAAGCCATTTCACATTGGTCTCCAAAGAAGAAATAGATTTTCCAACGTTGCGCACTGACAAATGCCGTCCTTTTAACAGTTCAAACAGTCCCAGTGACAAGTAGCTACTCCTACAGGCTGTGTGTAAGAGTCCAACAGGAATCCACAGGTTGCAGTCCATAATATGCGTGAGCGCGCCTATTCGCCTGTGCGTCTCCGTGTGTGTGCGTGCTCAGAAACCGCCCACTCTGTGCGCACTTAAACAGAGGTGGAGCTCTTCAGTCTTTGGTCAACTCTAACATCATATTTCCATATTTTGCTCGGTGCAGAACAACAGCCCGTCTTTCCTCACAATAAATAAAAGTCTGAAGTCTTTGTATTTAGAATTGAGTTGCTTTCACTTTTATTGTGTTATGGTTTCACCTGCGTTTGGGTTTTCTGCAGCAGAGCGCATGCAGTGTGTTTTTATCAGTCAGGTTTGTTTTGTGGGGTTTGGATTAATGAGTTCCGAATTAATTTAGTCCTCCGTGTCAAAGGAAGCATGGGTTCCATCCTCACACGTCCATCAGGAGACGCGTCTCTTCTCCTCTTAAGCTGAATTCGATAAATGATGCCCAGTTGAAGCACGACCCCTGACGATGGAGAGGGAAACAGCATGCTTCCAAGACGTGATTTGAGGTTAATCTAACGTCACGGCAAAAAAAAAAAAAAAAAAAAACTCATAAGGATTAAATTTGACTGTAACACATTTAGTTTTTAAGGAAGAGGCATGATGTGGCTGTACCTGAAAGTCAGCAAGTCACATCAGCTGTAAAATTCTGTCTGCACTGTCATGTTGTGATATCACTAGCAGGGCATGACTGCATGTCTTTCAACTCATTTCCTTGCTTGCCTCTGTCTCCCATCACTCCCTCCACCCTAACCTGTGTTATGTCTTCATGGCCCCTTCAGACTGATGGTCCAGGCGATAAGGCATAAAGGTGTCCATATCTCTGTGTCTCTGCTACTGCTCCCAGAGCCAATCTTATCTGGATGTGAGGAGTGAGCACCACCATCAAAGCCACACACACCACCACCACCACCACACACTTAACTGCTGAGTAGTTTTCAGACTAAGTAATAAAATCTCTTTCTAATACCACTAAAACCTTTCATCATATTTTTACTTATTAGAAACCCTTTTGCATGTTTAAGGATCTTGCTGGTGCAGGTTATTCACCATTCACTTCAGTTTTTGTAAATATATAAGAATTACTTGATTACTTGCCTCTCTTTTTTAGGACATACCACAGGAAGGGAGATTTTCATTTTCCTTTTGTTCAACATTTCAGTCTACCAACCAGAAATCATGTCAGTCCAATATGAAAATAATGGGAAGACTTGTTTTTGAGACATTTTTTCTGTTTGTGTGTGTGTGTGTGTGTGTGTGTGTGTGTGTGTGTGTGTGTGTGTGTGTGTGTGTGTGTGTGTGTGTGTGTGTGTATTAGAGAGACAAGACCAACTGATCAACTCTACAATAACAGAGCGAGGGCAGACAGACAGCCAGTCGTCTCAAAGATGTCATTCTTCAGCTGTTTTTAGTTGTTCTTGGACTAAAAATCCCATTTAGTGAAGTCTTGATTTATAATACAGATTCGGTGGTTAAGCAAAGTCTGAGCAACAACAAAATAAAAAAAGACTCATTTTGCTGCAATAAGTCAGTGATGGTGAGTTTCCTCTGGCTTCTTTGCTGGCACGAGTGCTGAGTACAGCAAAAGAGTCCTGTTGTGGATAATCCTGTGAAAGCTAATGGGTGAGTTTGATTTCCTCATGTGCGTCAACTCATGTTTTAAACCTTTCATAGGTGCTTATTCTTAGATATGTGTCATTTTAAAGAAACACAAACCTGAACAAAAACCTTCACAGATTCTTTTTAGTGCTTGTTTTATAATTCAGTGATCAATAAGCTGCACACACTCTGGGCTGCTTTTATATGTCTGTATCGATTTCACTTGACATTAAGCAATCCTGTGTGTGTGTGTGTGTGTGTGTGTGTGTGTGTGTGTGTGTGTGTGTGTGTGTGTGTGTGTGTGTGTGTGTGTGTGTGTGTGTGTGTGTGTGCGTGCGTGCGTGCGTGTGTGTGTGTGCAGTTGTGCACGCATCCCCAGAGGCAGAGCAGGTGATGTGTGTGTGTGCTGGGTGAACTGGAAGCAGAGGAGGGAGGAAACATTAAACAGAGGTTCTGTGTCCTGTCATCACGCTGTCTAGACAGGACACCTCCTAGACCTAATGAGGTCTTTGTGTGTCTCTGCCCACCTCTTTTAGTCACACAAACGTCACCATACATCTTGGTTTTAGTTGTCTTTAGTTTTTCTCTGAGACGTTTTTATTAAAGAGCATTAAAAGGTCAGGAGAGAGTTCACACAGATGCTCTAAAGCAAAATTAAGGGGAAGCGTGCTCCAAAACCATCGGGATGCTTCCACCTGGCACGGATTGGACGGGGAGCACTGAATCTTCTGGAATAATTACAGTTTCATGGTGACTAGGTCCCACAAGCTCCAGTCTCAGCCTAGTAATCAAGTCAAAGGAACAATAGCGAGCTGCTGCAGGTTTTACGCTTTTGAACCTGCTTCAGTCTTTAGTGTTGGATTATTTTTGTGGTGACAACCTTCTTATAGGTCTACATCGCCCAGCACAGACAGGTATCAGTAATTCTGATGAATAATACGCTTTGGGGAAAAAAGTACAAAACCACTTCTTTGAACACGCTCGTATATTTATTTATAGCCAGAAATATTTGAATTAGAATAATACGCTCACAATGAAGTTAAAAAAAAACCTTTGGTTTAATTTAAGCTTTGGTGAAGACAGATAAAGCTATGATTACACAAAAGTTAGAGCCTGTCTGTGCTTGATGATGCTCCACTCCGTGCCAACTGTGTCCACTGTGCTTTCCTCACAGCTGCAACCCATACTAAACCTAAATATCACTGTAATCAGACCTAGAAATACAACATTGTGAATGAAATAAGCATTCTCATCATTTAAATACATCTTTTACGAAGGCTTTACAATCATTATTACCTGATTCTCAAATGTAAAATGTAAAATTTTGCTGGTTGTTTCAATTTTACTGGTTGCTTCAGATTGGATGACGGCAACTCGGAGGTCTGTTTCACGCTGCATGGCCTGGACAGAGGAAGATTAAATTGACTATAAATTACTTCATTGTATCCTAAATGTCTTAAATTATCCTTATGGAGATTTGAGATGGACAATGCAAACATGTTGAATAATTACTGCAAAAAATAAATAGATATGGCTAGAAACATTGGGCTTTTGATTAATTAGAAAGAAAACATTACTGCACATGATTTCCAGAAACCCAGAAAAAAAATTTTATGAAGAAACTATGGCAGAAATGACAAATAATCTCTCTGTCCAGCAGAAGAGGCTGTCTGTTGGAAGAATTAACCTGAACTGTGTTGTTCTTTTATATGTGTGCCGTGAGGCACGCTTGATGACATCATAGATAGGTTTGATTCCCACATCAGGTGTACCTGTGTCATCTGGTAATGCAGGGCTGCTGTTGAAACTGTAAAGTCAGTCTTACACACATATGAAGACATAGAACATTATTCACATGCTAAGAAGTGCACAAGGGTTAAAGTGCAAATAAACCTTAATCACAAGACCCATTTGATGCACTTCCAGATCAGTCTAGGGGATACCAGTTCGATGCCCTATATTTGGCTACCGGATACATCTTCATGTTTCTTTGAAGTTAAACTCGCACTAAGTGATCATCCCTCATTGCTAAGGGATGACCAATTATGCTGAGGTTGGATTGTTGGAAGAAGAATGTCCAGAAAGAATGTTAATGTTAATCTTCATCCAACATCCGAAGAAAGAGAGCAGGATTTCCACTTGGAAGACTAATGGGATTTAAGGATACAGGAATTTTAAAGCATTGATATAATGCAGGAAAATTTGTACTGCAAACCATGTGTAGCCTAATCCTCAGACTGCTGCTTGAAAGAGAAAGGAGAGGATAGTACAAATGTTGAGTTATGGCTTCAAAGCAGTATGTGGAGCCAAATAAAAAAAACAGATACAGCGGAACAAATGAATATTATGTATAATCTTACAAGACAATCTCTTCTACAATCCACTCAAAACTTATCTGCACAAATATGAATAAATGAGGCCAATAAATGCTTAATATCTTAATATTGTTTAAAGACAAATCTCCTCTTTTTTCCCATATAAAAAAGGAGTGTGTTCTTTGCATTCAATATCACTATTCTGTTAGCCAGTCTGTTGACTACCTATGCATTGATTCTCATTCAGTCCAGATTGGATCGTGTGCTTGTGATCAATTAGTAAAGGAAGACACACTAAACTCTAAAAGACGTTCAGTAAAGGTGAGTTTCTATGCCACAATGTGCATCAAATAAACTGCAGAACATCCAAAATATGTCTTCCTACATTCAGGGGCCAAACACTGATATTTATTTATATTTTATTATACTGTACACTAGATTGCAAATGATGAATCATTATTTGATTAGTCAGTCAGTATTTTATCAGGAAAATGTACCAAACATTTCTTCGTTTGCTCCGCGATGCACTGGCGATGCGTCCGGGGTGTACCCTGTCTCTTGCCCGTAGCAAGCTGATATAGGCTCCGGCATAACCCGAGATCCGCAAGGCGGATAAGTGACTATGACAAGATGATTTTGGTCGTAATGACTACATAAAAATGGTTGGATGGATGGAGATTTTCTAGTTTGAGCATCTCTCATGTGAGAACTGGGGTTTATTTTTTGTCTCTTTTCATTCCAGATCTCAAGGGGAAATGGAAGCAAAAGTGAAAAGTTTGTTGCTGATAATATGAGAGAAACCTAATTCTAGTCAGACTAACAAAACTGAAAAGGAAGGCCACCTGGATGTTGTTTAAATCAAAGATAAGAAATAAAACCAATAATATAAAACTACTGCTGACTGCTAGGAAGAAAAGAAATATGAGAACAAAACCTTTCTCTCTAAAGTGATGCACAAACCAAAGCTAAGTGAGAACAGCACCGTTAATCTTGTGGTACAGAACATCTCACTTTAGCGAGCAGCGTTGGTTAGCCACCAATCTAAGCTGTTTTAGAAAAGCTTAGATTGTTGTTCGTTTTTTGTTTTGTTTTTTTACATGATTGTAGAATGTTACGAAAACCTTTTTTTAATCCAATAAATCTGATTTATTTTAATTTCTCTAGTCAATAAACTAAAATAATGAAGTCATGCTCATTAAAATTAGTTGCAGCCTCACAACCTGAAAAGTAGCCTGCATTAAAACATTTGAATATTTTCCTCTTTACACTTTGTTGTTGCTGCATCAATGTAGACATAAATGTAATATATCCATTAATCTAGATAACACTCAAGGGAGCAACTTTTTAAGCAATTTCAGTTTCTCTGTAACCCTGTTTTCTTTCCATCAGAACATTAAAAACTCCTTGTCTCAGTGGACATATTTATATTATTACCAAGTCTACCCTAAGATATGGAGCAACAAGATGGAAGCCATGGACAGAGAAACAAGAAGAGAGAGAGACACACACACACACAGAGAGAGAGAGAGAGAAAGAAAGAGAGAGACCAATCTGTAAGGTACAGTAAGCTTCTGGCATCAGTCCTAATTTCTAAAGAGCACCAGCTGGAACTGGCATACTTCTTACTGTTCAGAACTCCTCAATTCCATGCCACAATCCCCAATCCCTAATTCCCCCAAGTCCCTGATTCCATTTGACCACCCCTTATTGAGAGCACATGTGTCAGACATGTTTTTATAACCCCAAATCATCATTCTAGCCTTCATTTTTCTCCTCCCTCCTCTCTCATGCTGCTGGGAATTGTAGAAACACCATGATTTTATTCATACTCTCTTTCTGTGTAACATTGAAATGAAGCAAAATGGAATACATGGAATACCAGTGTTAAAACACATATGACCGATCCAGGGGCCCGGTTTGGATGGTACATATGGCGCTATGACAGGCAGAGGGCTGTGATTAGGTGGGGGAGGAGGGTGTTACACTGTCTGCACACACTCGATTTCACTCAATTCTTCAGTCGCCCCGATACAGGAATGTGTTCTAAAGCAATGTAAATTACAGACTGAGCTTTGTGAACTGCTGAAACACAACATACATGATGTCTGACTTGAGGTCACTGGTAGTCAATCATGGAGAACCACACAGATCCCTGCAGTACAGGTGTGACTGAGGCTCAAGGTCTTTACAAAACTGACTGAGACAACAACCGACTGCAGTCAAGGCTTTGCTATGCAGATGTCCTCCAACACATGCAAACACATGCAAATACACACAAACACACAGAGACAGACAGAACACATATTTACGTACACATACACTCCCACCTACATGCACACGCACACACACACTAAACAACACACTCACAAAAAAGCGCATTTGCTGCCATCTCTGATCCAAAACCGCATGGCATCTCTTAATGGTCCCTCTTCACTTTTAATTTTAAATCATGCTTTAATTCCTTTACTTTTTAGTTATTTTTGTTATTCTAATGTAAAATACTTTGACTTGTTGTGTTCATGAAATATTATACACAAATAAACTTGCCTTGCTTTGTCTGATTATCTGATCCACAGACACATGTGAGAAACACATCACTGAATTAATAATAATAATAATGGATTAGATTTATATAACGCTCTGCTGGACACTCAAAGTCGCTTTTTACAATGGATCCATTATTCATTCATTCCTCATTCATACTTGGTGATGGTAAGCTACATACTGTATGTAGCCACAGCTGCCCGGGGGCAGACTGATGGAGGCGTTACCTCATGTTACATCACATTAAAAACTTAGTATGTTAAAGTGGATGTTATTAAAATAAAACTAACTTTCAGACAGTAATAGTAATGCTAATAATGCCAATACTACAAATAAAACTATGGGTGGGAGATCAAGCTATTACTTGGAGCCATTTGAATAATTTTATGATGCTTTAAGCTTTAAGTATTTTAATGAATTAATTTTATTTTGCAGCCTACTCAGTATCAGACATCAGATCATCTGTTTTACCTGCAGCAGCAGCATCTGTGGTACATTCACCCCCCTTTTTTGTAATTTTATTACTCCTCAGCGACAGAAGGTTGATTAGTGCAAACAGTTTCTCTGGGCATTATTTGATACAATCATCTCTGATTGCAGTAAAAGAGAACAAAAACCAGAAGAGAAGGGGGAGAGAGAGAATTTTATTTTATTTTTAACATCATGTTTATTCATAAAAGTCAAATTACAAAATAACCACGTTGACACAAAATCCAAGAGATTAACGTAAAGAGGATTTCCAATAGTACTTTGCGCTTTCTGAACAAAGAAACATCTAACCTTTTAACATTTATCAAACTAAAAAAAAACTGACAAAATTAAGAAAAAACAAAAGAATCATCCGTTCTCCACAATCATCTCCTCTACAGTCATATGAGAGAGAGAGTGACAGCGAGAGAGGGTTGGCTATAAACCAGTAGCAGACGCAGGGATGTAATGAAGCAGAGGAATATGGAGCTTGGCTCTAAAAAGCTTAGATAAAGAGCCGGAATGACCTCCAGTTTGTCTTTCTTTGTTGCTGCTGCTGGCACCACGGCTATCAGCCTTCGGAAGAATCTCCCCTCTTATCCGCAGCACTCGTCTCCAGCACCTCAACCCTCACCCTCCTCACTCCGTCTTGATAGTCCTGTCTCTGATGTGTCCTGTTTGAGGGACTTTACACAGACCTGTCCTTTGTCCCACATGAATGGGAACTGGGAGGCTGGGAGCACATCCTTGAAGTAGTTTTAACTCAAAAGGCATGTTTGCCTTGAAAGATGATGGCTGAGGCGGAAACTGATGCCTTCTGATCCCTTCTGATCTGAGGGAAATTTCTGGCAGTGATCCTGATACAAGATAATCAGTCAGCTTCCTCAAAATAAAAGTGTGGATTTGTCATTACGGGCCTTCCATAATGAGTAAAACATTTGCAAAGGAGCTCCTCTGCCTCCTTGTTCAACTCACATAAACCGACTGTCAGCACAACGGCTTATTATGAAAGCTGATCCTGAGTCAGCAAAACATACTAATAATAAGATAGATAGATGGTTCTGTCCCTGCGTCACAAGCCCGTCACAGCATCTCTGACTGACCTGTCATGTGAAGGAAAAAGAAGACATTTATTATTCTTGTATTTTATTACCAAGAATTTGCTGTGATGTAAATCTTTATAAAAAAAAAAATTGCAAGTCAGTGATTTTGTTCTACAGCAGCATCAGTAAGCTTTCATTTACTTCAAATAACTTAACACCACCTGTTGCGCTGGCAGTTCTGCTTTTCTTTTGGCACATTAACATTTGTGGGACCGTTTTGGTGTGAAAAACGTGTAAACTGCAATTGTTGAGTTGGTTTGTCGTACTGCCCCTGAAGTATCCAACCAGCCTCATCTATAGGCCTGCTGAGCCTTTGCGTCTGTAACTCCTCTGCATATGTGAACGTATTCAGCTGAGCTCTTTTCACAGAGGGATTGCAAAAAAATCACTACAACACCCTTCTCCATGCTACCTATATTTATGTTGAACGCAGCATAATATGAATCCAGTCAATAATTTTGCAAACAAAAGATAACATGGCAGCAACACTTACGATCCCTTTCAAAGGGATCCTCTCATCCAAGCCTTGGACCATAAGGAGCTACTGGATTGTGTGTGGGCCTCTAAAACTGAAAAGTTTTAGAAGATTAATAAAATGAAAGAATAACTATTCTTTCATTTTGTTAATCTTTTAAGTTATTTGCTAATGACTAGTAGCCACTTTTTCAATCTCATATTTGCTGCAACAACAGATGCTGTGGATCTGTTGAAACTGTACGCATCCATTTAGTGTGAAAAATCAAACTGAGCAACAACAACAACAAAAAAAAAACAGACCTGAGTCTGAGCCCACTTGTTCGGTATATTGATGTGTAGGTGACTTCTTGACACGTTGTAGACTTTGCAACAAATCAGAAAAGGATTCAGTTTTGTACTTGATATTAGTGCCGAGTTAGAGGAGAGGAGACCACGCGCTGCTGGACTCCACATCTCCCACCTACAGCTGCTAAGAACCCCAGATCCCAGTGTGAAACACGACACACTGCAGCGTTCTGGTTTGCTGCTGGTGCTGCTGGCATCCGCACCACATCAAAGTCAAATCCACTACAATGGCCCACAAAAGCTTATGGGGGTAATGCGATTAAATTTGATGTGGATTAACGGTTTCCGGCCTGCTGCAGACTGAAACGGACAGAGGCAAAAAGAGGAAGCCTTCAGCTGGAGACTGACTTTGAAATACTCGCTCGGAATGACTGAAATAGCAGCGAGTGGGCAGGATCACAGTTAACTTGATTTCATGTATTTAGCCCACATATTTAATACCAGGGTCTGTATTCTTTAGTTTGCAGTGCAGCGTTTTGCGAGACCACCAAGGGAGCAAACAGTGGAAATGGCAGCACCTCGTTGGAAAGAAAAAATAGTCGCCATTTGTCTTTTGATAATCAATTCAACTGTTTGTGACAGTTTAAATGACGTCCATATTTTCCCATCTATTTATCCAATTAGCATGACTGATTTTCATCTCGCCACTCGACTTCCGTGACCAGTCATTCTTCATGGAAAACATGCTTAGCAGCGCCAGTTTTGAGGCAAGATGATGTAATTACTGGATAATGTCACCCAGTTTCAAATTCGCCGATCGGGTGTTTGAATTGGCCGATGTTATGTAAGCTTTGGACTGAGGTTTGACGTTGATTCAGCATGTGGCTTCTTCTGATTCGGCTTTCGTTAATCTCTCATCCGGCATTGAGACAAGACTTAGAGCTATGGAGGAAACAGACACGTTCATGATCGATTGGTGTGTGTGTGTGGGGGGGGGTGTGCACGTGTGTCAGGGGTCTCCATTTAGCACTTTCCATTTCCAACAGGAAAATCAGACAACTTCTGCCATAACAATCCTGAGCCACCTCCATGTTCGCCTCGCTTATCCTCAAAACCATCAAATGAAGCGTGACCGAGCTATTTTAAGTTTCCTTTTCTGGGACAAACTTTTTTTTTTTTGTGTGATGTTCTTCTGGTTTAACAAACCAAAATAACATTGGAGAATTAAGAAAGCAAAGGTTTTTAATTCAAGTCCCTCAAAATTCAAAAGGGAGCAGGCATTAATACCAGACCCGTGTGACGCAACCATCTCTTCCTTCTCATTTCCTCCTTGGCGAGCCAGAGGGGCCCCAGACAGGAAGCCGCAGGTTCGGCAGCCAATCACGTGCCAGAAAACTGTCTGATCCTTATGGTGGCCATTGGCCCACATCAGAGTGGCGTAGTGAGCTTCTGAGGGTTTTTGGACTTCCAAAGCAACCAGGGATTCCCTCCAGCTGCTGCCATCTGCACCCAACCCCAAACCAGTCACAGAATTCAACCATTAAAAGGAAATAATGGGTAAGAAACTGCATCTTTAAATAAACCCTGCTTCCCACAAGGCAGCCCTAGGTTTGATGTAAATGGGGAAGGAAGTCTGGTTTTCATTGTTTATTGATGGCAGAATAAAGTAAGGTTAAATGCATGCTGCTACGTCTTTCCTACACACTGGCGTCTCTTTTTTCTAAACCTGAGGTCTTAAAAGAATGCATTCTGGAATGCAACCCCATTAAACCTTCACGTTCCTTCACTCATAGCAGGACTTAAACTGTAAACTGCTAACAGGCTTGGAAAGATGGCAATGGTAGCTATGCAGCATTAAGCTGGTTTTAAAATTATGAAAGCCAGCATTCAAAGTCATAATCACTTTGTTAAACATGTATCAAAATGAAAAACCACAGCAGTTTCCACTAAGCAGAGGGAAACTACGCAACTGTGTTGACAAATAAGCCTCGAAGAAAATTAGTAGAAGATGCAGAGAAGGAACTGCCAGGAAGAAACGTGTGAAGACTATGTTGAAAGCAGATCCTCACAAACACTGCCTGGAAGGAATAGATGACGTCTGAATGCAGGAATCAGATTATTCTCATGACTAAATGGGACACAAAGAGATTTTTCACTGAGATTTTTTTCTAGTTGTATCCGCAGCAGTTAAAGCAGCATTAATGGTGAAAATCAAGACCGATGACAGACAGCGCACCCATGGGATTGGACCTCAGATAAACTGAGACGCGCTGCATCTGGAAGGACATCCAGTGTAAAACATCTACATTAAATCAATCACACAGATTAGATGATCCACTGCAGAGAACCTCTGCAGGACATTCATTAAGTCGTCTAAAACAACCACCTGAAAATAAGTAAAAGGAAACTAAAAATGCTTAAAGACACTTGGATGACTGACATATTTTTGGCACGTATCAAACAAGTCAGAAATACAAGAGAACTGCTGGGATACTCTGATGTTAAATTACAGGCCTGACATGATAAGCTCTGAAAGTTTACAGTCTAAATCTGCTACTGAGAGGAAATTATAGCACAAAAGCTGTATTTATAAACACCATGGACACATTTTAAACCCCTGAGCAGCACGGCCAAAGCAGTGACAACTATATGAGCCACTTTTACAATGTATAGGACCAGAATTAGCAGAAGGTGTTTACAGTAAAGGAACTATAGGTGAGTCAGCAAGCGATCCGTGCCAGTAAGCTGCGAGACGCCAAAAAAGGAAAATGTTGTTTATAAGGAAATGGTGTGACATAAATAATATGTAAACCCTGTTTGGCTCCATAGTGGAAACCTGGCAGTCGGTTGCTTCCTCTCCTACTTATCAACACTGCCCAGCAGACTCTGGCTGGGATGCCAAAAGGTCACCGTCACTGGTGTTATCGGACTATAGCTCCGTCCTCACACAGAAAACAAGAGAAGGCCGGTGTGATAACACATGATAGAGCGATGATGTCAAAAAATAGAAACAGCATTGGCTTCCTGGTGTTCGCAGACAAATGATGTATGATTGGATGCAAAGAATAACAACGGTACCGTCTTGTACAGACAGAAGCCCAACAGAACGGGGTGAGATGGGCTGAAAATACAACCTGCTATTCTTCTTCAGCAGCAAAAATACTTTTATCACTATAGCAATGACAACAGCAATTATTAGCAATGCTATCAGTGGCTTGATTAAAGCATCAAAAAGGATTAGTATCAAAAAGGTTCGTATTAAAGAGGTCGTAAAAATAGTTTGAGCACAATCATCCGTACATCAATTTTCTTGTAGGTCATAATCGTCTTGCCTACACCCACTTATCCACCTTGTGGGTCATGGGTCAGCTGGAGGCTGGATACACTCCTGAAAACACACCAGCTCATCACAGACAAACAGAAAAAGACAAACACAAACACACCCGGAGAGAATCCACACAAAACAAGGAGAACATTAAAACTCCACACAGAAAAGAATTGAACAGCGCTACCCACTGCACTGCTGTTCCACCCTTAGCACTAACTGAGATTAATCTAGTAGCACAGACTTATTAAGGTAATGCTACCACTATTAGAAGAAGTATTTCAATTCATTACAGCAATACTGTACTTTTACAAGTACCAGTAAATGTTCCAGGAGTCACCTCAGGTAGTAGCAGTAATTCTAGTGTTGGAGTTATTTTAAATGTTGTGGAGAAGTTTTTGCATGTGTTATGTTGACAGTAATAGGAGTAAGACGTAGTTTGATATGTTTTAATGAATACAGGCAGCGCTACCAGCAGAAGAAAGGCTGGAAGAATTCATTATGGAAGTAAGAGAAGGAAAAAGTCAATGTATTTGAGGAGGAAATACCAATGAAGCTTGAGACGTGAAAATGTCTAAATATTCAAGTAAAAGTACTTTAAGTAAAGATACCAGTTCCCAAACTGGTAGTCTTTTAACAAATTACCATGACCACCTATGAAACACCCTTCCTCCATTGCCCTCTGATCTGCAGGCAGATTGAGCTCAGCTCCAGAGCAAAGTCAGTCACTGCTGCTATAAGAAGCTTCAACGGCACCAAAAACACAGGAGACCCTGAAGGCAACACCCAGATGAATCCACCAAAAACACAATAAATGAGTAAAGCTGTGCAGCTCCAGTTGAGGGAAATCGTGACAGGAGGAACACAATTTAAACAAAGTAGCAGCAGCTTCCTGATGAATACGCCTCGTCTCTGGTATATTAGAAGCGTGTCTTCATGTGTATATTTTCAAGATCATTTCATGCTTTTCTTTTTTTTTTTTTTTGCCCTTCTGATTTTCATGGTAATTCTACTAAAACTGGTCCAGATTTTATGTCCTGATCCAGTTTCTGACTATTGCTAAAGGAGATCAGCTCCAGGCTGATGGCTCCATCCAAAATACTTAAAAATACGCAGTCCAGACAGATGATATGTAGGATGCAGTTTGTATAGCTTGCAGTTGTGTTGTGGTCAGTTGTGGACAGGTGATTTTCTCCACATACACACACAACACACTACACTCACTGAACTACCTGTCTCCTCACACCTTTAAAATATTCACAGGCACTACAAGCTGCATCTTCTGGTTTCATGTTTTTTGAGGAAACTTTTGGCCCTCCATTAAATGATGTGGAAATATAGATATAGCCCTACCAGTACGTACACACAGCCTAAACAGCGCTCTCCATCAGACCGGGACCCTTGGTGACATCTTGCTCCAATTTGAGGGAGGCTGTGTGATTGGCCAGCTCTTTCAGATCATAACCAGCACAGAAATTCCCTCCTGGAGGAGACCACAAAATTACAAAGTATGGCAGCTGGAAAGTCAGAGAGGAAGGGAAAATGATGAGGATGAAAAAAACAACAAGTTGAGCTGGAGTCTGAGAGCTGCAATTTGGATTGCAGCTTGCTTTGGGCTGGCGGGCATACAAATGCTTCTATTGCCTCAAGAGCCCAAATCCAATGCGTAGTCGCAGGGCATGCATGTGTTCACATATGCACATACACAATATCCTCATTAATGGAAGACTAACATACTCCAACCACATCCCCTTCAGATGGATTCATGTGGTAATTGCAACATTACCCAAGAGGCCTACAAACACTATGTCACAGGCTCAGGCAGAGACTCGTAAAATCCTCCTCTCTGCTTATTGCAGCTGTAATGAAAATGACTATAACGCACTCATGTGCCAGCAACACCCATCATCTGGGAGCTTTGATTACAGCTGTGGGCCAGCGCAGAGCAATTACACAAAAACTGTGCGTCATGTTGTTAATGGGAGCAGCGACGTGACAGAGCTCCCTAAACTCTTCTGTCCCTGCAGGACCCAGTGAGCAGAAGCTCCTCAGGCATTATTTCACTCTGGGGAGGGGGAGTTAGTGAACCATGAAGCCAAACACATATTATATTTACTTATAATTTGAGCGATGAACAGTGATTGGCAAAGTCTTTCCAGGAGTGTAAAAAAAACAAGTTGTTCAGTTTAACCTCACAAAAAGAGGCTTCTGGTTTCATTCCCATCCTTGGTGCCTTTGTGTGAGGAGTTTGCATGTCCTCCTCATGTCCCTGCGGGTTATCGCCACCACCCTGTAGTCCATGGTGAAAATGCATGAAAATATGAAGATTCTTCAAAGATTTGGGGAACACCGTCAGTCCTTTCTTATACACAACATGCATCTACCGGACTTTGTGTAAGTAAAATAAGAACAGAGAAACTAATGAGGATTTCTAGATATTAAAAATGGCTTCATCTCCCAGCGCAGCTGAACCTATGCTATAGTGAAACAGCTGGTTTGACATTCAGACCCCACATGACCGTGAACACCCACAAATATACAAATCCATACACTCTAAGTGTGTGCTAGCGTAATCAAAACCTGAAGTAAGCAATTACTTTTAATTTGTGGGGTTAAAAAGACAACAAAAAAAAAGTATGCCAACACTAAAAAAACAAGAGCTGAGGGACTGTTCACATTGATGTTAATTTGAGCAAAATGGATTCCTTATGTTTTAAGAAACACTACATCCAAACCTGAACCTCCCTCCTTGTCATCTCCTAACACAGACAGACTGCTAATCACCAGCGAAGGTCAGTGTTCTTGTTATGTCGGGGCAGAGATACGGGACAGGCTGCTGACAGGAATGTGTGGTCTGACGATTAAAATCCCATTACAGACATGGTGGGAAACGCAGAAGAGACACTTCAGCTGGAACAACCTACTGCGTGTCTCCACGCTAACACAGTCAACACGAGCTAACGACTCTCTGACACTTTCTTCTCCACAGCGGAGACCGGTGGCATCGAGCAGCCTTCAGCTGGAGAGGCTCCAACCTCTGAAGTACCCAGACAAAGTATACACTCGTGTGTTTGGAGGCCAGGGTGCATGTTCCAAAGCAGACAGGTTGAAGACATTATTTCTACCGGGGGGGAAGGCACCCATTCAGTTTGTGATGATTATTTTTAGAGGTATTAGGAGCCATGGCAGGACCCTGGCTTTGGGCAGTTCAAGTTCACCTCACAGGTGTGTGTTCTTTATGCCATGTCAGCTCAATCCACAGACTCAAGGGGTGTAAAGAAGCTGGACTAAAACAATTCCATACATTTCAACGTCGGCCCCATGACTTGGCAGAATTGCATCCGAGTATTTTTACGACCCACAATGGTCTCTCTGGTTTTCCCTGATAGTCTGACATTTTTGGGGAAATGCACTTATTCCCTCTCTTGATGAGAGTTTGATGAAAAAAATTACAGCTAATCTCACGTCTCTACAGTAAATATGAAGCTAAACTATGACTTTTTATGACATTACAGAGTTGCCAAGCAATCAGAGGAGACTCCAGGACACTGTTGATCCTGTTCAAGAAGCAGTCTAGCACATAATAAATACCCCAATATGTTTCCATGCTTCAGCACTCGTGAAGATTAAACAAAAAGATATTACATGTCAGTGAGGTTCTGCTTGGTGGGTTGGGTTACATCGAGCCAGGCTTGCAGTTTACCACAGTTTCCCTGTCCGTCTGTGTGGTAAAGGAAGCTCATCAGCTGTAGCTACAGATGTAGTAAACAGACATAGTGATGGAAATCTTCTCATCGAACACAATGAGAACTGAAGAACAAATTCACCCTCCTCAATCAGCACAGAGTCAAGTCTGAGTCCCTGTCGAAAGCCTCCAGGTCATCTCACCACATTATGGACATCAGCACTACCCCAGAGTAACAACAGACCCGGGTCTGAATGATGTGCTGTAGATACACAGACAGTAGCTAATACAGACCACAGTTCACAGACCGTAAGTTCAAACCCCACAATACATGAAGTCAATTTATGTGGGCAGATCTGACGACAGAACTAACGACAATAGTGAAACAATGAAAGTGACTGTCTGTACTGAGGTGAAGTCTAAGGTTCTTTCTCTGCTTTAGTCTGTATTTATGAGTGGTTATGGTTTGCGGTTGCAGCAGGCAGTTGACCTGACATTGTTGGGATCATCCCAAGGAATCTAGTTGTCAACCACAAAGGCTGCAACCAAGACAGCAAGAAAAACAAAGCTACAGGATGCGTTGACCTCATGCACACAGTCTAGTCTAAGAAGACGCTCTTAAACTAAACTCAGCCAGGAGAGACCGAAATCTCCTGTCATTTTTTTTTATTTGTTCTTTGGGTGGAGCTTGAAACACCTCTTGTACTTTCTGATGTTACCTTAAGTCATGTAGGAGGGAAGCTTAAAGTTAGAATTTTTTAGAGTTATGCCACAATTTTGTGAGAGAAATGCAAAATCATGTTTTGTCATATAAATACTTTTCTGGTTATAATTAACGGGGGTATTTTTCTGCTTCCAATAAATCACTGTTTTTAAAACAAATTTAGCAGACTAGCGAATTAGTGCGTGGTGGCATTCTGATCAATGGATATTATACATTGGTTAAGGTGATAAATTACACCTGCGTTTGTTCCATTTACCAACGTGTATACTTTGGGAATAAAATCACGTTATCACTGAAACTTGACCCCCAAAATTAATACTTTGATACAGGGAATTTGCGTTTAACTATGCAGTTGTGTTCTCGTTTATTTGCTGAGCTGACTTCACTAATATTTACCCGGTTTTTGTAGACTACGGACTCAAGCGTCGTTTATGCCAATATTATGGGGACCTGTGCTGCCACCTACAGTCTTTATGAAGTCACTACATGTTTCAACTCATTCCTGTGCCCGTCGCCTCAAAATACTAAAACCCATTAAATGATATAAATGTCATTCACCAAATTGAGCAGAATTAATGTAACTATCTAATGATAGTACAGTAATAGATATTTATACTGCGGAACCGTCGGGGAAGCTTACGCTTAACAAGTATAGAGCGACAGTGCACCACTTTTATTCTTCCCAAGAGAAACAAAAGCACAACAAGGTTCTGGGACACATTCGATGGACTGCAGCGCTGCTAACTCCCTGCTGACAGAAGAG
The DNA here is from genome assembly GCA_013358685.1 of Antennarius maculatus. Classification (NCBI taxonomy): domain Eukaryota; kingdom Metazoa; phylum Chordata; class Actinopteri; order Lophiiformes; family Antennariidae; genus Antennarius; species Antennarius maculatus. The sequence goes on from CM023624.1 coordinate 11,182,942, forward strand.
GGCGGCATTAGACCAAGTTAAATCGACAGTTTCCATTTTTTTCCACAGCCATTAAACAAAGATAGAACTCCAGGAAAATGTTTTATCTTTTTTAATAAAAGATTTCTTTTCTGTATTCTTTTTATACATTGTTAAGGCATCATGCAAAAAAAAAAAAAAAAGTCCTACTAAAGGCGTTATGCTTACTCTACCAAAAATTATAGGTTCTAACGTCAGAAGTCTTGCCCTTAAAACAAGTTTGTACAAATATGGCATTTAAAGCTGGCATGTAAGTGAATCTCAAAGCAGGTCAACACCTACTTTCACTGTATTTGTAAACATAGCTTCGAGCAAAACTGGACATAGGAAAAGACAAGAGAAAGGGATAGCATGCTTCAATGTGGGATCGAATTTCCCTGTAAAGCATGCAATGCATCTTAAACCATATTTACAATGCATCATCTTTACTCTCCACATCATATTTTCTTAAATTGTTTCAATTTAAGTTAAGACATTAAAAAGTTTATCGACAATAACAGACAAAAAGACAGTGTGCCCATAATATTCCCAACCCTTTCACAGATATAGCTCAGATTGGTCATCAAACAAATCACTACAAGATTTTTCTTCAAAGACATCAAGCTTTCCCAGTTGCACTTCCAGACAAGAGATTTTACAACCTAAACAAAAGAAGGCTCATTTAAGGCCATTTGTATTCATTTTTATAAATTTGTGTGCAACATCTGAACTGGGACTAATAATGATTCATAAATCTTGCAGTGTTCAACACGTCATACATCTGGGAGGTGGGGGTAGCTTTGGCACAGTTGTGTCCAGTTGTGCTCTATTGTGGTGATCCATGTGCGTTATACTATATTGAAGACCATTGATAAATACTGTTCATATGAAACTTGGATCCAGCCATCCTGGTCTGTGTCATACCGCCTGAACACGTCAGTCAACCTCTGTGCAAAGCAGAGAAGAAAAGAGAATTAAACGTTTTACTCATAACACCATCCTGTAATTTCTTACTTTTATAAAGTCCCTACTACAAGTTACAAAATCACATTGAAAGACTGCCTTTTCAGTCACAATTTGGTAACATTTCACACAATTATTGTACAGTACAATACATTAAATTCAGGGTTACTGAATATATCTAAGGGCTTGAATTATTTATTGTTCGGCAGAGATATGAATATATTCAGCACAAGGTCACTAATACGAATCTGTATCTGTGGAGCTGGAGTTATTGTGACACCTTGAGTGAGGTACTTTAATAACGACCCTTATGCAGAGCATCTCAAGACCTACTTCAGCTCCTCTACACTAGCATATGTGTAGAATTACTGCAGGCTCAAAGTGGAACTTCCGCAGGAGATTAATAATCTAAAAGAGAAGACTAATGTGTTTGCATAATTAAAATTCCCCTCTGAATCTGAGGAATAAAAGAGTAGGCATGTTGTGATTCAAATGCTAAACCAAACGGCATTGAATATTCATCATATGTATCTGAAAGCAGGATTGAAAAATCCCGTTGATGGATCTGAATTGATGAGTAATTCTTGACAATATCAACAATATAACGTCACAAAGAGGAGGTTCTCTGGTCAGCTGTCCTATCAAATAGAGTGTTTACATGCGACTCCATGTGGCTCCAACAGCATCAACGTGGAAATTAAAAGCAGTTTATTTTATTTAGTGCACGTTTGTTACCTGGAGTACAATGCAGCACTGGATGAAGTCATCAAAGGCAACTTGTCCCTTCCTCTGACGGTCAAACTTTTCTATCAGTATGCTGTAAAACTGATCTGATAGGCGATAGCCTGCAAGAAACATAAATAAACCATTAACAATATAGCGGGTATGGATCCTCAGTGACACCAGCGTCTGCAGAGTCTTTAAATCAGATGTGACCTTGACTGTTGGAGCGGATTCAGGGCAGTCAGATCTGATGGTTGGGTTGACTGGGCCGGTAGTGACAAATTACAGACTTTAATCTCAGTTACTGTTCACAGCTCTGCTGCTTTTCACTGAACTAGTAGTGCAGCTTTAGCTGCAATGTATTGTCATCAATTTCAAATGTTGTTCTTCTGGAATTGCTGAAAAACTGAAGCTTTAGGGATTTTACTGAACAGAATTTTAAATTTTTAGTGCAAACACCTGAAGTCAAAAACAAACGGAAATCATGAAACATTAAACACAAATAGATTGAGAGAACATTTTTGAGTTTTAGATCATTAAATTTGGGTCTTTGTAACTAGAAGAGGATGAATCCAGTGATAGCAAAGCTAATAGGAGGTGACTGCAGTCTTCAAATGGTCCCCAATGTTTAAAGACAAAACTTTATGTTCCAGTTCTCCATCTGTAAATTCTTGTTCTACAAAATAACATTTTCAAATTTAGATCTTAAAGTGATCATTTTGTCTTTTCATGCCTGATAGTGATTGCTAACATTAAGCTAAGCAGGTACTTATTACACAAGATACAATTATTAACTAAATTCTGAACTATTATTTCAATGAACAATTTGAAAAAAACAATTACTGAAAAAATGGAATCTGACCTTTTAACCCGGAGATGGGTGACAGCTATGTAGCCCATCACCAGTAATGAGATTTAACTACACATGCATACTTTGCTGCTCACCAAATCCAGTCAGGGCCTGTCTGAGCTCGTTCTTATCGATGAACCCAGAGTTGTCCCTGTCGTAGGTCCTGAAGATGTTCTGCCAGTCGGTGATGTACTTCCACACGCCAGCAAACTCATTGAAGTTCACCCCGCCTTTATTTTCCCTATCAAACATGGCTGAAGGAAAGTGAGAGGGGGGTTAATGATTCACCTCGTCTCATATGTTAAAGCATGACTCATTTACGGATGTACTGTAACCACAGTTTAAACTGGCCATCAGAGACCTGACAACTTTTCTGCACCAAAAGCCTCCGTTATAAGACAGAAAACTGTTTATCCTCCCAAACAAAACTCCACTCCTCATCCCTGCGCAGTTTAATCTCATTAGCTCCCAACAAAGGGAGTGATATCATAGGAAGGATTTACAGAGTATGGTACAGTGTGAAAGGAAAGCCATGGAATTATGGGATTTATTCTGCAAGTCACACAACAAAAAAGGAAGAAAATGTACTGTATATTTTATGTCTAGATGAGAAACAATACCATTCAATATTGAATTTTAAATCAAATCTACTTAGGGCTTGAATCAAACTAGAAAGTAAACTCTTCCTCTCTTTTTATTTTATGGCCACCCGTTTCCTCTACAGCGGTACCCAGTTAATCAAAGGACACTTTAGTTTCTACTCTCAGATCGCTCAAAAAATTAATCTATCCGGTTATCATGGCAACGTCTGAGGTCTGTCTTTGTCAACAGCTACTTACATATGATGGAGCGTACCGTCACCGGGTTGAATGGAGTCCATGTGCCTGTGGGACAGAACACCAGTTAAAAACAAGCCAGTCCATGACAACATAGAGTAGCTCCACTTGAATCGAAGTTAAAAATAGAAGATAATTTGGTTATAACTGATAATACAACTCCAGACATGACAATTATGAGAAAATAAAACCTTTATCTTTGGTTTCACAATGTTTTCGTATGACAGCTTGTCTATCATTTACTATCTTTCATTTATTCATGGAGTCATCACCTCATTATCTTCAGACAACGAAGGAAGGCAAAGTTGATCTCAGTTCAAAGATAAATAATATCAATAATAAGTTCAGTTTACATTACGTTTAGGTAAGGTTCTGGCGGTAACTGGAATTTGTTTGTTGTATATGGAGAGAGCTAGCAGCACGAGGCTGATTAGTGGGATCCCAGGCCACTGGGTTTGCTGAGAGCCACAGAGTGTTGGGTCTCGTGTTTCTTTGTCATGTGGTAGAGATGAGAGCAGCAACCGAACAAGAAGAGACCTCAATTACTAGAGTACGTGGTATGCTGTCTAATACACCACAATATAAGCAAGAAGAATATGAAGAATGGGGCATGTTGTCACAAAGAAATGTGCTGCAGTCACACTCCCAATTATAAGCTCAATGGTGGAGGATGATGAGGGAAGTGTGAAACTAAATAATTCACTGTTTGATTTCATTAGAAACCAGTTTGAACATGTTTACTGCTGATCATGATAATTCATTTTAATTAACTTTCAATTCCTGGGTTTGAGGTACAACCGAACCCTTTTTGGATGCAGCCAGCTGGAGCAGACCTCCACCTCCTGTTTTATGGGTTGTTGTTTTCTAGTGAGACAGTAACAGTCTGTGAGCAGAAAAATGACAAGCTGCTTTGAAGCCATTTCAAAAAAAATACTTGAAAGCAATCACTCTATGTGACATTTTAATGCCACCTCCAAAACTAAGATTTATTAAGATATATAAATCTTTGATGACTCATCTCACTTTATTCCACAGACCTAACAAACAAAAAAAGAGGATGAACATGAGAGGGAATGAGAAAAGAGAAAGGAGAGGAAACCACATAAACAGAGACTTGAGGAGATGAAAAGAATATCATGCATGAGGTTTTGTCTGATTTGTGATCAACTGAACTGTCTCACCTACATTTGACAGAAACTATTTCCCTGAACCTCCAACTTAAAAAAACCCTAATTTGTGAGGTTTGAACTATCTTATTATTGACCAGGTCCTTGTTGTTTGTGATTTCCCACCAGTTTATTTACAATAGTATGTTCACAAACAGTCTTAGGAGCTTATATTTTTTTCATGTAGACTCTTATTTAAAGAAAAAGAAAATAGAACACCAAAATCTGTTTTACATTTCATTTGTTTGAACTGAAATTTCACCTTCGAAGAAGTCTTAGAGGGTCTTATTGGTTGGATTGGTTGGTTCTATTGATGGGTGAGTCTTTTTGAGACGGTGGGTAAGTTGTTCTGGGACTAGGCTTAAAGCCCTGACTGGAGCTTTGTTAGGGGGCATGATCTACATCCACTGACATTATACAACATTTATTGAGATTCCGATCTCAACATGATACAATTATATGAGTTTATTTGCTGCAATACAGTCCTAAATAGACCTAATTTTCCCCCTAAGCTATTTTGTCCACTGAACCAATACCAATGATTACATTATTTTTGAACAGCAGCTACAAAACTGGACTGACTGACTACCAGACAGACGCCCTCAATTTTGACATTCAGTCTCTGCTGTGCTCTTGTTTAGTGCTGAACTTTGCTGATATCGCTGTCAGAATTGTCACTTGTGTTAGTCTTGAGTTAGTTGTACAGCCTCACAAAGCTGCTAAAATGGCTGTAGACTCCTCAGTATTCATTTGACCTTGAACCACATTATTAAAGATTTTTGATAAGAGTGCCTTCAACAATTTCTTACATTTAAGAGTAATCTCCCACAAATTTAGGAGCTGAAAAATTAAACTACCAGTCGTCTCAGGTGGACAAACAGCCCAAAGGGACAGCGTTAATAAGTTACCTGTCATTTATGTTTTCCTTCATTCTGAAATAAATTTATGTCAGCAGTTTAACGGCCTGGATGATTTCCTTTTTGGTCTATTTCTAGCTGACTTTAAAAAAAAAAACTTTAGTTACATGACAAAATGTTACGCTTCTGGTTGAATCTGCCAGATGATCGGCCTGTTAGACACATTCCTCCTTTGGTGGCTGCATAAATGTTGCTGCTGCATCAGAGCTCTTACAAACACAGAGGAACAAGCACCGACTTCCTGGCCACACTGTGACTGCCCAGCATGAGTATAGTCAAGATGTTTGTGTGTGTCTATGTGTGCGTCTGATGACCAATTTGTACAATAACCCCTCTGTCCAGTCCACACACTGGACTCTCTCACTGCTGAGGCGGGGGGGGGAGGGAGGAGAGAGGAGGGGAAAGAGGGCTTGTAGGAGGTGAGGAGAGAGGCAACGCAGTGGAAAAACAGAGTGAAGTGAGAGCCGTGTGTTCAGAAGGGCTGAGCTAGAACTCAGTGACATATACACTTGACATATGCGCACATACATGACAGGAACCAAACATTTACAGCCACAAACTTCACAGAACACACACGCGCTTAACTAGAGAGAAATAACTAAATAAATCAGTCGTAACAGTCCCAACAGTCCTCCTTTTTCTGGGTCTGCATCAAATGTAAAGGAGTCTGTTCTGGTCCAGGACTCTTCCTCCCACCAAATCTCATGGTTGTTTATTTAGTGGTGTTTACATAACACAGCCAACAAACAAACTAAATTTTCATCATCATAATCCTCAATAACATCTTGCTGAAACATCTGCAGTTTGGACATTTATGTTTCTAACAGCTGATGTTTTCCAGCATCAAATGAGGCAAAAGTACAACAGAATTTACTTAGAAGTAAGAAAGGATTCAAGTTCTTCATTGAATCTAAACACAGGCTTTGAAAATTACTTTAAGCATGAAGGTAAATGTATGTAAGACATTTCCACTGCATGTTTTTGTGTGATTCTAAGTGAACCTCATGTTATACTAATATAAGATTCTATGAGATAAGATACTGAATTCAGGGATTAGGAGCTATAGTTCTATTTGAAAAATACTTGGTATTTGTATTTTGTTACTGCTCCTCTCTGTGCAGCATTTACTGATCAGAAAACTATTACCTACGCGTCATAAAGCCTCCAGCCAGTGGGTCGGTCTACATGTCATTCTCAATTTCTGTTTGTTTTTCAACTTTATGTCAGATAACACCTCATGATGCATGACACACACACCAGCAGGCTATACTGAAGAAATCTTGTCACTCAGGAACAGCACTGGTGACTCAGAGCGTTACTGAGGACATCAGGCTGGATCTGGTTCACTAAAACGGAAAAGGCTAAAAAGAAAGAGGAGGGGAAAGATCGACATTGGTTTAAAATAAGCGATGCTCATGCCCTTATGACTGACCTCTAGTCTGACAGTAACATACAACCCCCGAGTCCTGCTGTTGTACCAACTTTGCAATCTGCAAAGCAAGCAGAGGGTTTTACTGCTACTGCACACTTCAGTAAGTACAGCAACTTGAGAAGAAGTTTGTGGGTGGAAAAGAGCAGGGAAATAATGGCAATCTGGCGCGATCTACGCATGGCTGATAGGAAGGAGGCACAAAAACATACCGCAACTCAACACAGAAATACAAAGAACCTATACAGTATTTTCCGCATTATAAGGCAAACCTAAAAGCCTTTCATTTTCTCAAAAACTGACAGTGCGCCTTTTTATGAAATCAATTTTGGAATGGGCCTTTCATTGAAAGTGTGCCTTATAATCAGATACACCTTATAATCAGATGCGCCTTATAATCCAGTGCGCCTTACATATGAAAAAAACAATTTTAGGATATGCCATTCATTGAAGGTGCGGCTTATAGTCCAGTGCACCTTATAGTGCAGAAAATGCTGTACGTGCTATTAATAAGTAAGTAACACAGTCACACACAGGTAGAGAAGGAGAGAGGAGAGAGGAGAGGAGAGGAGAGGAGAGGAGAGGAGAGGAGAGGAGAGGAGAGGAGAGGAGAGGAGAGGAGAGGAGAGGAGAGGAGAGGAGAGGAGAGGAGAGGAGAGGAGAGGAGAGGAGAGGAGAGGAGAGGAGAGGGGAGAGGAGAGGGGAGAGGAGAGGAGAGGAGAGGAGAGAAGAGAAGAGAGGAGAGGAGTGTCAGACAGGTAGAAACACTGATGATTATATCACTAACACAAGACAAAGTGACATCTTCAAAGTGAGAAAGAGGAGAGGGAGGCTGACAGATTTGAGAAAAGACAGTTATTGAACGTAGTGAGAGAAGGGATCAGTAAATTGTGCAGTAACAATAGAGAAATGCCATGTCTACCCTCCATCACCTCCCCTTCTTCTTCTGCCATCCCCCTGTGGGAGGAGAAGTAAAACGGAGGGACAGGAGTTGCGGTGCAGGTCATTGGAGGCTCAACGACAGATACACCGACAGACAGGCCAGTCAGGATTGGTCGCTTCAGCTCATAATGCAGGACAGGATGTGGTGCAGTGTGCACTCATCCTCACTGGCTCTGATTCATATCACAGTGAGACTTTATGAGCTGGTGGAGACCAAGAAAGATGCACAAAAAGAGACACACAACGCCTAACTAAAGAAGTTTATGCCTCGACTGTCAAAGCAAAAAGGCATCACGTCAAGCCTTGGAACAACTGCTGACAAAATGAACAGCCCTCACACATGATGGGGATAAACATGCGTGCAGCTCATGCATGCATGCACAGAGACCCACTCACTCACACACTAATCAGTATGCGGAGCCAGAGCCAGTGCGCAGCCTGATAACAGCTTGTTTCTCTGCTGCTGGCTTCTACATCGTCCGCTTCTCTGCTGCTTGCTTCTACAACGTCCACCGTTGTCTGAAGGGTTCGTGAAAAAGATCATATGCTGATGACGAGCTAAGCATCAACATGTGCTGCAGCTTCTGGGTGACTTGTATGTCTCCACATACGTGTTGTTCATCGTAAATGTATTTTCACTATGAGCAAAGACAGGGATGATACTGGCACGGTTTTTGTTTAGGTACGAAAGCAGATATTTTATCAGCCTGCTGCTCTTCTCAGTCCAAGCCAGAGTAAAACTTAGGGATTTCAGCAGAGAACTCTACTTGCATCTTTTATTCATCACCGCTCCATAACCTGCCTTGCAGAATCACAAGGACTCAGTGGGAAGTTGCCCCTTAATCCTGTTTGAATTCTCCTCCTTCTCCTCTTGAGGCAAATGGATCCAAGAGCAATTATACTCCCATCATTCTCAGATGAACTCCCTTTCTGCCGCAGACACTCCTCACTGGATTACAATCGCTAAGTATCTCCACCACATTGACCGGGCAAACTTTACATTCTCACAATACTGCATGCAGTTTAGAATTGTAAACTGAAATTCAGTCATTTTTGAGACAACAGGTCCTCATAATTGACACAATGAGCCCTTATCCTTGAAGCTACACTGAAACATTTCACCATCCTCTTCTTCTTTGTTGTCCTTGGATAAAAATAGAAGTGTGTGTTTTTATTCTGTTCACCTGCCCCTCTGGGAGAAAAAATGGTAGTGGTAGTTGCTTAAATCAAAAAGCACTTGATGGTGTGTAACAAAGAGATGAAAAAGAGGCAACTGGGTCAAAAAAAAAAAAACAGAGCAGAAAAGCACAAGAATAGTCAGAAAAAAAATAGAGGCTGCAGGACAGCCTGATACGCACCATTCGATAAGGCCTGCTGAAGCTCTGAGTCTGATATCACTCCACTCCGGTCCTTGTCCACCCTGGGGAGGATACACAGATTAGATACCGCCTGCATTATCCACTTCACACACCCACACAATCCAATACACAATAGTGGTGGGCATAAACTCTCACCAGCTGAAACTTTATCGTCCTGGCACGTGTCAGGGTTTCAACAGTTTACTAAGAATGAATGGAGTCCTATGATCAGGACACACAAAGCAGATAACACACCCACAGCCCCTGGGACTGGATGGACAAGTGACTTCATTTAAGGTATTTATGTCTTCTGGTTGTGTCATATTTGTTGGCTAGGTGTTTGTGCTAATGTCATCCATGCCGCTTTGCATACATCCTCATCACGAGTGATTACAGATTAGTGTTAGACTGGATTAATGAGGAAAATTACCGTTATAAAAGGATGCAAATGTCTAAATGTTGCTCAAATGTCGGGTTAAACGTCAGAACTAAGTAATTCAGGATGTGATTAACTTAAAGGAAATAAAGTTTTCCTCTTTAGGGTGTGTGCTAATCTATAGAATCCATCTATTAAGTTAGGACTGAGAAATGTGCACATCTACAGCAGAGGAGCAAGGAAGGGAAAGCACTTTAGTGTCAAAAAAGATCAGTCTAATTGCTTTTAAATGAACCCTTCAATGTCTCCTGTTGAAACACACTGAATCAATGTTAAACTCGTGTTCTTTTGTGTGATGAGAAGCTTCTGGAATTGTCTTATCACTGTTGGATTTTCTTCTAGAATTAAATCAGAGTTAGAGTAGGAATAGCTTGTGGCTGTGTCATCTCCTGGCTGACACTCAGAGTTTTTAGATCATGGAAAAAACATACCAGTAGTCTGGAGTGAGTAAGCATGAGGAAAACCCCTTCAGACAGTAAGGCATGACATGAATACAGATCTCAGCACTGTGACAGCATTCTTCTGATTTTCAAACCATCTCATCAAATACGGCGCAACTCGACTGTGAAGATACGCACAGCCATAACTCCAAGCTGAGTCATGTTTCCCTGAGATGAAGGGACAAAACCATTCATGAGATGGAAAGTGACACAAACAGCAGGGTCACAGTTTGACATGTAGCCCAGTGACTCAGCTGTTCCTTAGCAACATGCCTGGCCAGCCTGTACACAAAGAACACGCTAGACAAACAACGTCTGAATACCAGCAGGGAAGAAGAGGGAGGGACACAATGGGGGAAACCCTACACACAAATATGTCCCAGTGCTGAGGTGTGACACTGTGTCGTCATATCTCCACCTCTACAGCTTTCAGTGATTTCTATATGGCAATCGCCGATATGTCTGCATACATCCCCCCCAACCTGAAATAAGAAAAACAAACATAAAGAGACCTGTCTGGTCTCTCAGGGGAGAAGAAACAGCTCTCAGAGCCTCCATAAATGGGAGCTTTGTCACGGTGTAGGAGTGATGGGGTGGTGGAGGATGTGGAGGTACACAACCTTTACAAACACATAGATTAAGTCAAAGAAGCATGTGTGTAGAGTCTGAGTTCTCCCCCCATTCTCCACCTCCTCCTAACTAACTTGCTCTGCCTCAAGTCAAGTTACCTCACCAGACTTTTATGTAAAGTGAGATGAAAAAGTTAAGGAAAAAAAAAAAAATCCTGCAGCACAGACAGTTGAACATCTGGCGTTTCTATCTTTCTCGCTGTCAAATACGGAATTTGTACATGAAGCAGCTGGATGATGCAGAAAAAACCAAATCATTGCTCCTTCAATTATCTGTCTCACATTTTCCCATGTTTCAGTGTTTCCCATTAACCAGTCAAGTTGGACTACTGCTTGTGGAACAAAGGCCGTCTTACTTTCCACATACAGTCTAAAGTTTGGCAAAGTCGCCGCGGTTCACAGAGCAGAAAATAGAAATCTCCAAATACTTCACAAGGAAATCCTTTTGCCTGACAGTCACTTTCTAATTCTCTGTAATTTTGGGGGGGTTTTGCTTTCATAATCAGTCCTGTTCATTTACTCTACATCAGACATTAACTTTCCGATAACATTTTTTCTAATTATTCCAAATTCTTCTAAATGTTACAAGTTCTAATTCAGTTTTGATTCTTAATTCTAATTCATTAAATGACATACCAACAACTGTGTTCATTCTAAATGTAACTCCTGTTGTCGTTCTTTGCTCTTGGAGGGCTGGGTTAAAAACATTTTTGTCATAGCAGGTCACACAAGAGAATGATTCCCTCGTGATTCATTCAGTGTGAAGTCAAGTAAACAAAGGTAACTTAATAGAAGAAAAAAATGGACTGCAGTCTTCTTCAGTCATTAACTTTTGGATTTAATGATCCTTTAATGAGGCTTACAGCTTCAATGTGTTCCTTAAAATAAAAGGATTACCAGAAATAATGCAACTGTGGGATGATGAGTCATAGTGTGTAAATCAGATTGAGAGCCGTCCTGCCTCATCTGTGCACTATTGACTCAAACTGATCACATGACTGAGGGAATTCCAGCACCGCTTTGTCATTTTTCCACCAAGAGGCAGCTGATAAGGCACCACAATGCCCACGTGAGTGATGACTGTGTATTTGTGTTCATGGCAGTCATATTTCTATACCTGTGTGATGTAAGGTGATGGCTGTAGTAATCATGAGATATGCTGCGAATACGAATTTGAGAGAATGATATCGGCAGAAGTGAAGATATATGTGCAGCCAAGCTGATTTACACCACACATCAATAATTCGTAAGGGTTGTTTGGAGCTTAGCAGCACATGCAGCATCGAAATGTTGTGAGAAACCAAAGCAGTAGAAAAAAAATCCTCTGCAGTATTACATAACTGGATATCTTACTACTCCAGGGGCCAAAGCAAATCAACTATTTCCCTCTGCCACCAACACGGTGACCTTCTCTGCCACTGACACACTTTTCACTCCTAGTAGAAAACTGATTTCTATCAGACAATGTTAGCGTAACATCAGGCCAGAATCAAAATTAGTTTACGATATGTTATGGACACAGATTTATTATAAAGTGGTCAGATTCCCCTGAATAGACACACATTGCACAAAACATTTTAACAATTGTAAGGATTTTTTTTAGAAAATCTCATCTGGAGATGTTTAGGTTCAGAAACAGACAGTAGAATGCTTCATTCATAAATATTATCTCACACCTCTGGTTTTGAATGAAAACGGAACACCAGAACAAACACACTCAAGGACTCTTGGAGGTCCTTGGACCCCAAATGTCACTGGTGAAGAAGACAAGTCACCGGTTATGACAACTGGTTGACATGACTTCATTAAAGACAATGATAGGAGCCGAGCTAGTACTAATGTCACCGGTGAGTGACGTGGAATAGCTACTTGCTATTTGTGTAGTTGTATTTCCAGGAAGCTCCATAACTGAGAGGTAACCTTATAATTGAAAAATCACAGTGTCACCGCGTGTCACAACAGTTTTATCGGCACAAAAGTAAAGACACAAATGTGAAGAAATCAGTCTAGCCGCTCTCTCGTCCTCTCCGCGCAAAAAACGGCAGTAGTTTTCACTGCGGAGCCCGAGTGACACTCACCTCTGAAAGATATTCCACAGGAAGCCCTGGTCCGGGGGAGCGTTGATGTGCGGCGGAGCTTTGTACGGACTGTGATACGCCATTTTTAGGGGACTGCTCTGTCAGAAATGTGCTAATGACACCGACAGACTGCTTTTCCTCCTTCTGTAGTTTCCTCCCTGTTACGCTTCAATCAGACTCCAACACCCACTAACGTCCCTGCCTTCCTGCTCGCGCGCAGAGGCGGGGCCAGTCATTCACCCTCACGCAAAGAGAGGATGACGTCAGATCTGCCCCTCCCCTTGTCCGCGTAAAAATAGAAACCGTATCGTGTAATGTTTTTAAAATAGTTTCCATGAGATTAATTCCGTTTGCAAATATTTAACAGAAATAAAATACATTTCTCAAGTTCTGATTGACTTTTATAGCAACGTGCTGGTTTATCGTTTGTTTTAAGTCAGGCATGTGTCCAAAATCTTTATCGATTATTTTTAAGTACAAATCCCTTCTCATTTCTGTCCCTTCAGTACACAGACTTGAAAATGAAGAAAAAGTAAAGTAAAATAAATTACTCCTGTAAATGTTGTGGTACTGGATTATTACTACAGACGCCATGCTTTAACACACGTCGATCCCTCAAAGCAGCCACTAGTCTATATTGGTTTAACATTAACTATTTTAAGCAGTTGCCTGCTATGTTTACTTATATATTTTATAAAATTTTCGTGTCGTGTTTCTCGAAATGCACAAACTACTACCATGACGTGGGGAATCTTGTAGTTATGAATGTAGTAGCGTTGGGGCAGTACAGTATTCAGCATCATGTCAGCATTTACGTAGCATAATTCATGAAAATGGAGCGACATGGTGGTATTACAATAGATTACAGTTGTTGACCAAATGTAATTCACTTGATAATCCACTCATAGGCATAAGTGTCGAAAATACACGTGTAGATGTAGAAAGTATACTAATACTTTTCTGTACTTTCCACATAAACCATTAGTCTTTCTGTATTTTTAAAACATGACAGCACAAAAAAATTAAAGTTTGTAATTTCCCACGGTTTGAATGCATCACGCACATTTACGTGCAATGTGATGAATGTGGTAACCTGATTGGTCAGGCTGACTATGGCCTGACTAAGCATTTAATGCTTTAAACATTGAACATATCTCAAATCAAAGCCGTGTTTACCAACATATTTGGTATTTATTATCAAAACAGTGAAAATGTTTTACTACCCAAATGTTCTTCAACGGCATACTGGATGTTTTTCCACAATTTGGTAAGTTTTTAAAAAATTAGCTCATTATTTTGTGTGACTAAATTTCTCCTCAGTTATATACTAAACAAACATGTCTCACGCAACATGATGAATTAACCTCGGTTCATGTTTTTTCTTAACTAAAAAAACTCTTGTTTTTCAGGTTAGCCGCCACCAGAGGGATGAGGATTACTCGCAGAGAGTTTCTCAGAGTCAATGTCAAGCGAACATGGTGAGAATATGGACAGATGGGGAGGCTAACTTTAGCCTGTATGACTGTTCTAGTTAATTCACTGTTAAACTAAATTAAACCAAGTAAAACCTGATGAATTGTCTATTTAATTGCATCTTTATGATTTAAAGTACTATTGGAAACCATCAGCTATACCATACCTCATATTCCTTACCTTTTATTACTAAAGTTTTTTTTTATCATACTTTGAAGTGGTAGTGTGTGTTTTAATAACTAGCTGTATTGCAATTTAGTGTCAAGGTATTCCAAAGTTAACATACTACAGTATGAAAATAAAGGTGAACCTGAATTTTACTCAGTGCATTATTTCCTGTTTGAATGTAGACATTCTGTTTGAATAACTAGGATCCAGTATATTTTGTTTAAAATTATATGGACTGGTAAATACATGCATATAACACTTTTTGTGTAAATGTTTACAGCAACGACATCATGGACTATCTGACAGCTCAAGTTCCCCCACCCCAACCCCACCTTCCCAAGCCTCTGTTCTCTCTCTACCTGTCATCCCAGCTTCAGTACGGCGTGGTTTTGGTCTACCACAGGCAGTGTGGCTTCCTTCTTGGTGAGTGGAAGGTGTAACAAGCAAGGATAGAAATAAGATAATGATCAAACAATAATAACACAAATAAAACATTATCATCATCCTCACTGCATGACACTGTGCATAATTTACGCTCCTGCTAGGTGAGATGGAAAAGTGTGCAAAATGCAAAAACAAAAAGTCTGATTTATGGGTGTTCAATTACTGTGGCAGTGTTTTCATTTTATAACTGTTACAAGAAATCAAAGAATAGAATGACTTGATGAGTTGTTTGGATTAAAAAAAAGATTTGTTGGCTCCTGGTTGATAAATGATTTGCTGAAAATGTAATCAGTGAGCAGGATCATTTAGGTGAAAAAAAAAAAACATTTTTGTTGTCTGACTTTACAAGGAAACATGAAAAAGTTGTTTTCTCAAGTCGTGTATAAAGCAAAATGATAAATTGTCTCTGTCATTTGCAAAATGTTGTAATCTCAGAAATCGTTTCTTTTTGGTGTTTAACCAAACATATCTGCAAATCGTGTTTGAGTTTTCTCATTTCCATTAATGTTAAAGTTCTTTTTATTAATTCCTCAATGAGGAAGTTCTTTTTTTCCATGTATATTTTCACACACACACACACACACACACACACACACACACACACACACACACAAGGGTACCACCGAGCAGCACTGTATAGGAGCAGCTTGTGGGGTCCGATGCCTTGTTCAAGGGCACCTCAGAAGTGTTCAGGAGGTGAACTGACAGCTCTCCAGCCACCAGTTCAGACTCCATCATTTGGTCCACGCTGGTCCACCCTCTGGTCCCCAAGCCAAGTCCTTGTGGACTGAGATATGCCCCCCTCCCTCCGTTAAAATATGATTCACGTACATGTCTGTGAATGATAAGTTTAGGTTTTGATTAACAACATGTAAGAATTATTCTCTTAACATGGTTTTACACATTTTGGTTTAGTCCAGACTGCTAGTGATTTCAACTGATTATGTATAAGATATTACCGTAATGGTGAACATGTGCTGTAGCTACCAGGATGCTGTGTTCTCTTTATTACCTCCTCCTCTTGTTTAGAGATGGGTGCACGGTCACCTCCATTACATTTCTAATACCAGATATTTTAGCTCTTTATTGAAATGCAACATCTGCCTTCTTTTCATTTTTATTTTCCAGAGGAGGTTCAACAAACCATTGACCGTCTGCTGCGCTTTAAGAACTGCATGCGTATTGACTTGGTTGAGGGTGACAGGTTTGCACACATGCATGCAAATATACACGCAATTTGACACAAGTGTGTTTTGTTTCCTGGGGCAATCTAAAGATGCCCTGTGCAGAGGTTCTGCATGTCTCAGGAACTCTTAACATCTGGTGGAATATTTATGAAGGAGTATGTTTGAGGGGAAAAAAGACCATAAAAAGGAGACGTGATGGTTTGTGGAGCGAGCGATGGTTAATTGAGCTAGTTTCCTATGAATGACTTTATGAATGTTTAATAAGCAGTGTTGTGGAATAGCAGTAAAGTATGAGCTCTTGTTTCTGCCAGTGCAATATATCTTTACATGCCCTGCACTTGAAAGCTGGTGCCAAACAGTCATATTCTATAAATATTCTACATTGTGGGTTATAACAGTGTTTTATGTGGCAGGCTGGCATTGGATGTCCCAGACAACCTGTGCATGATGGAGGAGGCTGAAGGAGCTCAGGACCCTTTCTTTGGCTTCATGGATTCATGCCAAATCCCAAGCCCCTTTAACACACAGCAGGTGCATTAACAGAACATACATAGAGGCTTATGTGCTATGCATTAATGTGACCTTCTTGCACTTTAATCAAACATTCACTCTGGAAACATGAGCAGGACTGAATGTTGTTGTCATCAGTTAAATTTAATTATTTTAAAAAAATAGTAGGAGTAAGTAAATAAAACAAACCAATACCAAGTCTTCTTTTTCAGTAATAAATTAAAGTTTCATGTCCACGATCTGAGATTTGAATTATATAATAGTTTGATTTGAACACATTCAGCACAAAATGCTCAGCTGCTCCAAGATAGGCTTTCAAACCACAGTCCAAATATAGATCCAACATTCCCAACAGAAGAAAATGTACAGCACCTCGCCTCCACACAGAAGTCTCCTGATGCTATATTTGTGGATTTTCTTACATTTTTTTGACACACCTCACAAATTCAAAATCCACACTATTCCATTTTGTTATTCTCAGAGGAAACAAATCACAGCCGTTAACCTCTACTTATCCTGTGTGTTGTAAATCATGCAGACGTGGCTGAACTCTCTTCTTCATATAATATTTTCCCCAAAACAAATGTGTGATTTAAATGAACACAAACGAGTAAATGCAGGTTTCCAAGAAACCACAGCTAAGCTGCTTTCCTTTTTTCAGAAAAACTGATGAAGAAGAAGAAGTGATAAAAACTTAAAAATGAAAACTTATCACACCACAGTTCAAAAAAAGAAATGAAGTCAACATAAATTTGCTGCAGTATTCTGCCTGGTTATGTAATATTGTAATTGTGTTATGTAATGTGCATTTCTAGCCCATGTTGGTGATGGAAGAGGGTGGTCCACAGCACTCCCTGCTGCCCAGTGCCCACACCACAGCTGACAAGGAGGGTAAGATGGATATTTTGACATGTGAAAGATTATACCCGAGTCCCATTGTGACCTCAAAATTTTCAAGTCTACATTTAAACATCAAACAGCACATCGGGTTAATAAGGGTGCCTTATTTCAAAAGAAACTTTGAAGAGCGTGGTTCTTTTGTTTATGATCTCAAAGTCCAAATCCCACAGGGTGCAGTGGTGCAGCCTCAGCTGCTTTCCTCTGAAAACAACACCTTTGGAGATCATCTGCTCTCAAGCAGGCTTAGCCTGAAATGCAACAAAGATTTGTATGTACTGTTTAATATACATACTTGTCTTGGTGACAGTTGCGAATATGCACTATAAATACAGATCAGGATGTGTTGTAGCAGCTGTAGCAATAATTTGCATCTTCCAATCAAAGATAATTGTGCTAGAAAGTCTGTAGTTTTATGAATCATATTTTACCTATACACACCATATTGAATTCAAAGCACATCAGTCCCAGTAGAGACCATTTGATTGTCCCGCGTGTTTTTCTTCCTCAGTAAAGTGCATGAAAGTCTCTTCCTCTAATGCTACAAACCAGCAGTCCTAACTCCTCCTGCTGTGTTACACCAGGTTTCCAGTCACCTCCAGCTGCAATCACCATGACAGACAAGGACCAGTTGCTCATCCCTACTACTGAGGTAATCTCTGTTAGTGTCCAGGGACAAGAAACATCCCTGTCATCATTCCTTGGTCCAGCAGGCATCACGGTGAATCATTGAGCCAACAGCAGCTTTAGTTAAGGCCTTTGTTGTTGTTTAGCTGCTTGTGTGTTGATCTTTCCTGTCATACTATGCAGTATTAAACTCAGATTCTATATCATCTAGTCCATCTGTGGCTGCTGAAAGGAGACCAGATGATCATAGTTATTAGTGTTGAGAAAATCAATTACTTTACCAAACTGGTTGAAGTTACTAATGTGTGAAAGCGGACATAAAATACCAGACGCCTGGCCTGAATCCTGAATTCACCCCTCATGGCCACAACAGTTAAAGGAAGGAAACTATTTTATCTTAGTCATAAAAAGAGCTATGAGTCTGGGTCCAGCCATGTCTCTGCACACTATTAGCCTCCTCATTCTGCCACTTAAGGACCCCAACCTGCTCCTCCTGGAGCATGGTCAGCTGAATAAATCCATTTTGCCTTGACAAGAGCAGACGTAATTACATCATTCTACAGAGACGAGTGGCTCACATTTCTGTCATCACCCTCCTTCCCTCAGGGTTTATTTTTGATTTGCACAAAACATGCAATCATTTCTTTTTTTATCCTTCTGACTCTTTCATTGATGTATTTTACCGCTGTGATTTATGTCACCTTCCTTCCATTGTTCATCACTACAGACTCTAAACAAACGTATCCTCATTGGTTCTGTTTTTTTTACCTGACTGTTTCAAGATTATTTCATTTCACTCCTCTCCCACATCTTTCACACTGAAGTCATCACCTTCTTTTTCTACCAGCGTTTTGAAGGAGATGACCTTGCTGAGGCGACCGCCAGAGAAATTGACTTATTGCTGGACCAACCGGACGAGTTCCGGAGAGGTGTGTTGTTCTGTGTGCAGCAAGAACTGAAAACTTATTTTTGTGTTTCAGCTGTCTTTGTGTGTTTGTACTAAATTTAACTCTGGTGAGGGCCTGTTTTCTTGTCTTGTGTCTGCTACAGTTAACAAGGTCAATTTTTATTTACTGCTGCTGTAATTGAAAAAAGCTATTCTGGCTGTGTGAGTATTTGCTTCCAGAGAAACAATATTTATTAACAGGGGAAAATAGAGAAAGAATGAAATAATTTTGGGAAAGCCTGGTTTGCTTTGGACTCCAAGAATGTATGACTAGCACTAGTGCAAAGGCAGCAAAGGGAAAACATGGTAGCAGCATGCCTTTAGTCAGGTAACGCTGGTCTCCCTCTATATTCACAAACAGCAGTGAGTTAGTAGACAGGGAAATCGTGAAGATGACTGATGCTACAAGAAAACATTTAAACACAATAATGACACTTTAACAAGTCTTTTAGTGGCTTCTCATTGTGTTTTCACTGTTTTAACTTTTTTTATTTACCTGTGTTAAACAGAAGTGGCGAACAAGACCAGAGATCTTGACAGAGGCATCATCTCCATCGACCAGTGAGGCTTGTAGAAAAAGTTTAACCTGACAAATGTGTGCCAATCTTCCACAGCAGCTACACAATTTAAAGAGAGTCTTCAGGGCAATGAGGAGATGTGATGTTTATTCATGTGTATTAACAAACAGATCAGTCAGTCGGTGTGCTTGACTCCGACCTGTGACGTGACAGGTATTTGCTGTGGGTTGAAACGTTGTGTACGCTGTTGGCATGAACATCATTATTGTTTCCAGGCTGAAGGAGACGGTGCTGGGGGCAGAGACGGATAGTGTGTACCTGAGAGACGAAGAGATAGGTCATCCTGTCAAGCATCCTCTAGAGGCCGTTGGGCCAGAGATGACCCCAATCCAGGTTCCCATGCCAGCTCCATCCTCTGGGACCTCTGGGAAAGAGGGAGGCAGAGCAACAGGAAGTTCTTATGAGGAGGTGAGACATTTTACTATTCAGCAGTAGTAAATTTAATATCATGTAGAAGAAAAGAACTATTAATAAAAATGATCATTAATTATCAAAAATTTTGTGACTTTTCACTCATTGTGAACCTAAAACAAAACCAATACCTTTTTTATGCATCTTCTCTTTTAGTCCCTAACATAGAAAGAGTCATGAATAAGATTTTACCCAGTTTGTTTGTTCTTATAGAATAGAAGTCTTGTTCTTACATACATTTGGAAAATCCAAATTTCTGCAACATTGTTGGACTTTTACGTCTTACCTGGCAATTGGTGCGACATTTCTCATTATGCCAAGGTAACTACTTTACCAGATGTGGATTTTTGTTTTCCTTGAAACTTTTTGAAACTGAAGCAACATAGAGCAACTGATGAGTTAGAGGTGGTGATGATATCTGTCATCTCCAGATTTCCATAGATGATCTTTTTTTGGAAATTTATAGCAGCCATAACTTGGACAAGAAAAAGAAGAAAATCTAGGCACAGCCTCGGGTTATAAAGGTCACTTCTCCAGAGATCGTAGTTATTCGACCTACAGGATTATAGTGATCTACAGGATTGTAGTCACCTACAGTATTATAATCTGGGTATCCTGTATCAGCCAACAAGCATTCTGTCAAACTGCAACACGAGAGCCTCTCAGTAAATGAGATCAACCTGTTGACATTTTGTTGGTTTTATGTATAAAAGTAATAAAAGGTCATTTGTACACATTAAATAAATAAGCCAACATTGCTAATGTCGCCAAAGTTAGTACTTCATAACTTTTATTCCACATTTAGGAAAATTCATTTTGGAACATTGACTTAAAACATTTACATTTTCCTTGTAAATCAAATTGTGACATTTAGGAAACAGAAGACAGGGTTTGCTGCTGTGACAGCTGTCATCAACTTTAATTTCCATTCCACACAGGGACTTATGAGAAGCTCCTTCTGTTCAGGAAGAAGCAATGGAAAAGATGTGTGGGGTGTATAACCATTGGACCTGTGTGTTTGTCTGCATGCAGGCGGCCGTTCCTCCTCGAAGGAGACCTGCTGGAGGTCGCAGGCGTCAGTTGGTCTTTGCAGACCCTGAGGCCCAGATTTCTGACAGAGCTATGAAGGAACAGATCAGAGACTCGCATTCAGAAACACTAGACCTGGTACAGAAACACAGTGACACCGTTTACACGCTTCAGTAGTTTCACAGACTTGAAATGCAATTTACTTATTTACGGTTTGTTCTATTAAGTTGCACTTACACGTGTGACATTTTCTTTATCTTTCTCACACATACACACACAGACAAAACATCTACACTGTGTAGGCTGTGTCCACGCACATAAATACACTCTTTTAGTTGTAACCCAATTGAATTTGCAGTCTCTGCCCTGCTGTAATCAGTTCACTGGTTTGTCAGGTAATTAAAGTCAACTACTGCCCACTGGGAGGCTGTTTATTGATCTGATTTTTTTTTCCACCTTACAATCTGTCTTCAATACTCCTTTAATTTCCTTTGAGACACAATCATTGACTTTCAACCCTTCCCTCCCCCCTCTCTCTTTCTCCTGTGGAACCACACACACAAAGAATTCCGTTTGAAACTGCACCATCAGGCTAACATTTTGTTTTTCTTCTCAGTCCATGGTGTTGCTGGATTTGCCCTCCTTGACAAAGCACGCCATTCCTGCTCAGCTCTTCAGCGCCCCCTGTGGATGTCAGTGCCAAGCGCAACACTTCACCCCTCACTGATTCCCTTATTATAAAATCACTTTCACATATGATGGAAAACAGACACACAAAATAATCCAACAGGAAAATACAAAAAATTACTTTTATTTAGATTTTATGAATAAAAAATCTAAAATATCTTATGATTATAAAATCTAAATAAAAGTTAAGCTTGTTTAAAATGTTGACCCCCCCCCCAACAGCACTGCTCCATGCAGACCTCATGTCATTATGGAAGCAGTATGCCTCGTTCACTGTCTCGTCTGAACACGGAAAGAAGAAGAGTCGGAAGAGCGAGGAAGATGAGGAGTTGACAGTGGAGGAGGAGCAGGACAGAGAGATACTGAGGACAGACAGGAAGAGGAAACACTCAAGCTTGAAGGAGGTGCGTCTAAGTTTCTTTACACTTAATGATTTAAAGATTGAAATGAATGGGATTATAAAGGAAATCCATTAGCCTGAAGTCACAACAGAGACAATTCAGGTTATTTCATGAAACAATGCCTCTCTCTCTCTCTGTCTTTCTCTCTCAGATGTCCATTGAGTCTGGACTGCAGGGCTCATGTAAGACTCCTTCATCCCACACATTCTGCTCAGTCCATATATTGTTGTCTAACAGACACACAATGAGATGACAGCAGCTGTCATGTGTTCCTCTGTGTTTGTGTGAGCAGCTGCATTAGATGCAATGCAGGAAACGTCCAAAGAGGACAAATCTATAAGCGATGTGATCACGCCTGTCAGCAAATGGTGAGTCTCAGATAAGACAGAACGGCAGTTTGAAGGATGAAGAGATGCAGTAGATCAGAGTGTGTTTGCACAGGTCTCCACAAGAGGAGGCCCAGCCACCAATGGAGCCCATTGTGGAGGAGAACATTGAGATGCCTGAGGCTCAGGCTGACATAGAGAGCAGCAACATGAAGAGGTAATTCCTTACACACAACACACCGTGGTCGACCCAGAACTTCTGCTGATTTCAACAAGCTCATGAAATCCCGTTTTACAATGCATACCTTCATGAGAAACACAAAATTGTCGTGTTGGGAGAGACTTGGATGATAGAACATAGATCCATTGTTCTTTAATTCCTTCATTGCAATTTCCCAGAGAATTCCCTCCTTTCTAGACTTTGAATTTCATTATCTGGCTCCGTACTGCAATGCTGCAAGCCTTCATCTCCCCTTTATTATTGTTACTGGCATATACTGAAGCTCTAGATTACAGAATTGTCACCAGAATCATCATGAATGTATTGGATGCCCACTCTTTACCCTCCAGTATTTCAATATTAGCATTTATTTAAGATATTTTTTTCTGGCTCTGAGCTCACTGTGGTCATATTTTCTCCTGCTGCTGCTGCACAAGGCTGTTACACTTTGTTCTCCATCTTGACCTTCATGCATGTTCAGGCTCAGTTATGTCTAAAATCAAGGTTCATAAGCCCTTGAAAGGTTGCTCATCCGAAGATAGAAAAGACCTGGAGAAGTCCATGAAAATAGACATGGGTCATCAAGTGTTTGAATTTATGGAACAATATTACTGGAGGTCATTTTTCTTTCTCCTTTTTTGGCCTTAATAAACAGACTATGTTCTACTGTCCGCATGAACAATGGTATGTAAATAAATACTCCAGGATGCTTGGCTCACCATAAATATTCACAAAGACAGCATTCTCTGTGACACTAACACTAAGTAGCGTTCACACTTTTCTCCATTAGTACTGGAGCAGCAGTAAATGGGCTTTTACATATATTATTATTAATCAGAAGAAATGCTGGAAGTGTGTCTCTATTGATCCCACCATACACTGCTTACACGGTTTCTTTTGCAGATGGATCTCCTCGAGCCTGCAGAGGTTTGGAGAGGTGACCTTTGGCTCTCTGGTGCCCCCAGAGGCCGCCCGCAGCACTGCAGCTCACACACTTCATAAACTGCTGGGTGAGGAAATGTTCTTCTGACAGCATTGATTGATGGCATGGGAGTTTATTTCACTCAGTGATAGATTTAGAAAGATGCAGCTCCATCCAATGAAAACAAGTGATAAATCTTTATTCTGAGTTTACTCCCTGACCACCCCAGTATCCACTGTGATTGTATTAATTGGAGATGTTTGTCTTCAGAGCTGCTGTCTGCAGGAGAGGTGACGGTCCAGCAGGCTGAACCCTACAGTGATATCGTCATATTTCCTTCAGCGCTCAGCATGGCAGTCTGAACCATTCTCACATGGTTACCCATCCAGTTCCTGATAACCGACTCCTCTGACGAATATGTTGGATTGTTGTGACGTTTTCGGTTCCACAAGACCATCAAATTATAGAAGTTACTTGGTTTTATATGATTGTTTTAAAGAAGGGTGGAATACTGAACTATATTAACAGTTTTATCTTGTTAAAGTTCTTATGATTCTGTATTTAATGTATTTTTCCACCCATAATGTTATTCAGGTTTTAAAGACAGCGTCTGTGTGGATTTTCACACATCGCAATGAGTTTAAATGAATGTTTTTGTATTGGCTGAATGAAATATTTGCCACTTTACTTATTTGTAACTTCTAATGAAATGTTTTATGCTCAACAGATTTTGAATATCTCACTTCTGGAAATAATCACAGCAAGACTGCCTCATAACTCTATTTCTGCTGTTAATAAAACTTTATAATGAGGATTGTGACTTTCTGTAGCATATTATTCTCTAATATACTCTATATACATTTTAAGTCACTGCAAATAAATTTTAACGGCAGTTTATTCTTATAATTACAATCTTCACTGAGCTAGTGTTTCTTTAGCAATACTGATCCTTTGAGATACATCCCAGAATAATTATCCTGAACATGAAGTCTAATAGAGGTCTGGTCTAATCTGAATTTAGTTTATTCTACAGAAAACAGAAATCCCTGAAAGTACCTTCTTTCAGGGATGCTTCAACTGGATTACCTCCTCACCAGTAATCCAGTTGAAGCATTGTCTCATTGAGAGGACTGCTGGTCAGGTCAGACCCATGTGGCACCTCGGTGTGGCTGAGAGTCACAGTCACAGAAAAGACATGTTTGACATCATCATAGCAGATTGATGGTTTTGTTTTTTCCACTTGTGAAACACCGGGTTGGGGTGTTGGACCAGGAAATGTCCTTTCCAGTCACATCGTGTTTTGCTGACAACAAAATAGCATCTGAAACTCGTCGACTCCTGCTTTTAGTTGCCTTGGTAATTAACTGTCATGCAGGTACAAACCTTTTGTTTCAATCCATGGGGAGAAAGATTACTACTGTAATCATTGCAGATGGGGGGGGGACACTAAGTACTGATTGTGTGAAATGTTGTATACTGTAATTCATTTTTATCACTAGAGAAATTAACTGTGCTTGTAAGTTAGGTGTTGTGTTATTGACTGAATATAATTAACTTTTCATTATTAAAAGTTAATTATTCTTTTCATGCAACACAAATTACCAAAGAACATAAACACAGCAGGGTGATTTGATATTCGAGGGTACAGTTTATTGTATCAGTTTAAAAAAAAGCAGAAAATCCATTATGTGTTGTGTTTGGCGACAACCAGCCTCCCTTTGGCTTCATACATTCCCAGGTGTTTACATCATGCGTCCCTCCACAGCGGTGATGTCACGCTATCTGTATGAGAGGAGATCATTGTGGCGACTCAAGGAATGTCCAGAACAACACACACATGCTCCGTGTTTGCGTCCTCAAGTATTATTCAGACAAGATCACTTTAAAAAAACATTTTTTTGAATTTTTAACAGCACTGTGAAAGGCCCATTCATCAACTTCCTGTTCAATTTAACAGGCAGAGATGAGTCTTGGGAGGCACACGTGATGGGTGAAGGACTGGACTGACCGCTTCATTTTTTGTTACATATCCATATTTGGTCATTAATTATACAGAGATCAGTTATCAGTTTTCATTTATTCATTCACAGCCTGGAAGCACCGACTGTTCAGACTGATAAACCGTGAAGATCCCCGGCAGGCAAACACCATCAATCTATCTGTCCGTCACCCCAGACAGTCTAATGAACCTAGCGTCTGAGTGACACATAGCACACATTCACACCAAGTGCTTATAAGAACCAGGGGCAGAGCACAAGCCTGCATGCATTACAGACGCTTTCCATAAGGTTTTACTATAGCTCCGATTCAACGAGACGAAAGTGGACCTAATGGTGTCGGCAACAATGCCTGATGGAAACTAAAGGTGGCGTTACAGAACATCCGTCCCACAGATAAAAAAAACTTGAAGATCCTCTGCTTTAAGATCCTCGTCAGAAGGTCAAGCTGGCGGTGGACCAACCCAACAGCCCACTGGAGGAGGAAGAGGTCAGTGTGGAGAAGGCCAACGGCGTCCCAGACAGCCCCGTCAGCATGGACTCACCTCAGCCACACTGCAAACTAGTGCGAGTGGAGTTGGAGTGGGAGATCCCCATGTCGGTCACACTGCCCATCCAGACGCACACCGACCCAGCCCACCAACCGTTCCCCTTCCTCGACACGACACTCGCTGATCTGGGCATCCAAGAGTGAGTCAGCTCTTCAACACGAGGGGCCTTAAAACAGCTAAGACATCCAGGTTTACCGACGGGTTTGTGTGTGTGTCCAGGTCCGAGGTGAAGGAGAGGGTGGTCTGGGTTGACACCATGAAGACCCAGGTTAAGAACAGAGCAGGGAAGCTGAAGGAGAAGGAGATCACCATACTAGAGGTATGAAGGAACAAAACGTCTAGATTTCATGTTTGACTCTTGATCCTTGTTGAAGTGACAAAACCATGTCTGAGATTGGGAGGTAACGTGTTTCCTCTGGTAGGTGAGAGTGAAAGCCCAGAGGCCTGGGGACCGCCAGCTGCAGGAGGTCCTGTACAGCACTGAGGCTCACACTAACCGCTCCTTCTGTCGCACAGGAATGAACATCCTGCCCTGGAAACACTCCACAGGTC
Source organism: Antennarius maculatus (assembly GCA_013358685.1). Taxonomy (NCBI): domain Eukaryota; kingdom Metazoa; phylum Chordata; class Actinopteri; order Lophiiformes; family Antennariidae; genus Antennarius; species Antennarius maculatus. Next base: position 11,209,632 of record CM023624.1, read on the forward strand.
TGGATTCAGTCTGTGTGACCTCACACCCGTGAAGCTTTTACAGTGACTCATGTTGTGTCTTGAGCTCTCACAGTTAGTTCCAGACCTGCTTATCTGTGCATCTCTTACCTCATAGTTTCTCTAATAAATCCATTAGAGCTATGATGCTTCAAAGGTCTCCCGCAGACAGGGTGGACTGAGGATGATCACATTGATCAATGAGATCATCCAAAACAGTCCAGATAAAAACTAGAATCTCAACAACAACAGGGATTTGTGTCTTTTTTAAATCACATTTATCTTTTCTCCACTAGAAATGATAAATGTTCATGTAACTAAATTTAAGCATAAAATCCATCACAGAAATAGATAGTAATACTATTATTTTAATGTTTTTAATGTACACTCTTACAAACGTTTCATAGCTGCTATGTAGGTGTGGTATTTGTCCTTTCCATCATTAGCACGTTAGCACGTGGAGACTATGTGGTTCATGAGGTACTGTATTTTTAAAAAAGGCCTCTCTAATCTGTCAGGAGAGAACGGACCGACACCACAGCAACTGACCACGGTCTAAGAAATCCAGATTCTGAAGGGTCTCATTATTTCCACTTTGGCTGAGTGGAAAAATTACCACTTAGAGACACCTCTGAGCAAAGAGAAGATAAATCTAGAGTAAGGCAATTTGAAAAGAGAAAAAAATGGAACAAAATTTAACAGCTTCCTGCCTAATGCTGGGAATGAGAATGCATGAGATCACATTCATTGCCTTTGACAGCATTGGTAGAGTCAAACTAATAGAACTTCATTAGAATGAAACCACAGAGCAACACACGGCTAACTTGTAGAATAATAAAAGGTGAACAGTGCATGCAAAACAGAACATAAATTAAAAGTTGAAGCATAACTACTGAATGTGATGGTATCTATACCAAATGGTTGAAGTTCTTGTATTTAGATCCATCTGAGGCAAACATGAAATGTCTGGTTTAAAATATTTTGGCTTGGCTTTAACAGAGTAGTGGAAGGTGTGTATGTGTGTGTTCGTGAGCGCGCTACAAAGTGGAGATGGCTATGCTAAGTTTGGCTTGCTGCTCTGCAGGGAGTGAGGTCACAGCTGCTTGGAAGTGAGCAGGCTGCTGTTGGGCAAACTGTGTCATCAACATGGACAAAGAGTTCTGTGTCTCTGTGGAAAAACAACATGAGAAGAATTTTGGAATGATAGGAAAATGCTGAAGAAATATCCCAAACACAACGTTGTGACAGCTTGCTGACAGGAGTATCAAGCAGGGGCTCAGTCAGAATGTCAGAGCTTCATTATTCAGCTTAGTTAGTAGAAAGCAAACAGGACAATGAAGAGAGAGAAATATTCACCTTGATCCACATCCTTGTTGCCCAGAACATGACTGGAAGCAGCAACTATGGGCTTCATTAGTTTCACAATCTGAAAGAAATAAAATCAGACTTAAATAAGACAATACTGTTGTATGTCCGGGTCTATGGAACAAACTCACACAATGTGACAGATTGTCAAACTCTCAATGAAATATATGAAATTTTCTCTCAATTCTGTAGGACTGCATAAAGTGTTGAAATATGCTGCATGAATGTATAATGTTTTTAATATTATGTATAATTAAATGTAATAAATATTGAAAAATGACCTCATTGCAGTCCTGCTCGTGTTTGTCTCTGTTACACAAGTCCTGCATGTCATGAGATAATCCTTTAAGGTCTCAGTCGAAATATCAGGGATTATTTGGAGAGTTTGATGAACAGGAAACATTTTCTTCACTACATATAAACAAAGTCTTTATTTTGTGGTTATCTGCAGCTCCGGGTTAATAGACTGAACTAGAACTCCTGGGAGAAATCCATGAATGAAGAATTGGGTCCAACTTCTTACAGTGATGGATAATTAAGTACAACACATTTGTAATACAGTGCGCCCCCGTTACTCGAGGTTAATGCGTTCCAGGAACCACTCGCAAATAACGAATTCTGCGATATAGCGACAAATTATTTATCTTATTTACGGGGATTTAAACGTTTATGAACCCTCCCCATACTGATATTAAACCACCTTCTATCTGTATTACCTTTTCCCACACTCTTATCGACTGTTTAAAGCACTTTTGTCTCTCACGGTAGTGCGCTGCGTTCTGAGACTTACGGAACGTGGCGCACTTAAGGATGCCGTCAGCCAATAGAATCCGCGTACAGTATCACGTGACTACCTACTAAAAATCAGTGATGAGGTGAAGTCACACGTGTCGATGCGCGAATACGGGAGCGATTACTGTAAATACTATAAATTTATAGTAACTTAAAATCCGCAGAGAAGCCTTTATTAGAGACATAAGGTTTACACTAACAATGCATCACATTTATAATCTCATCTGAGGACTGAACTCTGCACACAGCGGGGCAGGAAGTTATGATGTATTCATGGTGTAGCAGTCAAAACCCTGGAAAACATTAAACTTGATTTATGTGCCTCAGGTGATTACATCTCTGTGATAAAACCATACAATGACTATTTGAGCCATTTAGAGACACAGAGGTCAAATCACTTTTAGATCCTGTATGTATAGAAGGTATTGGTACTGTACCAGATCAGGACTATTTGTGTACAGCATAGCCAAGCAGCTGAACACCGTCTTGTTCTCCTCCATGTCTTTTTTGAGGGGGAGACGAGCCACCAGTGCAGGAACAACCTGTTAGAAAACACACTTAGTGATGTGGCTGAACTACAACGGGAGGTTTTCTCAAAAGTCGCTGCTTGTGAGTTGTAAAAATAAACATACCTGCTCTAGAGGGACAGCGCCCACGTTGCTCATGATCATCCTGCAAAGGGCAGCACACAGATTGTCAATCACTAAGAGGTCTGTCTCTTTGGTGAGCAGGTTAGAAAACACCGACAGCATCATGGGATAGTCTCTGGAACACGCTTCATTAAGGAACAGGTGTGTGTTGTTGGTGCGATAAGACACACTGTTATACAAGAAACAAAGTGAGAAGGATACGACACAACAATGGGTCCGGCTGCCTCGGCCAGACATCCCATTCCAAACACACTGTTGTTGCGAACTTCGGGATCGCTATCCCTCATTCCCGCTACAAACACAGGAAGCAAACGATTGGACAGTCGGCCAGCCACGCCCCTGCCGCCGGGCACGCCCACCAGGGCGTGCAGGATTTCTCCGATGGTTCCCACAGAGAAGGATCGCTCCGCCACGGTGCATGAGGATTTCTTTTGGAGGACAAAGAGATTCACAACTGTAACTCAGACATTGATTGGCTAAATATAAAAGGTACAAACAAAATATTGTGATGCCCTCTGGTCATGATGGCTATTAATAGCCTGGTAGATTCTTCTAATCAGATTTATACCTTTATTTAATAGATTTACACAATCATGAAAAGAACATTTGACGTTTGACAAGAATCTCGTAGTTGCTGATTATTTAGATCAAATTCTTACAACCGCTGCAGTTTCAGGTGTTTCAACAGAGAATATACTGTATGTTGAAATGACTTTTGTTAAACTGCCATGTCCAGCAGTGAGTACTGACTCACCGTTTTGCTCATGATGAGAGGCAGCAGATCGTTGAGGAAAGGGGCAAAGCTGTCTCCAGGTACAGAGGAGGTCACAAGGGGGATTCCTTCCCCAGCAATCTCCAGGAGCATGGAATCATACTCTGCCTGAACCAGAGAACACCTCCTCAGTAAGTAGGAACAGTGTGACACACAAGACATATAAACATACGTAGATGAACTTCAGTGTTCATGATTGTGGTGCTCAACAAAATGACAGCAAACCTGCTGGTCTTCATCATCAGCTTCATCACAGCTGTCGCCCTGACACACAGTCTGAACACAAAGAACAGAAAGAAAACCATTGGAGAATTATCAGTAAAAAGCTCCGCCTGCTAAATATAATTTATCTGAAATTGTTTAATTGCATTTTCATTTGACAAATAAAGCCATCTGCTCATCCTCAGCAGCCTCCTCTGCCTCACCTTCTTCTTGAGCACGTCACGGATGACGTAGCAGACACCCTTCAGGTGCGAAGGGTTTTTGAACACTTGCTCCTTGCAGGACTTGATGACGTTGTTCATGGTTTCCAGGATCCCCATGACAACAAGCCGCTCGTGCTCTTTACGCACCGCTTCCACAAAACAAGGGAGCACCACGTCGAGAAGCTTCAGGAGGGCTGACGGAGGAAGAACAAAGCTCACTTAGAGATAGCTGATAATAAACAAACGTGAAAGTCAGAATCCTCTCTCAGTGCGTTACAGTGAAGAAAAAGTTATAACTAATTTAAAGTGTAAATTATAGTTCTTGTATATCTGACTGAAGGTTCAATGTTATTACTTTTGTTGAAATTCTACAACTGTCAATAGTCACATCCCCAGCACAGACATGTGTTCATAAATAAAGCAATAATGAACAGTTTTTGACTCACGCCTCAGACGCCCCTGTCTGAAATCCCACTCAGAATGAGCCTGAGATCAACTTTTATTTATGTACTGTGGAATCAGAAGAATTGAAATGGAGAAAAAGTTTCTAAACAGCACAAAGGCTGCATCCTGTGGGCTGAAAAATGCCTGAACTGTTTGCAGTGGTTAAGCACAGATCCGCGTAGAACCCACTTGTCTAATTGGATGCTCATTAATAACCCCCCAGCTATACCCTGGTGGTTGGCCTCCGAGGGATTCTCCTTCCACACACGATGCTGAGCTCGACAAAACTGGCCCATGGCTCCAAACGCTGCCTTGCGGACGTCGTCATGGGGAAACTGAGGACACACGGAAGTTTGTAAATGATGGCGTAAATATGCAGGGTGTTGAGAATAAACTGACCAGACATGCCATACAGAAAGGTTCTACGTTGAGTTCACGTTGAGTTACGTTGAGTGTATATTTGGACATGGGTTTCATCTAGCTCTAGAAAGGCCAGCACAGGACCTTCTACCAAAACACAACACACAAGTATTATTTCATGTCCTCCTGTTGTTTCAAGTCACAGAAAATATACCCTTAAATACACAGAGCAACAACGGTACTAATAAATAACAGCAGCATGACATCTGGGTGAAAATTATATCAGTTTTCAGCAGAAAGTCTCAGCTGAATTTATTATTAGCCGCAATTTATCAAGCATCACTAACCGTACTGTCACCTGAAGAATTTCTCGTTAAAGAAACGAGGAAAATAAAAATATACCGAAAGTCAACGTCAAACGGCTGCAGTGATTTGCTTAAAAAGCTGTCTTTACATGACAGCGCTACAGTGACTTACATCTTTCATCTCATTAACCTGCTGGAAGCTGGACTCCAGGAAGGGCTGGAAAGCAACGCTGTCAGGAGAAACAACATGCACACACACACACACACACACACACAAGAAATATTTGACATAAACCTCACAGATTAGATTAGATTTCTGATGGTAGTGTCAGACTGGAACGGGAATACCAGGATAATGTTATATATACCCGTGTGTGTGTGTGTGTGTGTGTGTGTGTGTGTGTGTGTGTGTGTGTGTGTGTGCGTGTCTCTGTTACCCTGTGCTGAAGGCGATCTCTCCCAGAGCCTCACAAGCATCTTCCTTCTCATCAATGTAGGCATTCTCAACACTGAACCTGAGAGACAGACACATGGAGATGATCACATGATCACATTATGATCACAGAGAAACAGCTCAACCCCTTTGTGAATGTGAGTGCTGTGTGTGTGAACTCTACCCCGCTACATCATGAATATCTATCTCTGTCTCATCTTCAAGGATATCATCCTCATCTTTTTGCTCTCCGCTGTCATCATCATCGTCATCATCCACCAGGACAAAGGTCTTGTCCTCTTCAAGGTGCGCCTGACAAAAAGAGAGGGGGGGGTCAGACGTGATGATATGTATCACCACTAGGCTGCAAGCTTCATAATGTCCAGTGTTCTCGTTTGCGTGCGTCCTTCCATTCAACAAAAACACTCACAATTTTTCCATTTCTCCACTTAAATTTAGAACACAGAAATCGCCATTATGTTTTAATCTTGCGCGAGTTTCTCGTCACGAGACTCACCTGCGTGATTCTGCCTCATTAAAATCGTTTTACACGCTGCAGTGAGAGCGAGGAGTTAGTTAGACCCTCCAGAGCGAGCATAATCTGTCAGTTATACTTGGAGAGTCCTGTTGGGATTCTGTGTCTGTTGAAGCGGTATGAAACATCTGCTGATGTGATTACGTGCTATGTAAATAAAGGTTGATTGATTATCACCATGCCTCCGAAAAAGATGCAAAAGTTGGAGAAAAACCAAGTGACAATGAGGACTTTCTTGTAGAAAAAACTATCAAAAGTTCAAATTTCAACTTTTGTACACTCAGGAACTAGGTAAGATAGAAAGATGAGGGAGAAGGCCAGTGTGAGTCAGACCATAGATCAAAGCTAGTGCTTTGACTTCCTTGTTACTTTTGGGAATCATAAATGTCATATTGGGATGCAAAAATTTTTCTTGAAGCACATCCCAGGGATGCACTACTTTGTGGAGGTAAAATGAACTCTGGATGTCGTCTCTGTTTCATACCGTGATGCCTTCATTGGACTTGAGGGCGAGGAGCATGACTGTTGTGATGTCAGTGAGGTGAGGAGTAACGCAGTCTGGGCTCACTATGGACACAGCAGAGAATAGACTGTACCTGTCAGAGGGATGAGAGAGGTTGAAAAATTTTAGGTCATTACATCCTGTTATGATTTTGATTTCTTGGAACTTTTTTGCTGCAGACTGTGTTATGAAGGATTACCACGCTGAGAAAAAACACATGAAATATCAGAAAAACTACCTCCCACCGCCACAGGAGGGCAGCATCCTATCATGTATCCAAGACTATGCGCATGTCTTTAAAAGCACACATACAGTATGGTTTACGTGTTATGGTGTGATTAGGGTGCATTTATTTTTTGTGTAAGCTGGATGCAGCTACGAAGCTTCACCGTCTCTAAACTCCCCAATGACTAATTAAGAGTAATTATACTTATCCCTACAATCCTATTACAGATTATTTCTGTTGTGTGTCCATGGCGTGTACAGCTCATGGTTATACATACATATAAATTTGTTGATGCTTTTTGTCTACTGACTCACATTAAAATCTTTCAAACATTTCAATTCCTGACATATTCAGGTTCATTTCCTGGTCTAATTTCTGCTGCCAGAGCTGCTGTGCTGTGAGTGGAAACAGCACTGTTGTGGGGGACAAACGTGCAAAAAACAATCAAAGGGCCGCAAGTGGCCTGCTGAGTATTTCTTCATTGAGGAACTCTGTGTTTTTCACAACACTTGGCAGCAGGAGCACAACGACTGGTCAACATAAAGAAACAATACATGAATGCAAAACGTATAACGAGCGAACCGTTGGACTTTCACCCCCAGTGGCAACGGGACACTTTCAGGCCCTTTGTATTCAACTTCAAGGCGTCTCCACCACAATCACCTCTGTGCCTCCTCCTTCTGCACCTGAAAGCCATCGGCCATTAAGGGGAGGACGACCTTTACCAAGTGAAAACGATGGATGTGGGGGTGGAGGTGAGTCTACACCACGCCCCGTCGTTTTCTGAATTTGAATTTACTGTTGCATTCATAGGTGCTTCATTAACATGCCCCCCTGATTTTGAATTGTTTTACTGTTGCACTCATAGGTGCTTCATTTGCACACACACCGTCCCATGGTCTGAATGAAACCATTAGAATGTACTTCAGAATTACCCTTTGAATGTGTGATAAGGATTTATTTTCTTCCAGAAAACAGTTGTATCTGTAAATAGTGAATCACTAGCAGTGCCAGAACAGTTTGGGTAACTCAGTGGGATCCATGTACAAAACAATGCTTTTGTCACATACGTGCAGCGTCTTAAGTCAGGGTCATCTATGGTGTTGGTCAGGTTGAGGCCCAGTTGAACACACTCTGCAGCAAGAGGGCTGAAGACATCTTTGCCAATGGTACGGGCCAGCACAGAGAGAGTATCTAACAATTCACGACGAAATAATTCGTGACTTCCATTAAAAATATGTCCAGAAACATTTATAAATGTACCAACATCACAATTGTATTTTACCCACCCAAAGATTGGGTTTGCAGAGACCTCATTTCCTCTGTGGTGGTAGTCAAGAAGCCTTTAAGGCTCTCAATGACTGGAGGGAAGTAGGGCTCCAGCAGCTCCTTGGCAGCATTAGCTGATGAGACAGTGATTCAAAAACAGTCCATTTAGAATCCAACAGTTAAAAAAAAACTTTACACAATCACCCTAAAGGATATTTTATCTGAAGCCGTTTCAGAAGCAAAAAACAAATGTTTTGTTACTCTTGGCTGTAACAGTGCTCCCTTTGTGGGGAATATTGCTTAGAAGTTTCAAATTCAACATTATGCTTGCTGTTACATTCTTGTTTTGTTTATTAGTGTCCGAGTATGACAAAATCTGAACATTGACTGTCAACATGAATTATAATGTGTTAGGCTCACACAGGAAACAGGTAAAACAGGAAAACTTTATTGTGCAGCTTTCTGGACAATTCTTGTTACCTATGGCACCGATGGCAGAAACAGCAAGCTCTTTTATCTTGAGATTTTCACTGTTGTTAAGGGACAACAACATTGTCTCCATCAGTGTGGGCAAGTAGGGCTCAATATCAGCTCCTGTTCAGAAACAGATGCAATAAATAAAATATTTACAAGACGGAAAACTGTTGCAAAAACACACACATTGTCAGATAACACACCAGATCATTGCATGGCTGTAAAAACTAAAGCTAAATATTATGTAAGGAGTTTTTAAAAACACTTCAGCTCAAAACCTCAAACAAAGCTGAAGTTTCACATAGACCTGTAGTCCCCAAACTAAGGCCCGCGGGCCGGATGTGGCCTGCCTTCACATTTGGCATGGCCCCCTGAACAGTATCAGAAATACAAAAAAATTCTGTTAAGATCCCATAAAGGGTTATTGATATTTGGTGACGTGGGGCTTTCTGGAAGACAATAAATGTTTACATTTAGGCACCCAATCTTCAGTTTTTCTGTTACGAACTGACCCCAGCCCCCCATTAGAAAAGCGAAAAGTTATGTGGCCCTTACAGGAAAAAGTTTGGACTGTTGATCATTTCACCTGGTTCAAAGTAAAAAAAACAATGTTTAATGTGAACTTTTTATTTAGTTTTTTTGTTTGGGTTTTTTTGCTGACCTAAGTTCTCCATGAAGTTCTCCAGGGCATAAAAGACCTTAGTAATATGGCCGATCTTGGCTTGATTCAGGGACGACAGGTAACCAAGCAGCAAAGGCATCAAGTCAGTACAGTACTTGCTCACTTCAGGCTGGAAGGAAGAAGTAAAAAACAGTCAATAGAAATCTGATTAACTCAGAAAAAACAACTGGACTTGGACCATTTGAACTAGATTTTGCATCAAAGTGACTGTATGACTGAAATGTCTTCAAGAAACAACAGCTTTGGATTGTGTATTGATTCACCTGTAAATGCTCAGAGAACTGCCCCAGAGCAAAAAGGGCAGCGGAGCGCACCACCTGGTTACTATCTGAAAGACTCTGGCACACCGTCTGCAGCACAGACGGGAGCATCCTAACACAGACACAGACAGCATTACCCTCATATCCTGTCTGTTATTGGTCAGCCAACAAAAACTGGGGGAAAAATTATTTAATATAAAAAACAGGGAATTTTGTCATATCAGCACGACATACTTGGTGCGTATATGATCAGCACAGCCTTCAGCCAAAACAGCCAAACACATGAGACCCCCCTTCTTCTGATAAGGGTTCTCACTAGTGAGGCAGGCCTTGGCGAGGGGCATCTGTGACAACACAATGGAACATAATGTCAGGAGGAGACGCGTGAGTCGTAGCTTTGCAAAAATTTACTGTTATGTCGACATCTGAGCGACTTACTAGTTGCTGAAACAGTTTCTCTGGAGGCATATGGAGAGCCATAGTATCGATGATCTAGAAAAAAGGTCAACAAATTGCAACAGGGCATGACTGAGATCAAGCTGTTGTAGTGTATGCTAATTTTTATACACAAAAGACAAACAGACTCCATATCAAAGCTGATGACCACCTGAGCAGCACAATGCTTGGGGCTGTCGTTCTCTGTGCCATCACCATCATCATCCTCCTCGTCCTCCAGGTCTTGCTGACCAGGTGGGGGAGCTGCAACCAGCACAGGGAAAATGCCCTGCAGGATGGGGTTGAGTAGTTTCTGCTTCAGCACCGTCTACCGAGAGCAGAAGTTATTTAGTTAATGAAATGTTAACAAGCCAAGGACTTCAATTATCCTCCACACAGTTTCATTTGCACGCAATAAAAAATGTCCCCAATAAATGATACCACATCTAAATTAATGAGGTGTTCCTCATTTCTTTAGAGCAGCTGACAATGACTGTACCTTGCTCTTCAACTTGATGAGGAAAGAAATACAAGACAGCGCTTTCACACGTAGAGAGTCACTCAGAGTGGCGTCACAGCCCACCTGACACAAACATTGATTGTGAACAAATATTTAAGTTTCTCATGGACGGGCCTTGAATCCACAACAAAAGATATTTCAGACCATCAGTACCCACCTCCAAGCAGAAAAGGACAATGTCAGCCACATGAGGGACTATGATGGACACCTCACTCTCCATGAGTTCATTCAAAACCTCCATAGCTTCACATGCTTGATCCTACACATAATAAAAAAAATCTAAAAACATACACATACAAAATAACCCAGCCATATTGTAAAAACATACATTACAGTTTACCTCATTGGCCTTAATCAGGTGTTTTAGAGCCACAATCAGGCTCGGGATGATCGACCGCATTTGGTTCTGAAGAAAGAAAAAGGACTCATACCATGGTTCATTTAACATTCCACTGATTTATGGGAAGGAATGCATCACCAAACTATCCCATGTTTAATGGTTTCAATGTCCTACTTAAAATTTTGTTCCTGTTAAATACCAAGAGTAAAACTGTCATACCAACTCTTCTGAGCCGGTGGAGGCCGTAATGGCGGTGAGACTGAGGATGCTGTAGTACAACGCTGTTGGGTTGTTGTGGTCCTGTAGTACAGAACTAAACAGCTGCAGCAGCTGATTGTAGTGAGGCTTGAAAGGTTCAGGGTTGGATTGTATCACTTTATTGAGCAGCAGAAGGCCAACCTGATAATCAAAGGTTATGTACCATGCAATACAACATAAGAGGAGAGTCAGTAACATAAATATCTGCAGGTACTTTGATCACAAAAGAACTAACTCCAAAAGTGTAAATCTGAGTTATCAACGACACCAAAATATATAAAGTACTCTACTTTTAGCTGAAAACATAGTTATCATCTGGTAACTCTGACAAAGCTATCTTGAAAACCGACTTAAGACAAATTAATTGTGGCATTCAAGCAGGCAGGAAAACATTTCATTAGTTGCCAGCTTAAGAAGGAGTTCAGGCTTGTTTTATTATCATTTGTAGGTATTTACGATAAAAAGAAGAAAAAAACAACTCCTCATTTAAATTCAAAGCTATCGAATGTGTTTGCTACCTGTCTATCATGAGGGTTGCTGCTCTTGGTTGACTGATTGAGGAGCTGCAGCAGGGCAGGCCAGCGGTCTGGTGTCTCGTGTTTAACCATTACTGCACACAGCTGAGACAGTGAGTGTTGAACTGTGTGTCTGGAAAAACACACATGTACAAATAAATATATACAGTCTGACTATTAAGTGCACACACACTTGATGTCACATTCGTTTGTACGATTCAACAAAAAGTGGCTAATTTGTGACTGTTGCAGCTCACTCTGTTTCCTGCATGAAGGCCTGCAGCACCTCTGTTTTAAGGCTGCATGATTGAAGACAAAAATCACAATTAAAATCATGTTTTTAATGTTGAAACTCTTCAATAAAATGAAGACTGAATGAATAAACCTCTCTCTGTCACTGGGGCTGATCTTCCTCCAGTGTTTCTTCACCCTCATCCTCAGCATCACAGCAGCTGACTGTCGGATCTAAAGGGTAAAAATCACAAAGGACTGGAGTGATACTGAATGATAATTAATATCTGAACAATTAACATGTGTGGTGTGACACCCCCCCATCCCCATGATTACTAATTTCCCTAAACACCGAGTTCCCCAGAATACCTGAGGGTTTAGGGAGCCCCTCATGACCGCACAAAGGGCCGGGATGATGGCCGGATCTTGGAAAACCTGTTTCAGCTTCGCAGTGGCCTGAAAAGGAGACGACGAGAGAGACCGACTGGCACCATGAGTACTTAAGAAAAAATGTGACCGTTTATCTCACATTTACATTTCTTTTGGATGCTACGTCCTTTACAGTGCAACGAGACAACATTTGGTTTGTCTGCTAGCCAACTGTAATCACAAACGTAAAAGAGCAGAAACGGATAACAATGTATTAAAAGTATCTGATAGCGACTCGAACAGAAATCCCCGCTCAGAGAATACTAAATAAACTTTCTTCTTCAAGGCGTTCAAAGTTGCCCCACATGTCTGTCTAATGCTAGCATGGACAAATTTGTGATTAGCATTACCTGCTGGATAATGGAATTGTCAGGCTGTGACAGCTGTGAGAGAATTTGTTCGAGTTCCTCTGTCATCTTCTCAGAAAACAGTTACAACTTCCGTTATGGGTTTTATATTATATTATAAATCTGATGATAAATTAGGATCTTTAACTTCTGGTGCGCTTTTTCCAACGATGCTAACTCGTGTCATGTATGTAAACAAATCAGGAACGGACACTTTTTTCCGATGAACGAGCAATTTTAACGTAAATATTCACGCCAGATGTCAAGAATATATATACAACGTTTTTATGCCTAAAAGTAACTGTGGCAAACCCGGTCAGCATGCGGGTCAGAACCGGCCAAAAGCTGCATGTGAGAGGAGTTAAAGGAACCTTCTGCTGTCACTGGTTTCAGCCCGGCGGAATAAAACAGCGGCACCAACCAGCGAGGAGGCTGCGGTGCAGCCGTCCTGCACACTGAATGCTTTATTTATTACAAACCCCTGCAGTCAACGTGCAGCTAATGATGTATCCCTTGTATATTTGATTAAGCAGCAACAATTAAATTTCTCCGTTGCGGGACCAATAACATTTATTATATTTCATTTTGATCTAATTGGAATTATATGGAGTGGGTTTTGTGATGTGTTCTTTTGCAAATAAAAATGAGTCATTATTGTTGTACTGGATTGCAAATAAAAAGGTTGGTGTTTAATCTTGGATGTGGAGCTGATTCCATTCCAGTTATAATAAATATCATTAGAATTAACTTCAGACACCACAGAAACATGTTTAATTGTGTGGTGCCTTAAAGGTGGTGCAATAGTTTCACAGATGGATTACTTGGTCATCAAAGTTAAACTACACTTCTTTCAGAACAGATCAGACAAACACACCTCAGCAACCCCCCACCAGATACCTTTCTGAGCATCCCGATGGAGAACAATGCCCCCACGTACGAGTTAAGTATCAGACGGACTATTAACCCAACGACCAGCTGCACATTCAGGGATGAAGAAACATGCTGTTACATTAGCATGTTTCTTCATCCCTGAATCAATGTAACATGTAATTGACGAGACTAAGATTTGTTGTTGATATCAACAGATAACACAATGGCTAAAGCTTTCTATTTGTTTATATATAAATAGTCTTCAACAATGTGATTTGAAGTATTTCTGATTTGTAAACGTTTTCTGCACAAGATCCATACGTGGTTTACTGATTTCAGATTAAAACCCATAATTTAAAAAAAAAAACTTGAAACATAACTAATCATGCCGTGAGGAGATCATACAGATTCATATCTCCCAAAAAAATTCCAGCTAATGTACTGACAAAGCAACTTGTTAACTTTTACTGTATTTTCTCTCTTATCTGTGTTTGGAATACACACTTTTATCACACAGTTTTGTTTAAAGCAGCTTTCTCCTACCTCAGTTTTTTTTTATGTTTTTTCTTGCGCCACGGATCGGTTTCATCGAAGACTGTATTTCCACTGATCGGCCTTCATTTTATTAACAGATAATAAACAACCTTTTGTTCATAAAGTAATAGTAAACAACATATCTGTAAACGAAAATGTTAATTCTAGAACGAAAATCCGTTCGAATAAGAAATAATTACAATAAAAACAATTCGATTCAAATGACTGCGTTGATGAAGTTTTAAGCACAGGTGATGTATTTTTTGAATGATTTAAAAAGGATCACCAAAAAGTATGAACAAAAACTTAACTGCAGCCTGACTCCACTCCTGACTTCACAACTGTATCACAGATTATTTTCCTTTATTAAAGATAAATTATTTAAAGCAACATGTATGACACCAACACAAACAATCTTTTTAAAAATGTGTCTGACACAGAAATCCCGTCTGACAACAAATTCCTCTGAATGAGAAAATTTTCTTTTCAAGAAATGTTGGAAAGTGACAATGATTCACTGAATAAATATTAAAACTAATTTTATTTATTATTGTGGTGATTAAACCAGAGGAAAAGTAAAAAACAAAAACAAATGTATGTGTAAAACTATGACTGGCACATTGATATGAGGTGTAGGGGCATCAAGAACAAAAAATCAAAGTGTTTACATATAACTTTTATATTTTAATAAACATAAATCAACACATTTACCGAATTCAGTTATTTTTATTGGAGTAACTTTCCCCTTTTTCATTCTTTTGTCTGGAACCTGAAATTGAGAAGTACTTGAGAAGACGACCAATGAGCTTCCACACCCTCATCTACCTGCTGCCCCCCTCCCCCATTGGGAGCAAGCCCTTAAAAAGAGCCACCAGACAGGTGAGGGGCCAAACTTTTGGATGTCCTTCCACGTTACATTTTGTGACTGAACTGGTGACCATCGAGTTTTATTCCGTGTTCTGCTTCTCTGGAGTCGCTTCGTTGTTTATTTGCCTCAAACTTCAAGACCTCCTGCTGAATTTTAAGCATCTTTTACTGCTGCTGGTTCTCTCGCAACTTTTGCGCTTGCTGGGCGCCGGTTTATTACTTGTTTTTCGTTGCATCTCAACATCGAAATGTCGCACTCCATATTCGCTCAAATCACCGAAACAGATCCTCAGCCCCGGAATGAGATCCAGCGGACAGGCAGCGGTTCCGCCAGCGATCCGGACCGGATTTCTCCAGGTCTGTATTTCTTTGTACATTCAGAGACTGGTGATTAACCCTGGATGCAACGGAACTTTTTCCATTTCAACTCTCTAGATTTTCACTCATAGTGTCATTCTTCTCCCTTAGTTTCGTGCAGTTCTGGCAGCGGAATTCCAGATGAAGTCCCGACTGTCCCCCATCAGCCCAAAAGTAAAGTGCGTTCAACCTTCTCAAGAAGTCAGATGGAGATCCTGGTCCAGGCCTTCAATAGGAAGAAATACCTCTCCCGAGATGACATGCACAACTTGGAACAAAGAACAGGAATGACCCACAAACAGGTGAGAATTTTTTAAAAGTTTGTTGAACTACAGGCATATCAATGTTGTTTTCGTTGCGGGGCGATCGGCGGTTCAATTTCCCGCTCCCGCCTAAAAACACCCGGAGTGTGAGCTCACAGTGGGAAGTGTTAGCTCAGCTCCGGAGCACTGCCGAACCGCTAACTAGAGTGAGCTTTCTTAATTTCCCTTCGGGAATCAAATCGGTATATAAAATTAAAATAAAAAAACAAAACAAAACTGCATTTTCTTGAAGGTCAAGACTTGGTTCCAGAACCGACGGATGAACATAAGGAGAAAACAGAATGACAATCGCCGGGAGTCTGAGCGCAATGGCTCCAGACCAGCTGGTGGATTTGTTCCCTCACATGTGCAGCCTGTAAGTAGATCTCTTTTGGCAGTATGCAACATGATTTGTCGGTTGTGCATTTTTACTTCCAGGCTTCCTGTTTATTACAGCTTTACAACAAGATGTCAGATCAAACCCAATTATGACTAAGATGTATAATGGAATAATAGATTCTCTCCATTTTTTAACTTTTCTTTTAGTATCAAGGATATGCACATCCTATGCGGCACATGATTGGAGCAACTGTACAGAAACCTGCTCCACAGAACCAATTTGCTGTGGGTTCCGGTGGGGTATCTTCTGGTTACCCCATGGTCTGTGGTGTCAATGGAGGACTTGCTGTCCACCCAAATGGCTTCGGTGCCCATGGAGCATCTTGCAGTTACCCCAAGATTTCTGGTGTCAACGGAAGACCTGCTGTCCACCCCAATGGCTTCGGTGCCCATGGAGCATCTTGTAGTTACCCCAAGATATCTGGTGTCAACAGAATACCAACTGTCCACCCCAATGGCTTCGGTGCCCATGGAGCATCTTGTAGTTACCCCAAGATATCTGGTGTCAACGGAGGACCTACTGTCCACCCCAATGGCTTCGGTGACCATGGAGCATCTTGTAGTTACCCCAAGATTTCTGGTGTCAGCGGAGGACCTGCTGTCCACCCAAATGGCTTCGGTGTCCACAGAGCATCTCCTGGCTACCCAATGGTCTCTGGTGTTCCTGGAGGGCCTGCTCTCTTCCCCAGTTGCTCCGGTGGAGGACCTGCTGTCCAGCCCAATGGCTTTGGTGTCCATGGAGCATCTCCTGGAAACCCGGTGGTCTCTGGTGTTCCTGGAGGGCCTGCTCTCTTTCCCAGTTGCTCCGGTGGAGGACCTGCTGTCCAGCCCAATGGCTTTGGTGTCCATGGAGCATCTCCTGGAAACCCGGTGGTCTCTGGTGTTCCTGGAGGGCCAGCTCTCTTCCCCAGTGGCTATGGTGGAGGACATGCTGTCCAGCCCAATGGCTTCGGTGTCCATGGAGCATCTCCTGGCTACCCCATGGTCTCTGGTGTTCCTGGAGGGCCTGCTGTTTACCCGACTGGATTCGGTGTCCATGCAGCATCTCCTGGCTACCCTATGGTGTCTGGTTTCCAAGGATCACCTGCTTTCCTCCCCGGTGGATCCGGGGGACCAGCTGACAACCCCACAAGTTCTTCTGGTCCAAACCAGGCTACAGTGCCCAAAAAGCCACAGGCCAGTGGCTGGTCAATGCCTCCAGGCACCAACCACGATCAAGATGACCCGACTGATTTCTACTCAGCAGGCATGGATAAAGCTGACCATGATTTTGACTTTCAAATGAATGACGAGTTTCCAGTGATTGGACAAGATGACCTAGATGCCATTTTGGGTGATGTCAGCCAGTAATAGTTTGATCGTACCATCTAGACTTATTTTCTTACTTACCTTCTGTCAGATGCCTGTACTATAGTGGCTGCATACATACAGATTTTACCCTGAAATTTTTTAATCATGTATTTGACGTCATGTGGTGTGGGGTTGTTGTTTTTTTGACAGATTTTCCCTTCAAGCCCCCGATTTTTTGTCAGAATTTTTAGACAAATTTTTGCTTCTTTATTCAATGGGGATTCACTTTTGTATTGCACTTGCTACATTTTACTGTATATCATAGTTAATTGTTTATCTGAGTAAGTGCAAGGACAAAGCATGTACAGAGCAGGCCTGCATGTTTCCTGTGCCAGAGGGTGAAAAGCAATGTCTTTACATGAGAATCACATTTCTCTAATCTGTAATGCGTGTCTTTCAAGTTTTAGTAATTTGCTGTACATTGAACATTTACTTTAAATAAAGGAAAAAACTTTAATGAATGTGTCATTCTTGAAAATTTGAGTTTTGGGTATCGTATTCAAACCATTTTATTTAGAAAAAATATTTACACCAGAAGCAAAATCAAATGAACAATTATACTGTATTTCCCATCACCAACTTTTTTCAGTAGTTTATCAATTTAAAGAGCATTCACTTTATCCATGTCTTCCTGATAACGTGTAGCTTAAATTTTCTTTAACAAGGTTGCCACATTTGTAAGTCCAGAGGAGGATTTTGTTGGACTTCTCTACACTCCATGTTAGGAACAGAGGAGCTGTGAGAATTAATGTCATAGTGAAAAAGTGGCTGTTGATCATTTCTACTGGTTCAAAGTAAAAAACCAATGTTTAATGTGAACTTGTTATTTAGTTGTTGTTTTTTTATTTAATATAAAAAATAATACAATATAAAACCCGTTATGGGTTTCATATTATATTATAAATCTGATGATAAATTAGGATCTTTAACTTCTGGTGCGCTTTTTCCAACGATGCTAACTCGTGTCATGTATGTAAACAAATCAGGAACGGACACTTTTTTCCGATGAACGAGCAATTTTAACGTAAATATTCACGCCAGAAGTCAAGAATATATATACAACGTTTTTATGCCTAAAAGTAACTGTGGCAAATTAGAGCCCCAGTCAGCATGCGGGTCAGAACCGGCCAAAAGCTGCATGTGAGAGGAGTTAAAGGAACCTTCTGCTGTCACTGGTTTCAGCCCGGCGGAATAAAACAGCGGCACCAACCAGCGAGGAGGCTGCGGTGCAGCCGTCCTGCACACTGAATGCTTTATTTATTACAAACCCCTGCAGTCAACGTGCAACTAATGATGTATCCCTTATATATTTGATTAAGCAGCAACAATTAAATTTCTCCGTTGCGGGACCAATAACATTTATTATATTTCATTTTGATCTAATTGGAATTATATGGAGTGGGTTTTGTGATGTGTTCTTTTGCAAATAAAAATGTAGTCATTATTGTTGTACTGGATTGCAAATAAAAAGGTTGGTGTTTAATCTTGGATGTGGAGCTGATTCCATTCCAGTTATCATAAATATCATTCGAATTAACTTCAGACACCACAGAAACATGTTTAATTGTGTGGTGCCTTAAAGGTGGTGCAATAGTTTCACAGATGGATTACTTGGTCATCAAAGTTAAACTACACTTCTTTCAGAACAGATCAGACAAACACACCTCAGCAACCCCCCACCAGACACCTGTCTGAGCATCCCGATGGAGAACAATGCCCCCACGTACGAGTTAAGTATCAGACGGACTATTAACCCAACGACCAGCTGCACATTCAGGGATGAAGAAACATGCTGTTACATTAGCATGTTTCTTCATCCCTGAATCAATGTAACATGTAATTGACGAGACTAAGATTTGTTGTTGATATCAACAGATAACACAATGGCTAAAGCTTTCTATTTGTTTATATATAAACAGTCTTCAACAATGTGATTTGAAGTATTTCTGATTTGTAAACTTTTTCTGCACAAGATCCATACGTGGTTTACTGATTTCAGATTAAAACCCATAATTTAAAAAAAAAAAACTTGAAACATAACTAATCATGCCGTGAGGAGATCATACAGATTCATATCTCCCAAAAAAATTCCAGCTAATGTACTGACAAAGCAACTTGTTAACTTTTACTGTACTGTCTCTCTTATCTGTGTTTGGAATACACACTTTTATCACACGGTTTTGTTTAAAGCAGCTTTCTCCCACCTCAGTTTTTTTTGTTTTGGTTTTTTTTTTTTTCCTTTTCTTGCGCCACGGATCGCTTTCATCGAAGACTGTATTTCCACGGATCGGCCTTCATTTTATTAACAGATAATAAACAACCATTTGTTCATAAATTAACAGTAATATTAATTCTAGAACGAAAATCCGTTCGAATAAGAAATAATTATAACAAAAACAATTCGATTCAAATGACTGCGCTGATGAATTTTAAGCACAGGTAATGTATTTTTTGGATGATTTAAAAATGGTCACCAAAAAGTATGAACAAAAACAAAACTGCAGCCTGACTCCACTCCTGACTTCACAACTGTATGACAGATTATTTTCCTTTATTAAAGATAAATTATTTAAAGCAACATGCATGACACCAACACAAAATTGTGTCTGACACAGAAATCCCGTCTGACAACAAATTCCTCTGTCCGAGAAAAATCTTTTTTCAAGAAATGGTGGAAAATGACAAACTAATTTTATATATTAATGTAGTGATTAAACCAGAGGAAAAGTAAAAAACAAAAACAAATGTATGTGTAACACTATGACTGACACATTGATATATGGTGTAGGGGCATGAAGAACAAAATGTCAATGTGTTTACATATAAAATTTATATTTTAATAAACATAACGCAACACAGTTACCGAATTCAGTTGTTTGTAATGGAGTCTGTTTACACCTTTTTCATTCTTTTTTTCTGGAACCTGAAATTGAGAAGTACTTGAGAAGACGACCAATGAGCTTCCACACCCTCATCTACCTGCCCCCACCCGCTGGGAGCCTTAAAAAGAGCCACCAGACAGGTGAGGGGCCAAACTTTTGGATGTCCTTCCACGTTACATTTTGTGACTGAACTGGTGACCATCGAGTTTTATTCCGTGTTCTGCTTCTCTGGAGTCGCTTCGTTGTTTCTTTGCCTCAAACTTCAAGACCTCCTGCTGAATTTTAAGCATCTTTTACTGCTGCTGGTTCTCTCGCAACTTTTGCGCTTGCTGGGCGCCGGTTTATTACTTGTTTTTCGTTGCATCTCAACATCGAAATGTCGCACTCCATATTCGCTCAAATCACCGAAACGGATCCTCAGCCCCGGAATGAGATCCAGCGGACAGGCAGCGGTTCCGCCAGCGATCCGGACCGGATTTCTCCAGGTCTGTATTTCTTTGTACATTCAGAGACTGGTGATTAATCCTGGATGCAATGGAACGTTTTCTATTTCAACTCTCTAGATTTTCACTCATAGTTTCATTCTTCTCCCTTAGTTTCGTGCAGTTCTGGCAGCGGAATTCCAGATGAACTCCCGACTGTCCCCCATCAGCCCAAAAGTAAAGTGCGTTCAACCTTCTCAAGAAGTCAGATGGAGATCCTGGTCCAGGCCTTCAATAGGAAGACATACCTCTCCCGAGATGACATGCACAACTTGGAACAAAGAACAGGAATGACCCACAAACAGGTGAGAATTTTTTAAAAGTTTGTTGAACTACAGGCATATCAATGTTGTTTTCGTTGCGGGGCGATCGGCGGTTCGATTCCCCGCTCCCGCCTGAAATCACCCGGAGTGTGAGCTCACAGTGGGAAGTGTTAGCTCAGCTCCGGAGCACTGCCGAACCGCTAACTAGAGTGAGCTTTCTTAATTTCCCTTCGGGAATCAAATCGGTATATAAAATTAAAATAAAAAAAACAAAACAGAACTGCATTTTCTTGAAGGTCAAGACTTGGTTCCAGAACCGACGGATGAAGATAAGGAGAAAACAGAATGACAATCGCCGGGAGTCTGAACATGGCTCCAGTAGAGTCAGACCAGCTGGTGGATTTGTTCCCTCACATGTGCAGCCTGTAAGTAGATCTCTTTTGGCAGTATGCAACATGATTTGTCGGTTGTGCATTTTTACTTCCAGGCTTCCTGTTAATTACAGCTTTACAACAAGATGTCAGATCAAACCCAATTATGACTAAGATGTATAATGGAATAATAGATTCTCTCCATTTTTTAACTTTTCTTTTAGTATCAAGGATATGCACATCCTATGCGGCACATGATTGGAGCAACTGTACAGAAACCTGCTCCACAGAACCAATTTGCTGTGGGTTCCGGTGGGGTATCTTCTGGTTACCCCATGGTCTGTGGTGTCAATGGAGGACTTGCTGTCCACCCAAATGGCTTCGGTGCCCATGGAGCATCTTGTAGTTACCCCAAGATTTCTGGTGTCAACGGAAGACCTGCTGTCCACCCCAATGGCTTCGGTGCCCATGGAGCATCTTGTAGTTACCCCAAGATATCTGGTGTCAACAGAATACCAACTGTCCACCCAAATGGCTTCGGTGCCCATGGAGCATCTTGTAGTTACCCCAAGATATCTGGTGTCAACGGAGGACCTACTGTCCACCCCAATGGCTTCAGTGCCCATGGAGCATCTTGTAGTTACCCCAAGATTTCTGGTGTCAGCGGAGGACCTGCTGTCCACCCAAATGGCTTCGGTGTCCACAGAGCATCTCCTGGCTACCCAATGGTCTCTGGTGTTCCTGGAGGGCCTGCTCTCTTCCCCAGTTGCTCTGGTGGAGGACCTGCTGTCCAGCCCAATGGCTTTGGTGTCCATGGAGCATCTCCTGGAAACCCGGTGGTCTCTGGTGTTCCTGGAGGGCCTGCTCTCTTCCCCAGTTGCTCCGGTGGAGGACCTGCTGTCCAGCCCAATGGCTTTGGTGTCCATGGAGCATCTCCTGGAAACCCGGTGGTCTCTGGTGTTCCTGGAGGGCCAGCTCTCTTCCCCAGTGGCTATGGTGGAGGACATGCTGTCCAGCCCAATGGCTTCGGTGTCCATGGAGCATCTCCTGGCTACCCCATGGTCTCTGGTGTTCCTGGAGGGCCTGCTGTTTACCCGACTGGATTCGGTGTCCATGCAGCATCTCCTGGCTACCCTATGGTGTCTGGTTTCCAAGGATCACCTGCTTTCCTCCCCGGTGGATCCGGGGGACCAGCTGACAACCCCACAAGTTCTTCTGGTCCAAACCAGGCTACAGTGCCCAAAAAGCCACAGGCCAGTGGCTGGTCAATGCCTCCAGGCACCAACCACGATCAAGATGACCCGATTGATTTCTACTCAGCAGGCATGGATAAAGCTGACCATGATTTTGACTTTCAAATGAATGACGAGTTTCCAGTGATTGGACAAGATGACCTAGATGCCATTTTGGGTGATGTCAGCCAGTAATAGTTTGATCGTACCATCTAGACTTATTTTCTTACTTACCTTCTGTCAGATGCCTGTACTATAGTGGCTGCATACATACAGATTTTACCCTGAAATTTTTTAATCATGTATTTGACGTCATGTGGTGTGGGGTTGGTTTTTTTTGGACAGATTTTCCCTTCAAGCCCCCGATTTTTTGTCAGATTTTTTAGACAAATTTTTGCTTCTTTATTCAATGGGGATTCACTTTTGTATTGCACTTGCTACATTTTACTGTATATCATAGTTAATTGTTTATCTGAGTAAGTGCAAGGACAAAGCATGTACAGAGCAGGCCTGCATGTTTCCT
>CM023624.1:11237629-11245129 GCA_013358685.1 Antennarius maculatus
CTTCATTTTATTAACAGATAATAAACAACCTTTTGTTCATAAATTAACAGTAATATTAATTCTAGAACGAAAATCCGTTCGAATAAGAAATAATTACAATAAAAACAATTCGATTCAAATGACTGCGTTGATGAAGTTTTAAGCACAGGTAATGTATTTTTTGGATGATTTAAAAAGGATCACCAAAAAATATGAAAAAAAAATTAACTGCAGCCTGACTCCACTCCTGACCTTTACAACTGTATCACAGATTATTTTCCTTTATTAAAGATAAATTATTTAAAGCAACATGCATGACACCAACACAAAATTGTGTCTGACACAGAAATCCCGTATGACAACAAATTCCTCTGTCCGAGAAAAATCTTTTTTCAAGAAATGGTGGAAAATGACAAACTAATTTTATATATTAATGTAGTGATTAAACCAGAGGAAAAGTAAAAAACAAAAACAAATGTATGTGTAACACTATGACTGACACATTGATATATGGTGTAGGGGCATGAAGAACAAAATGTCAATGTGTTTACATATAAAATTTATATTTTAATAAACATAACGCAACACAGTTACCGAATTCACTTGTTTTTAATGGAGTCTGTTTACACCTTTTTCATTCTTTTTTTCTGGAACCTGAAATTGAGAAGTACTTGAGAAGACGACCAATGAGCTTCCACACCCTCATCTACCTGCCCCCACCCGCTGGGAGCCTTAAAAAGAGCCACCAGACAGGTGAGGGGCCAAACTTTTGGATGTCCTTCCACGTTACATTTTGTGACTGAACTGGTGACCATCGAGTTTTATTCCGTGTTCTGCTTCTCTGGAGTCGCTTCGTTGTTTCTTTGCCTCAAACTTCAAGACCTCCTGCTGAATTTTAAGCATCTTTTACTGCTGCTGGTTCTCTCGCAACTTTTGCGCTTGCTGGGCGCCGGTTTATTACTTGTTTTTCGTTGCATCTCAACATCGAAATGTCGCACTCCATATTCGCTCAAATCACCGAAACAGATCCTCATCCCCGGAATGAGATCCAGCGGACAGGCAGCGGTTCCGCCAGCGATCCGGACCGGATTTCTCCAGGTCTGTATTTCTTTGTACATTCAGAGACTGGTGATTAATCCTGGATGCAATGGAACGTTTTCGATTTCAACTCTCTAGATTTTCACTCATAGTTTCATTCTTCTCCCTTAGTTTCGTGCAGTTCTGGCAGCGGAATTCCAGATGAACTCCCGACTGTCCCCCATCAGCCCAAAAGTAAAGTGCGTTCAACCTTCTCAAGAAGTCAGATGGAGATCCTGGTCCAGGCCTTCAATAGGAAGAAATACCTCTCCCGAGATGACATGCACAACTTGGAACAAAGAACAGGAATGACCCACAAACAGGTGAGAATTTTTTAAAAGTTTGTTGAACTACAGGCATATCAATGTTGTTTTCGTTGCGGGGCGATCGGCGGTTCGATTCCCCGCTCCCGCCTAAAAACACCCGGAGTGTGAGCTCACAGTGGGAAGTGTTAGCTCAGCTCCGGAGCACTGCCGAACCGCTAACTAGAGTGAGCTTTCTTAATTTCCCTTCGAGAATCAAATCGGTATATAAAATTAAAATAAAAAACAAAACTGCATCACCTTGTTTGAAGGTCAAGACTTGGTTCCAGAACCGACGGATGAAGATAAGGAGAAAACAGAATGACAATAGCCGGGACTCTGAGCGCAATGGCTCCAGACCAGCTGGTGGATTTGTTCCCTCACATGTGCAGCCTGTAAGTAGATCTCTTTTGGCAGTATGCAACATGATTTGTCGGTTGTGCATTTTTACTTCCAAGCTTCCTGTTTATTACAGCTTTACAACAAGATGTCAGATCAAATCCAATTATGACTAAGATGTATAATGTAATAATAGATTCTCTCCATTTTTTAACTTTTCTTTTAGTATCAAGGATATGCACATCCTATGCGGCACATGATTGGAGCAACTGTACAGAAACCTGCTCCACAGAACCAATTTGCTGTGGGTTCCGGTGGGGTATCTTCTGGTTACCCCATGGTCTGTGGTGTCAATGGAGGACTTGCTGTCCACCCAAATGGCTTCGGTGCCCATGGAGCATCTTGCAGTTACCCCAAGATTTCTGGTGTCAACGGAAGACCTGCTGTCCACCCCAATGGCTTCGGTGCCCATGGAGCATCTTGTAGTTACCCCAAGATATCTGGTGTGAACAGAATACCAACTGTCCACCCCAATGGCTTCGGTGCCCATGGAGCATCTTGTAGTTACCCCAAGATATCTGGTGTCAACGGAGGACCTACTGTCCACCCCAATGGCTTCGGTGCCCATGGAGCATCTTGTAGTTACCCCAAGATTTCTGGTGTCAGCGGAGGACCTGCTGTCCACCCAAATGGCTTCGGTGTCCACAGAGCATCTCCTGGCTACCCAATGGTCTCTGGTGTTCCTGGAGGGCCTGCTCTCTTCCCCAGTTGCTCTGGTGGAGGACCTGCTGTCCAGCCCAATGGCTTTGGTGTCCATGGAGCATCTCCTGGAAACCCGGTGGTCTCTGGTGTTCCTGGAGGGCCAGCTCTCTTCCCCAGTGGCTACGGTGGAGGACATGCTGTCCAGCCCAATGGCTTCGGTGTCCATGGAGCATCTCCTGGCTACCCCATGGTCTCTGGTGTTCCTGGAGGGCCTGCTGTTTACCCGACTGGCTTTGGTGTCCATGCAGCATCTCCTGGCTTCCCTATGGTGTCTGGTTTCCAAGGATCACCTGCTTTCCTCCCCGGTGGATCCGGGGGACCAGCTGACAACCCCACAAGTTCTTCTGGTCCAAACCAGGCTACAGTGCCCAAAAAGCCACAGGCCAGTGGCTGGTCAATGCCTCCAGGCACCAACCACGATCAAGATGACCCGATTGATTTCTACTCAGCAGGCATGGATAAAGCTGACCATGATTTTGACTTTCAAATGAATGACGAGTTTCCAGTGATTGGACAAGATGACCTTGATGCCATTTTGGGTGATGTCAGCCAGTAATAGTTTGATTGTATCATTACTGGTTCCTGAGTTCCTTCTGTCAGATGCCTGTAATATACTGGCTTCATTCATAATGATTTTACCCTGAAATTTTTCAAGCATTTATTTGATGTCATGTGGTATGTTTTTTTCAGAAAGATTTCTGCTGAGAGCCCCAGATGTATTATGAATTTTTTTAGACAAATTTTTGCTTTTTTAATTCAATGGCGATTCACTTTTGTATTGCACTTGCTTCATTTTTACTGTACATCATAGTTAATTGTATAGCTCAGTCCAAAGAAAAATCATGTACAGAGAAGGCCTGCAATGTTTCCTGTGCCAGAGGGTGGAAAGCAATGTCTCTGCAAGATAATCACATTTTTCGAACACCAATCTGTAACGTATGTCTTTCAAGTTTTAGTAATTTGCTGTACATTGAATATTTACTTTAAATAAAGGAAAAAGCTTCAATGAATGTGTCATTCTTGAAAATCTGGCAAGAGCTATTGGGACTGTATTTTATTTAAAAGACTATTTACATCAGAAGGGAAATCAGACAAACAATTATATTGTTGTTTCCATCACCAACATTTTTCAGTAGCTCATCAATTTAAAGAGGATTTATTTTATCCATGTCTTCCTGATCATGCGTAGCCTAAATTTTCTTTCACAAGGTTGCCACAATTGTAAGTTCAGAGGAGTATTTTGTTGGACTTCTCTACACTCCATGTTAGGAACAGAAGAGCTGTGAGACTGAATGTCAGAATGAAAAAAGGGCAGTCACTGATTTTTAAACCATTGCAGACAATTCCGAAGCTTTCAGTTTTGCAAAAAATGAACATATTATGCCCATGTTCAATTAGACCAGGATGTAACCTGTGCTATGGAAGTTTTATCTTTCTACCTTAATAAAATAGTCCTGCAAAGACTAAATGCTGTGGTCAAGGAATGAATCATTAACTTGAGGGAAGTTTGTTTTTTTGTTTTTTTTTACAAAATACTAATAGTGGCTTCCTCAATGCACTAAGGCTGCCCCTCCTTTAGTGGTGGGCGGATCGATCCAATAAAACATTTCTATTAATTTTAAACTGTCCTAATTATGTCCTGGTTGTTAACTATTTCACGTCAAGAAAAGGAAACATGGTAAAAACACTGATGGTCATGAAAAGTATTTGAGAATTAGCAATTCAAATGACACGTATTCATTGAAAAGTATCGGTATCGGCGATCCTGACCCCTATTCAGTTGTTATGAGATTGTTACCAAAATACTGTATGCAGAATCTCATACCACTGACCTCCTTCCATGTGAGAGGAGTTAAAGGAACCTTCTGCTGTCACTGGTTTCAGCCCGGTGGAATCAAACAGCGGCACCAACCAGAGAGGAGGCTGCGGTGCAGCCGTCCTGCACACTGAACGCTTTATTTATTGCAAACTCCTGCAGTCAACGTGCAACTAATGATATTTCATTTATTCATTTCATTAAGCAGCAACAATTAAATGTCGCTGTTCGGGGACCAATAATGTTAATCATATTTTATTTTGATTTATTCTGAATTATATGGAGTGCGTTTTGTGATGTGTTCTTTTGCAAATAAAAATGTAGTCATTATTGTTGTACTGGATTGCAAATAAAAAGTTTGGTGTTTAATCTTGGATGTGGTGCTGATTCCATTCCAGTTATAATAAATATCATTAGAATTAACTTCAGATACCACAGAAACATGTTTAATTGTGTGGTGCCTTAAAGGTGGTGCAATAGTTTCACAGATGGATTACTTGGTCATCAAAGTTAAACTACACTTCTTTCAGAACAGATCAGACAAACACACCTCAGCAACCCCCCACCAGACACCTGTCTGAGCATCCCGATGGAGAACAATGCCCCCACGTACGAGTTAAGTATCAGACGGACGATTAACCCAACGACCATCTACACACATGCTAATGTTACATGAGCATGTTTCTTCATCCCTGAATCAATGAAATATCTAATTGATGAGGACCAAGATTTGTTGCTGACATCAACAGATAACACAATAGCTAAAGCTTTCTATTTGTCTATATATAAACAGGGATGTCCAGTCTGCAACAATCTGACTTGAAGTATTAAACTTTTTCTGCACAAGATCCTACGTGGTTTACTGATTTCAAATTAAAACATCTATTTAAAAAAACAAAAAACAAAAAAAACAAAAAACATAACTAATCACGCCGTGAGGAGATCATGCAGATTCATCACTCCTAAAAAAACGCTAATGTACTGACAAAGCAACTTGTTAACTTTTACTGTATTTTCTCTCTTATCTGTGTTTGGAATACACACTTTTATCACACAGTTTTGTTTAAAGCAGCTTTCTCCTGCCTCTGTTTTCTTTTTGTTCTTTTTTCTTGCGCCACGGGTCGGTTTCATCGAAGACTGTATTTCCACGGATCGGCCTTCATTTTATTAACAGATAATAAACAACCTTTTGTTCATAAATTAATAGTAAACTACATGTTCGTAAAGGAAAATATTAATTCTAGAACGAAAATCCTTTCGAATAAGAAATAATTACAACAAAAACAATTCGATTCAAATGACTGCGCTGATGAATTTTAAGCACAGGTAATGTATTTTTTGGATGATTTAAAAAGGATCACCAAAAAATATGAACAAAAACTTAACTGCAGCCTGACTCCACTCCTGACTTCACAACTGTATGACAGATTATTTTCCTTTATTAAACATAAATTATTTAAAGCAACATGTATGACACCAACACAAAATTGTGTCTGACACAGAAATCCCGTCTGACAACAAATTCCTCTGTCCGAGAAAAATCTTTTTTCAAGAAATGGTGGAAAATGACAAACTAATTTTATATATTAATGTAGTGATTAAACCAGAGGAAAAGTAAAAAACAAAAACAAATGTATGTGTAACACTATGACTGACACATTGATATATGGTGTAGGGGCATGAAGAACAAAATGTCAATGTGTTTACGTATAAAATTTATATTTTAATAAACATAACGCAACACAGTTACCGAATTCAGTTGTTTTTAATGGAGTCTGTTTGCACCTTTTTCATTCTTTTTTTCTGGAACCTGAAATTGAGAAGTACTTGAGAAGACGACCAATGAGCTTCCACACCCTCATCTACCTGCCCCCACCCGCTGGGAGCCTTAAAAAGAGCCACCAGACAGGTGAGGGGCCAAACTTTTGGATGTCCTTCCACGTTACATTTTGTGACTGAACTGGTGACCATCGAGTTTTATTCCGTGTTCTGCTTCTCTGGAGTCGCTTCGTTGTTTCTTTGCCTCAAACTTCAAGACCTCCTGCTGAATTTTAAGCATCTTTTACTGCTGCTGGTTCTCTCGCAACTTTTGCGCTTGCTGGGCGCCGATTTATTACTTGTTTTTCGTTGCATCTCAACATCGAAATGTCGCACTCCATATTCGCTCAAATCACCGAAACAGATCCTCAGCCCCGGAATGAGATCCAGCGGACAGGCAGCGGTTCCGCCAGCGATCCGGACCGGATTTCTCCAGGTCTGTATTTCTTTGTACATTCAGAGACTGGTGATTAATCCTGGATGCAATGGAACTTTTTCGATTTCAACTCTCTAGATTTTCACTCATAGTTTCATTCTTCTCCCTTAGTTTCGTGCAGTTCTGGCAGCGGAATTCCAGATGAAGTCCCGACTGTCCCCCATCAGCCCAAAAGTAAAGTGCGTTCAACCTTCTCAAGAAGTCAGATGGAGATCCTGGTCCAGGCCTTCAATAGGAAGAAATACCTCTCCCGAGATGACATGCACAACTTGGAACAAAGAACAGGAATGACCCACAAACAGGTGAGAATTTTTTAAAAGTTTGTTGAACTACAGGCATATCAATGTTGTTTTCGTTGCGGGGCGATCGGCGGTTCGATTCCCCGCTCCCGCCTAAAAACACCGGAGTGTGAGCTCACAGTGGGAAGTGTTAGCTCAGCTCCGGAGCACTGCCGAACCGCTAACTAGAGTGAGCTTTCTTAATTTCCCTTCGAGAATCAAATCGGTATATAAAATTAAAATAAAAAACAAACAAAACTGCATCACCTTGTTTGAAGGTCAAGACTTGGTTCCAGAACCGACGGATGAAGATAAGGAGAAAACAGAATGACAATAGCCGGGAGCTCTGAGCGCAATGGCTCCAGACCAGCTGGTGGATTTGTTCCCTCACATGTGCAGCCTGTAAGTAGATCTCTTTTGGCAGTATGCAACATGATTTGTCGGTTGTGCATTTTTACTTCCAAGCTTCCTGTTTATTACAGCTTTACAACATGGATGTCAGATCAAATCCAATTATGACTAAGATGTATAATGGAATAATAGATTCTCTCCATTTTTTAACTTTTCTTTTAGTATCAAGGATATGCACATCCTATGCGGCACATGATTGGAGCAACTGTACAGAAACCTGCTCCACAGAACCAATTTGCTGTGGGTTCCGGTGGAGTATCTTCTGGTTACCCCATGGTCTGT
>CM023624.1:11252629-11267629 GCA_013358685.1 Antennarius maculatus
CCCACCAATGGGCCCCCACCAGAACCGAGAGGTCTCCTCCGGACACCGAAGAGAAGCGCCCCTCCGTTCAGGTAGCGAATGCTGTCAAACCTGACAGCACCGAAACAGATCCTCTGCTCCAGAATGAGGTCCAGCAGACAGGCAGCGGTTCCATCAGCGATCCGGACCGGATTTCTCCAGGTCCGTATTTCTCAGCTAAACGAAAATGATCAAAACCCACAATGAAATACTTAAACGTCTCTCGTACGTCTCTTTTTTGGTCGAGTACCTTCAGGATTTCTTCCTCAATATTCATTTGATAGTTATTTATTAGATAATAATCAAATAACCCTCTCTGGGATCTTCACAGAAAAAAAGGTCAAGGACATTAACTTTCTGTTGTGCCGCGCACAATCATAACGGGTAAAAGTACAGCTTTGTTGACAAAGCAGAATCTCACTTAAACGACTCATATGAGCAGCCTCTCAAAGTTCTTGTGTTCCTTCCTTATAATCCTTTTGTTGGGTCCAGTAGGCTTGTAGACACCACTGTTTGCTCTCTCTCGCTCATCAGCGTCCCTGTGAAAAACGACAAGGCAAGCAGGTTAACAAAACCAAACTGCACCTGTGATACAGCAACTACATGGCACAATGCATTTCATTACCCATATGGTTGTGGAGATGGATTTCTTCTCACTAGATTTTAGTATGATTACATTTGTTTATACTCAGAAAGACTCAAGTCAGAAAAGAGAGCCTACCTATGCATCTGGCTGGTAAGTAGTTGAATGTCTGGTTCTGCCAGTCTCATACACTGATGAATTTGTTGATCTGTCAATATTTATCCAAAGCTGTTTAAATCAATCCACTGGACATTAAGAAAGTCCAATGGATTAATTTAAACAGATTTGGATAACCATGAACTGGATAACTGAGAGCCAACACAGACATCTGTCAATCATGATCTCGTCAGAATTTTTAGGAGGTTCATGTGTGAAAAGGTTGGCAGATATATGTGCTTCCAAAAAGTATGAACATCTTCATTGCATGTTTTTTTTTAATCTTATGTTAGGGTGGGTGTCATTTGGGATGGTGGCATAGAAGTCAATGAGATTGTTGGGCTCAAATGCGTGTTTCAGAATATCACACTTCTGTAACTATGCCAACTCGCACTGAAAAGGCTGGGCTTCAATGATGTTGGCAACATAGGGTTTCTGGAAAAAATGGACTTCTTTTCCATTAGCATGTAGGTCACAGAATCACACACTGAACTCAGCCTTGAGTGTTCCCAGTGTTTCCACACACCTTTCAGCTGGGAACAGGACCGCTGGGTTCTCTGCAGAGAGGTTGTTGTTAGCAGGGAGAAGTTGTGCATTTTCACTTGTTCCAAAACCAGCACTAGTTTCACCTCAAATGCATTTATGTAGGAATACATATCTCAAATGTAGCCGCAAGAGGGCAATGTAGCCGCAAGAGGGCACATGCTAGTGTCTTATTGTGCCGGTCCCAAGCCCAGATAAATACAGAGGGTATTGTCAGGAAGGGCAACCGACATAAACTTTTGCCAAATCAAACATGGGAATCAAATCCATCCATCCATCATCAACCGCTTATCTGGGGCCGGGTCATGGGGGCAACAGTCTCAGTAGGGATGCCCATACTTTCCTCTCCCCAGACACCACCTCCAGCTCCTCGAGGGGGAGCTCGAGGCGTTCCCAGGCCAGCCGAGAGACATAGTCCCGCCAGCCTATCCTAGGTCTTCCTCGAGGTCTCCTCCTGGTAGGACATGCCCGGAACACCTCCCCAGGGAGGCGTCCAGGAGGCATCCGGAACGGATGCCAGAGCCACCTCAGCTGGCTTCGCTCGAAGCGGAGGAGCAGTGGCTCTACTCCGAGCTCCTCCCTGGTGACTGAGCTCCTCACCCTATCTATAAGGGTGCGCCCAGCCACTCTACGGAAGAAGCTCATTTCAGCCGCTTGTATCTGGGATCTTGTCCTTTCGGTCATGACCCAAAGGCGAATCAAATCCATGACTTCGCAAATGAGTTTGCCCTGTCCTCGTAGCTGCAAGTTAAGCTGTTCAGCATTTCTGTCATGTCTGGATTGATCAGCTCTTGGACCGTTATGTTGGGACGGGGGCGGAATCCTGGTACTGTATAGGGGGCCATGCCAAATGTGGAGGCCGGTCGCTTTCGGCCCACAGGCCTCACTTTGGGGACCACTGCTTTAGAGTTTTGCTCACAGTTTGATTTTTCTCACTTAGATTCAAGGAGTTCTGGCAGCGGCAGCAGAGCTGAACTCCAAACTGTCTCACATCTTCATAAACAAAAGGCGCGTAAATTTTTCTCAAAGGAACAGATGGAAGCCCTGGCCAACCGCTTCAGTGTGCAGAAATACCTCTCCCCAGAAGAAACTAATGAACTGGCACAAAGAATAGGACTGACCGGCAAACAGGTGAGAATTTTTAAAACGTTATTGAACTACAGGCATAGCATTGTTGTCTTCATTATTCACTCAACTGTATCTCCTTGTTTGAAGGTCAAGACTTGGTTCCAGAACCGACGGATGCTGTTAAAGAGGAACCAGAATGACAATAGCCGGGAGTCTGAGCACAATGGCACCAGTAGAGTCAGACCAGCTAGTGGATTTGTTCCCTTATATGTGCAGCCTGTAAGTAGATCTCATTTGGCAGTATGCAACGTGATATGTGGGTTGTGCAATTTTATTTTTACACTTCCTGTTTACTATAGTGTTTGAGTCAAATAATGACCTCAAAGGAGGGATGAACCACTGTGAAATGGTAATAATAGATTCTCTACATTTTTTGACTTGTCTTTTAGTATCAAAGACTTGCACATCCTCTGCGCCAGCACATGATGGGAGCAATTTTACAGAAACCTGCTCCACAGAACCGATTTGCTGTGGGTTCCGGTGGGGTAAATTATGGTTACCCCATGATGTCTGTTGTCAACGGAGCACCTGCTGTCCACCCCAATGGCTTTGGTATCCATGGAGCCTCTTCTGGATACTCTATGGTCCCTGGTGTTCCTGGAGGGCCTGCTGTTTACCCGACTGGCTTCAGTATCCATAGAGCGCCTACTGGCTACGTGATGGTGTCTGGTTTTCAAGGAGCACCTGCTGTCCTCCACAGTGGGTCCCATAGAGGACCGGCTGACAACACCACAAGTTCTTCTGGTCCAAACTAGGCTGCAGTACCTGAAAGGACACAGACCAGTGGCTGGTCAATGCCTCCAGGCACCAACCACGATGAAGATGAACCGATTGATTTCTACTCAGCAGGCATGACTACCGCTGATCGTGATTTTGACTTTTAAAATAATGACAAGATGCCAGTGATTGGACACTATGACTTAAATGCCATTTTGGGTGATGTCAGCCAGGAGTTGTTTGATTGTATCATCTAGACTTACTTACTTTCTGCCAGATGGCTGTACTATACTTGCTGCATTCATATTGATTTTACCAGGAAGCTGTTTTTTAAGTATGTATTTGACTTCATGTGGTTTTTGGACAGTGTGATATACAGTGGCATGTTTGCTTTTTTATTCAATAGGGATTAACTTTGATATTGCATTTGTTTCATTTTTACTGTACATCATAGTCAATTGTTTAAGTGGGTGAATTCTGCAGGAATGCAAAGAAAAAAAATGGACAGAAGGCCTGCGTGTTTCCTTTGTGCCACAGGGTGGAAGGCAATGTCTTCACAAGAGAATCACATTTCTCTCATTTAAATCTGTAATGCATGTCTCTCAAGTTTTAGTCATTTGCTGTACATTGAATATTTTGTTTAAAGGCACAAACATGAATTAATGTGTCACTCTTTGAAAATTTGATAAGAGTTTTTGGGATCTTATTAAAGCCATTTATTTAAAAGGGCATTGTATTTGAAACTGTCCTAATTCTGACCTGGTTTTTAAATAATTAACAACAGGAGACAGAGCTGGAGGTAGCAGAGATGAAGATGCTGAGGTTCTCTTTTGGAGTGCCCAGGATGGATAGGATCAGGAATGAGTACATCAGAGGGACAGCACATGTTAGAAGTTTTAGAGATAAAGTCAGAGAGGCCAGACTGAGATGGTTTGGACATAACCAGAGAATAGTGAATATATTGGTAGAAGGATGCTGAGTTTTGAACTACCAGGCAGAAGGCCGAGAGGAAGACCAAAGAGGTTTATGGATCTAGTAAAAGAGGACACAAGGTAGTTTGTGTGAGGGAACACGGGGTTAGCTGGAGGCAACTGATTCGCTGTGGCAACCCCTGAAGGGAAAAGCCAAAAGGAAAATAACAGGGAAAAAAGTCATAAAAACCTTTAAGGTCATGGAAAATGACACATCCACCTTATTCATTGAAAAGTATCAGTATTGGTGAGCCTGGCCTTTATTTCAGGGCGAATCGGATCAAAACTAGGGGCTTTGCCTCCATGATGTTGCTTAACCACCTCGGTGACTTCGCCCAGAGAGATTGATTCAAATCTCCGATCATCCTCCAGCTCTGCCTCTGGAACAGAGGACGGGTCAGTCAGGGTGGTTGGATTTAGTTCCTCAAAGTGTTCCTCCCATCGACATACAACCTGCTCAGTCGAGGTCAACAGTGTTCCATCCTTGCTGCATACAGCTTGGATGGTCCCCCTTTTCCTCCTGAGGTGTTGGACA
Source organism: Antennarius maculatus (assembly GCA_013358685.1). Classification (NCBI taxonomy): domain Eukaryota; kingdom Metazoa; phylum Chordata; class Actinopteri; order Lophiiformes; family Antennariidae; genus Antennarius; species Antennarius maculatus. The sequence continues at coordinate 11,257,281 of CM023624.1, forward strand.
GTCTTCCAGGACAATTTTGTTTCATTTGCATTAAATAAAAAATGTCCCTAGTAAATGATACCACATCTAAATTAATGAGGTGTTCCTCATTTATTTAGAGCAGCTGATAATGACTCTACCTTGCTCTTCAACCTGATGAGGAAAGAAATACAAGACAGCGCTTTCACGCGCAGAGAGTCACTCAGAGAAAGAAAGAAAGAAAAAGGACTCATACCATGGTTCATTTAACATTCCACTGATTTATGGGAAGGAATGCATTACCAAACTACCCCATGTTTAAAGGTTTGAATGTCCTACTAATATTTTGTTTCTGTTAAATACCAAGGGTAAAACTGTCTTACCAACTCTTCTGAGGCCGGTAGAGGCCACAGTGGAGGTGAGACTGAGGATGCTGTAGTACAACGCTGTTGGGTTGTTGTGGTCCTGTAATACAGAACTAAACAGCTGCAGCAGCTGATTGTAGTGAGGTTAAACTACATTGAGCAGCAGAAGGCCAACCTGATAATCAAAGGTTATGTACCATGCAATACAACATAAGAGGAGAGTCAATAACATAAATATCTGCAGGTAACTTTGATCACAAAAGAACTAACTACAAAAGTGTAAATCTGAGTTATCAACTACACCAAAATATATAAAGTACTCTACTTTTAGCTGAAAACATAGTTATCATCTGGTAACTCTGACAAAGCTATCTTGAAAACTGACTGAAGACAACTTAATTGTGGCATTCAAGCATGCAGGAAAATATTTCCTTTGTTGCCAACGTAAAAAGGAGTCCAGGTATGTTTTCGTATCATTTGTAGGTCCTTACTATAAAAATAGAGTTGAATCAGAAGAAAAAAAATCACCTCATTTAAATTCAAAGCTATCGAATGTGTTTGCTACCTGTCTATCATGAGGGTTGCTGCTCTTGGTTGACTGATTAAGGAGCTGCAGCAGGGCAGGCCAGCGGTCTGGTGTCTCCTGTTTAACCATTACTGCACACAGCTTAGACAGCGAGTGCTGAATTGTGTGTCTGGAAAACACACATGTAAGAAGTCAGGCTCACTAAGACATAAGCTCTCACAAATATATACAGTGTGACCATTAAGAGCACGCACACTTGAGGTAACATTCTTTAATACGATTCAGTAAAACGTGCTATTTTGTGACTGTTGCAGCTTACTGCATGAAGGCCTGCAGCACCTCTGCTTTAAGTCTGCATGATTGAAGACAACCATCATAATTTAAATCATGTGTTTGATGTTGAAACTCTTCAATAAAATGAAGACTGAATGAATAAACCTCTCTTTGTCACTGGGGCTGATGGCCGGATCTTGGAAAACCTGTTTCAGCTTCACGGTGGCCTGAAAAGGGGACGACGAGAGAGACCTACTGGCACTATGAGTACTTAAGAAAAAATGTGACCCTTTATCTCACATTTACATTTCTTTTGGCTGCTACATCCTTTACGGTGCAACGAGACAACATTTAGTGTATCTGCTAGCCAACTGTAATCACAAAAGTAAAAGAGCAGGTGATGTATTTTTCTGAATGATTTAGAAAGGGTCAACAAAAAATTTGAACAAAAACTAAACTGCAGCCTGACTCCACTTCTGACTTCACAACTGTATCACAAATAATTTTTCTTTATCAAAGATAAAGTATTTAAGGCAACATGCATGACACCAACACAAAATTGTGTCTGACACAGAAATCCCGTCTGACAACAAATTCCTCTGAAAAAGAAAAATCTCTTTTGCAAGAAATGTTGGAAAGTGACAATGATTCACTGAATACAAATTAAAACTAATATTATTTATTACTGCGGTGATTAAACCAGAGGAAAAGTAAAAAACAAAAACAGATGTACACTGTATGTAACACTGACTGGCAAATTGATACGTGGTGTAGGGGTATCAAGAACAAAAAAAATCAATGTGTTTACGTATAAAATTTATTTTTTAATAAACATAAAGCAACACAGTTACCGAATTCAGTTGTTTTTATTGGAGTCTGTTTACACCTTTTTCATTCTTTATTCTGGAACCTGAAATTGAGAAGTACTTTAGAAGACGACCAATGAGCTTCCACACCCTCATCTACCTGCCCCCACCCGCTGGGAGCCTTAAAAGAGCCACCAGACAGGTGAGGGGCCAAACTTTTGGATGTCCTTCCACGTTACATTTTGTGACTGAACTGGTGACCATCGAGTTTTATTCCGTGTTCTGCTTCTCTGGAGTCGCTTCGTTGTTTCTTTGCCTCAAACTTCAAGACCTCCTGCTGAATTTTAAGCATCTTTTACTGCTGCTGGTTCTCTCGCAACTTTTGCACTTGCTGGGCGCCGGTTTATTACTTGTTTTTCGTTGCATCTCAACAGCGAAATGTCGCACTCCATATTCGCTCAAATCACCGAAACAGATCCTCAGCCCCGGAATGAGATCCAGCGGACAGGCAGTGGTTCCGCCAGCGATCCGGACCGGATTTCTCCAGGTCTGTATTTCTTTGTACATTCAGAGACTGGTGATTAATCCTGGATGCAACGGAACTTTTCCATTTAAACTCTAGAGTTTCACTCATAGTTTCATTCTTCTCCCTTAGTTTCGTGCAGTTCTGGCAGCGGAATTCCAGATGAACTCCCGACTGTCCCCCATCAGCCCAAAAGTAAAGTGCGTTCAACCTTCTCAAGAAGTCAGATGGAGATCCTGGTCCAGGCCTTCAATAGGAAGACATACCTCTCCCGAGATGACATGCACAACTTGGAACAAAGAACAAGAATGACCCACAAACAGGTGAGAATTTTTTTAAAGTTTGTTGAACTACAGGCATATCAATGTTGTTTTCGTTGCGGGGCGATTGGCGGTTCGATTTCCCGCTCCCGCCTAAAAACACCCGGAGTGTGAGCTCACAGTGGGAAGTGTTAGCTCAGCTCCGGAGCACTGCCGAACCGCTAACTAGAGTGAGCTTTCTTAATTTCCCTTCGGGAATCAAATCGGTATATAAAATTAAAATAAAAAAACAAAACAGAACTGCATTTTCTTGAAGGTCAAGACTTGGTTCCAGAACCGACGGATGAAGATAAGGAGAAAACAGAATGACAATCGCCAGGAGTCTGAACATGGCTCCAGTAGAGTCAGACCAGCTGGTGGATTTGTTCCCTCACATGTGCAGCCTGTAAGTTGATCTCTTTTGGCAGTATGCAACATGATTTGTGGGTTGTGCATTTTTACTTCTAGGCTTCCTGTTTATTACAGCGTTACAACAAAATGTCAGATCAAATCCAATTATGACTAATATGTGAAATGTAATAATAGATTCTCTCCATTTTTTAATTTTTCTTTTAGTATCAAGGACAAGAACATCCTCTGCTCCAGCACATAATTGGAGCAACCGTACAGAAACCTGCTCCACAGAACCAATTTGCTGTGGGTTCCGGTGGGGTATCTTCTGGTTACCCCATGGTCTGTGGTGTCAATGGAGGACCTGCTGTCCACCCAAATGGCTTCAGTGCCCATGGAGCATCTTGTCGTTACCCCAAGATTTCTGGTGTCAATGGAGGGCCAGTTGTCCACCCAAATGGCTTTGGTGTCCATGGAGCATCTCCTGGCTACCCAAATGTCTCTAGTGTTCCTGGAGGGCCAGCTCTCTTCCCCAGTGGCTATGGTGGAGGACCTGCTGTCCAGCCCAATGGCTTCGGTGTCCATGGAGCATCTCCTGGCTACCCCATGGTCTCTGGTGTTCCTGGAGGGCCTGCTGTTTACCCAACTGGCTTCGGTGTCCATGGAGCACCTACTGGCTACCCTATGGTGTCTGGTTTCCAAGGAGCACCTGCTTTCCTCCCCAGTGGCTCCGGGGGACCAGCTGACAACCCCACAAGTTCTTCTGGTCCAAACCAGGCTACAGTGCCCAAAAAGCCACAGGCCAGTGGCTGGTCAATGCCTCCAGGCACCAACCACGCTCAAGATGACCCGATTGATTTCTACTCAGCAGGCATGGATAAAGCTGACCATGATTTTGACTTTCAAATGAATGACGAGTTTCCAGTGATTGGACAAGATGACCTTGATGCCATTTTGGGTGATGTCAGCCAGTAATAGTTTGATTGTATCATTACTGGTTCCTGAGTTCCTTCTGTCAGATGCCTGTAATATACTGGCTTCATTCATAATGATTTTACCCTGATATTTTTCAAGCATTTATTTGATGTCATGTGGTATGTTTTTTTCAGAAAGATTTCTGCTGAGAGCCCCAGATGTTTTATGAATTTTTTTAGACAAATTTTTGCTTTTTTAATTCAATGGCGATTCACTTTTGTATTGCACTTGCTTCATTTTTACTGTACATCATAGTTAATTGTATAGCTCAGTCCAAAGAAAAAGCATGTACAGAGAAGGCCTGCAATGTTTCCTGTGCCAGAGGGTGGAAAGCAATGTCTCTGCAAGATAATCACATTTTTCGAACACCAATCTGTAACGTATGTCTTTCAAGTTTTAGTAATTTGCTGTACATTGAATATTTACTTTAAATAAAGGAAAAAGCTTCAATGAATGTGTCATTCTTGAAAATCTGGCAAGAGCTTTTGGGACTGTATTTTATTTAAAAGACTATTTACATCAGAAGGGAAATCAGACAAACAATTATATTGTTGTTTCCATCACCAACATTTTTCAGTAGCTCATCAATTTAAAGAGGATTTATTTTATCCATGTCTTCCTGATCATGCGTAGCCTAAATTTTCTTTCACAAGGTTGCCACAATTGTAAGTTCAGAGGAGTATTTTGTTGGACTTCTCTACACTCCATGTTAGGAACAGAAGAGCTGTGAGACTGAATGTCAGAATGAAAAAAGGGCAGTCACTGATTTTTAAACCATTGCAGACAATTCCGAAGCTTTCAGTTTTGCAAAAAATGAACATATTATGCCCATGTTCAATTAGACCAGGATGTAACCTGTGCTATGGAAGTTTTATCTTTCTACCTTAATAAAATAGTCCTGCAAAGACTAAATGCTGTGGTCAAGGAATGAATCATTAACTTGAGGGAAGTTTGTTTTTTTGTTTTTTTTTACAAAATACTAATAGCGGCTTCCTCAATGCACTAAGGCTGCCCCTCCTTTAGTGGTGGGCGGATCGATCCAATAAAACATTTCTATTAATTTTAAACTGTCCTAATTATGTCCTGGTTGTTAACTATTTCACGTCAAGAAAAGGAAACATGGTAAAAACACTGATGGTCATGAAAAGTATTTGAGAATTAGCAACTCAAATGACACGTATTCATTGAAAAGTATCGGTATCGGCGATCCTGACCCCTATTCAGTTGTTATGAGATTGTTACCAAAATACTGTATGCAGAATCTCATACCACTGACCTCCTTCCATGTGAGAGGAGTTAAAGGAACCTTCTGCTGTCACTGGTTTCAGCCCGGTGGAATCAAACAGCGGCACCAACCAGAGAGGAGGCTGCGGTGCAGCCGTCCTGCACACTGAACGCTTTATTTATTGCAAACCCCTGCAGTCAACGTGCAACTAATGATATTTCATTTATTCATTTCATTAAGCAGCAACAATTAAATGTCGCTGTTCGGGGACCAATAATGTTTATCATATTTTATTTTGATTTATTCTGAATTATATGGAGTGCGTTTTGTGATGTGTTCTTTTGCAAATAAAAATGTAGTCATTATTGTTGTACTGGATTGCAAATAAAAAGTTTGGTGTTTAATCTTGGATGTGGTGCTGATTCCATTCCAGTTATAATAAATATCATTAGAATTAACTTCAGATACCACAGAAACATGTTTAATTGTGTGGTGCCTTAAAGGTGGTGCAATAGTTTCACAGATGGATTACTTGGTCATCAAAGTTAAACTACACTTCTTTCAGAACAGATCAGACAAACACACCTCAGCAACCCCCCACCAGACACCTGTCTGAGCATCCCGATGGAAAACAATGCCCCCACGTACGAGTTAAGTATCAGACGGACGATTAACCCAACGACCATCTACACACATGCTAATGTTACATGAGCATGTTTCTTCATCCCTGAATCAATGAAATATCTAATTGATGAGGACCAAGATTTGTTGCTGACATCAACAGATAACACAATAGCTAAAGCTTTCTATTTGTCTATATATAAACAGGGATGTCCAGTCTTCAACAATCTGACTTGAAGTATTAAACTTTTTCTGCACAAGATCCTACGTGGTTTACTGATTTCAAATTAAAACATCTATTTAAAAAAACAAAAAAAACAAAAAACATAACTAATCACGCCGTGAGGAGATCATGCAGATTCATCACTCCTAAAAAAACGCTAATGTACTGACAAAGCAACTTGTTAACTTTTACTGTATTTTCTCTCTTATCTGTGTTTGGAATACACACTTTTATCACACAGTTTTGTTTAAAGCAGCTTTCTCCTACCTTTGTTTTCTTTTTGTTCTTTTTTCTTGCGCCACGGGTCGGTTTCATCGAAGACTGTATTTCCACGGATCGGCCTTCATTTTATTAACAGATAATAAACAACCTTTTGTTCATAAATTAATAGTAAACTACATGTTCGTAAAGGAAAATATTAATTCTAGAACGAAAATCCTTTCGAATAAGAAATAATTACAACAAAAACAATTCGATTCAAATGACTGCGCTGATGAATTTTAAGCACAGGTAATGTATTTTTTGGATGATTTAAAAAGGATCACCAAAAAATATGAACAAAAACTTAACTGCAGCCTGACTCCACTCCTGACTTCACAACTGTATGACAGATTATTTTCCTTTATTAAAGATAAATTATTTAAAGCAACATGTATGACACCAACACAAAATTGTGTCTGACACAGAAATCCCGTCTGACAACAAATTCCTCTGTCCGAGAAAAATCTTTTTTCAAGAAATGGTGGAAAATGACAAACTAATTTTATATATTAATGTAGTGATTAAACCAGAGGAAAAGTAAAAAACAAAAACAAATGTATGTGTAACACTATGACTGACACATTGATATATGGTGTAGGGGCATGAAGAACAAAATGTCAATGTGTTTACGTATAAAATTTATATTTTAATAAACATAACGCAACACAGTTACCGAATTCAGTTGTTTTTAATGGAGTCTGTTTGCACCTTTTTCATTCTTTTTTTCTGGAACCTGAAATTGGGAAGTACTTGAGAAGACGACCAATGAGCTTCCACACCCTCATCTACCTGCCCCCACCCGCTGGGAGCCTTAAAAAGAGCCACCAGACAGGTGAGGGGCCAAACTTTTGGATGTCCTTCCACGTTACATTTTGTGACTGAACTGGTGACCATCGAGTTTTATTCCGTGTTCTGCTTCTCTGGAGTCGCTTCGTTGTTTCTTTGCCTCAAACTTCAAGACCTCCTGCTGAATTTTAAGCATCTTTTACTGCTGCTGGTTCTCTCGCAACTTTTGCGCTTGCTGGGCGCCGATTTATTACTTGTTTTTCGTTGCATCTCAACATCGAAATGTCGCACTCCATATTCGCTCAAATCACCGAAACAGATCCTCAGCCCCGGAATGAGATCCAGCGGACAGGCAGCGGTTCCGCCAGCGATCCGGACCGGATTTCTCCAGGTCTGTATTTCTTTGTACATTCAGAGACTGGTGATTAATCCTGGATGCAACGGAACTTTTTCCATTTCAACTCTCTAGATTTTCACTCATAGTTTCATTCTTCTCCCTTAGTTTCGTGCAGTTCTGGCAGCGGAATTCCAGATGAACTCCCGACTGTCCCCCATCAGCCCAAAAGTAAAGTGCGTTCAACCTTCTCAAGAAGTCAGATGGAGATCCTGGTCCAGGCCTTCAATAGGAAGAAATACCTCTCCCGAGATGACATGCACAACTTGGAACAAAGAACAGGAATGACCCACAAACAGGTGAGAATTTTTTAAAAGTTTGTTGAACTACAGGCATATCAATGTTGTTTTCGTTGCGGGGCGATCGGCGGTTCAATTTCCCGCTCCCGCCTAAAACCACCCGGAGTGTGAGCTCACAGTGGGAAGTGTTAGCTCAGCTCCGGAGCACTGCCGAACCGCTAACTAGAGTGAGCTTTCTTAATTTCCCTTCGGGAATCAAATCGGTATATAAAATTAAAATAAAAAAACAAAACAAAACTGCATTTTCTTGAAGGTCAAGACTTGGTTCCAGAACCGACGGATGAAGATAAGGAGAAAACAGAATGACAATAGCCGGGACTCTGAGCGCAATGGCTCCAGACCAGCTGGTGGATTTGTTCCCTCACATGTGCAGCCTGTAAGTAGATCTCTTTTGGCAGTATGCAACATGATTTGTCGGTTGTGCATTTTTACTTCCAGGCTTCCTGTTTATTACAGCTTTACAACTGGATGTCAGATCAAATCCAATTATGACTAAGATGTATAATGGAATAATAGATTCTCTCCATTTTTTAACTTTTCTTTTAGTATCAAGGATATGCACATCCTATGCGGCACATGATTGGAGCAACTGTACAGAAACCTGCTCCACAGAACCAATTTGCTGTGGGTTCCGGTGGAGTATCTTCTGGTTACCCCATGGTCTGTGGTGTCAATGGAGGACTTGCTGTCCACCCAAATGGCTTCGGTGCCCATGGAGCATCTTGTCGTTACCCCAAGATTTCTGGTGTCAACGGAAGACCTGCTGTCCACCCAAATGGCTTCGGTGCCCATGGAGCATCTTGTAGTTACCCCAAGATATCTGGTGTCATCAGAGTACCTACTGTCCACCCCAATGGCTTCGGTGCCCATGGAGCATCTTGTAGTTACCCCAAGATATCTGGTGTCAACGGAGGACCTACTGTCCACCCCAATGGCTTCGGTGCCCATGGAGCATCTTGTAGTTACCCCAAGATTTCTGGTGTCAGCGGAGGACCTGCTGTCCATCCAAATGGCTTCGGTGTCCACGGAACATCTCCTGGCTACCCAATGGTCTCTGGTGTTCCTGGAGGGCCTGCTCTCTTCCCCAGTTGCTCTGGTGGAGGACCTGCTGTCCAGCCCAATGGCTTTGGTGTCCATGGAGCATCTCCTGGAAACCCGGTGGTCTCTGGTGTTCCTGGAGGGCCAGCTCTCTTCCCCAGTGGCTATGGTGGAGGACATGCTGTCCAGCCCAATGGCTTCGGTGTCCATGGAGCATCTCCTGGCTACCCCATGGTCTCTGGTGTTCCTGGAGGGCCTGCTGTTTACCCAACTGGCTTCGGTGTCCATGCAGCATCTCCTGGCTACCCTATGGTGTCTGGTTTCCAAGGAGCACCTGCTTTCCTCCCCAGTGGCTCCGGGGGACCAGCTGACAACCCCACAAGTTCTTCTGGTCCAAACCAGGCTACAGTGCCCAAAAAGCCACAGGCCAGTGGCTGGTCAATGCCTCCAGGCACCAACCACGATCAAGATGACCCGATTGATTTCTACTCAGCAGGCATGGATAAAGCTGACCATGATTTTGACTTTCAAATGAATGACGAGTTTCCAGTGATTGGACAAGATGACCTTGATGCCATTTTGGGTGATGTCAGCCAGTAATAGTTTGATTGTATCATTACTGGTTCCTGAGTTCCTTCTGTCAGATGCCTGTAATATACTGGCTTCATCCATAATGATTTTACCCTGAAATTTTTCAAGCATTTATTTGATGTCATGTGGTATGTTTTTTTCAGAAAGATTTCTGCTGAGAGCCCCAGATGTATTATGAATTTTTTTAGACAAATTTTTGCTTTTTTAATTCAATGGCGATTCACTTTTGTATTGCACTTGCTTCATTTTTACTGTACATCATAGTTAATTGTATAGCTCAGTCCAAAGAAAAAGCATGTACAGAGAAGGCCTGCAATGTTTCCTGTGCCAGAGGGTGGAAAGCAATGTCTCTGCAAGATAATCACATTTTTCGAACACCAATCTGTAACGTATGTCTTTCAAGTTTTAGTAATTTGCTGTACATTGAATATTTACTTTAAATAAAGGAAAAAGCTTCAATGAATGTGTCATTCTTGAAAATCTGGCAAGAGCTTTTAGGACTGTATTTTATTTAAAAGACTATTTACATCAGAAGGGAAATCAGACAAACAATTATATTGTTGTTTCCATCACCAACATTTTTCAGTAGCTCATCAATTTAAAGAGGATTTATTTTATCCATGTCTTCCTGATCATGCGTAGCCTAAATTTTCTTTCACAAGGTTGCCACAATTGTAAGTTCAGAGGAGTATTTTGTTGGACTTCTCTACACTCCATGTTAGGAACAGAAGAGCTGTGAGACTGAATGTCAGAATGAAAAAAGGGCAGTCACTGATTTTTAAACCATTGCAGACAATTCCGAAGCTTTCAGTTTTGCAAAAAATGAACATATTAT